>CM025789.1:13782331-14330814 GCA_014635995.1 Sarcophaga peregrina
CCAAACTTTTTTTATTTGACAAAAACTGTTTTTTTTTACTTTCCCCACAAATTTCTGAATTACTCAAAAATTTCTGACCCGATTTCCAAAATTTAAATCTTGTTGGAAAGGTGACAGATGGACCTTTAAAACGGTATACATATATTTATTATTTGACTTAATATGTTACGAGATTTGATGACCGAACTTTTTTTACTTAAAAAAAATCTTTTTTTTTTACTTTACCCACAAATTTCTGAATTACTCAAAAATTTCTGACCCGATTTCCAGAATTTAAATCGTATTGCAAAGGGAAGAGATGGACCTTTAAAACGGTATACATATATTTATTATTTGACTTAATATGGTACGAGATTTGATTACCCTCCAAACTTTTTTTAATTAAAAAAAACTTTTTTTTTTTACTTTACCCACAAATTTCTGAATTACTCAAAAATTTCTGACCCGATTTCCAAAATTTAAATCTTGTGTAAAAGTAGAGAAATGAACCTTTAAAACGGTATACATATATTTATTATTTGACTTAATTTGCTATGAGATTTGATGACCCTCCAAACTTTTTTACTTAAAAAAAATATTTTTTTTTTATTTTAAACACAAAATTCTGGATTATTCAAACATTTCTGACCCGATTTCTAAAATTCAAATCTTGTTGGAAAGGTGAGACATGGACCTTTAAAACAGTATACATATATTTATTATTTAATTTAATAAGCTATGAGATTTGATGACACTCCAAACTTTTTTTATTTGACAAAAACTGTGTTTTTCTACTTTACGCACAAATATCTGCATTACTCAAAGATTTCTGACCCGATTTCTAAAATTTAAATCTTGTTGGAAAGGGTAGAGATAGACCTTTAAAACGATATACATATATCTATTATTCGAATTAATATGCTATGAGATTTGATGAGGTAAACTTGGAAAATTCGAATTTTTTTCAACTTTATCCATTCATAGTAGCAAACTTTAATAATAAAGAATATAGGATAATTCCAAAATATAAATCTTATTGGAAAGCATAGAGATAGACCTTTAAAACGGTATACATATATCTATTATTCGAATTAATATGCTATGAGATTTGATGAGATAAACTTGGAAAATTTGAAATATCATATTTTTTCAACTTTATCTGTTCATAGTAGCAAAATTTACTTAAAAAAATATAGGATAATTATAAGATTTAAATCTTGTTAGAAAGAAGAGAGGTGGAGCTTTAAAACGGTATACATATATCTTTTATTTGACTTAATATTTTATGAGATTTGATGAGGTAAACTTGGAAAATTTGAATTTTTTCATATTTTTTCAAGTTTGTCCGTTCATAGTAGCAAACTTTACTTAAAAAATATGTAACAAGTGCTAACATTCTGAAAGTGCATTATCTTGTGAAGAGATTGACACTTTGTTTGATCAAATCGAACAGAAATTACCGTAGTTATTATTTAAAAAGTTTAACAGCCGAATTATATTTTTCATACCTACATACGTATATTTTTTCAAATGAACTTTTAGTTCAAAGTTTTTATAATTTTTATTGGAATTTCATTGATTGATATTGATTGACGGAAAATGTCTTAATTCCAAGTTTGATTGACCACTAGAAGTTGGCTAATGTTTGCGCAAAGGGAAATAATAATAATATTTGCAAAAACACACAAATATTAGCGGACTTCTGGTAGTCGTGCAAACTTGAAATTGACACATTTTGTGATAAACAATCAAGATCCATCAAAAATTTAGAAAATTTTTTGAACTAAATGTTCATTTGATGAGATGACTTACATATATAAAAAATATAACACGACTGTTATACTATTTATATAATAACTACGGTAATTTTTATCCAATTTTATCAAATAATGTCTTAACTTCTTCACAAGAGAACAGACTTTAAAAATTTATCTCTTATCCTGTATTTTTTTATTAAAGTTTTCTACTATGAATGGACAAAATTGAAAAAATATGAAAAAAATTTAAATTTTCCAAGTTTATCTCATCAAATCTCATAGCAAATTAAGTCAAATAATAGATATAGGTATACCGTTTTAAAGCTCCATCTCTCCCCTTTCCAACAAGATTTAAATTTTGGAAATCGGTTTAGAAATGTTTGAGTAATCCAGAAATTTCTGCATAAAGTAAAAAAAAATCAACAGTTTTTGTCAAATAAAACAAGTTTGGAGGGTTGGATAAAAATAAAAAAAAGTATTTTTGAGTTCTACTCAACTAACTAAACAACGTGGACTATATATGTCGCAAAGCGTTATAGAGAAGAGCATTAACAAATTATCCCAACTGAAATATATTTTGTCTGTGGCATAAATATTAAAAAAAAATAAATTTCATTCCAGTTTCTATGGCATATTTCAACACATTTTTTGTTTTGACACTTTAGAAGCTTAATTTGAATATCAATAATCAATTCAATTCAATTCCATTCATTCCTTTAAACAAGTGGGTTAAATTTTTTGTTTTCTTTTATGTCAATACGATAAAATTCATTTAAAATTATGCAAATCTACAATAATAGAAATACACTCAGCCACAAAAGTATACATACGGTTAACAAATTTTAGAAAGTTTTTTTAACCAATCCGTTTTCGTTGAAAATCTTTATAATTGTCTAATAACTTTCCTCAATTTTAAGACAGTCTTTTGCATTGATTCTCCAATTTGTGAGATTTTTTAATCGTATGTATACTTTTGTCGGTCTGTGTATGTATGTATCACTTAAATTTCAAAAAATGTATTAATTTTGTTTGTGATTTAAAACATGTTTTTTTTTTTTTGGGAGCTCTAAATTGATTTTCTATCCTTTTTTTTAAACTTGTTATACGATTGCTCTTCTCCTAGCCTCCCCCCTCTCCCTTTACATTTTAATTACCCTTAAAACAAAAAGTCATGACCTAAAAAGTATGTGCACAAAAAAAAAATTCGCATGAGAAGAAAAACAAAACGAAACTTTTTTTTTTCTTGCAGTCATTAAATTAGAAAAAAAAGACACACAAAAACGAAAAAAGTAACGAAATTAAAAATATTTTAATGACATGAAGTTCAAAAAGACAATGTCATTCAAATAAATTTAAAAAAATAAAAAAAAATTTTTTTTTCTCACATAAAATCGCTTACAAAGTCATGTTTACTCGTATTTTGCCTGAAGGTATGCCGCCATTAACTAATCACTTTATTATTATAATTTAATTTAATTACACTGTGCTACCAAAAAAAAACATTCATTTAATCATCAACTTTATATAATTCGTCATTACAACCCTTCAGTTAAGATTATAACCTAGCTTCTCGCCCTCTCACCTTCCCTACTAAGTCGGATCGGATTGTTGTGTTTCTAGATGTTTATGGCCTGCTATAGACAGTATGAGAACAGGTTGCCTGCTGGGCTTGGATAAGGCCAGTTTAGGGTTAATTATCGATTTTATCACGGGCCACTGCGAGATTAGGTCGCTGACAAGGTTCTGGAGCAAATCCCAGCCTTCTATTGTAGGGTATGTTCCGATGAGGTGGAGTTGGAGACTGCCCTTGGTAAGTTAAGGTTGAGGGTTTGAATTCTGTATCGAGAGCCGACTTCAAGAATCTCCACAGATCCATTAGTGGCTTGAGGTGGTTAAAAAGTGCTACTAAGGCTTCATCAGTCTAGTCCCGTTCTCCCCGCTTTCAACTCTGTCTTTTCTCCCTGTGGATCTGCTGGCAACAAAGCGGATGGAGATTTAAAAGGTGAAATCGGCTGGAAATCACATAACCGATCACGGTCACCATTTCAGAATGGCAACGACGATGGAACGATGAAGATAGAGGAAGGTGGACGGCGAGACTTATTCCGGACATAAAAACCATGGATTGATTTGGAAATTTGCTATGGAGTCACTGATATCTTAGGAAATATCTATACAGAATGGGCAAGACCGCATCCTCTTTCTGCCTTTACGAGGAAGGAGAAGTAATTGATGATGCAGAGCACACTATTTTCGAATGTGCACGCTAGCAGAGCTACTGCTCTGTACTTAAGTCGATGATTTGAACCTTCAAGGCCGCAAATATTGTCGGGATTATGACTGCGAGTAGAGAGAATTGGGCGCATTCTAAGACTGAAGTAGAGACATCTTGAGGCTGCAGAACATGTAGGCATGCCGGCATAGATGATACTGGCACATGTGTTAAAAAAAAATAGTGGAGACACTTAGAAGTTTCCTCAACCTTCGATACGCAATTCGGACGCGGATATGAGCATGCAGGGCCCAAAGGACTCTACTCCGAAGTAATACCACCGTAGTTCCGGAGTGGTCCCAACACTCCACGAGATGAGGGAGTGATTTAGTGGATGCGGGTCCCACACACGAAGGATGTGACGACTTCCTCTATGGTGCGGCGAAAAAAACAAAAAAAATTCTATCTTTTCTAGTTCCTCTCCTTTTCCCCATCCCCTTTTTATCCTTCTTTTTAGGGATACTGTACAATGGGTCAATTTGCCTTCAGGGTACCGTATTTGCCTCAGTCGACAAGTACACGTCCTCTAATCTAACCTAACCTAATCTTTCCTACTAGACTACGGTGACTAGGCTCAACAATTGAGTCTTATTTAGCCTTGGATTTAACACCAATTCTGCAGTTGTTCCGAAGGACCCAATCTTACAAAAACGACTTCTTAACCAGTTTTGATGTGATTAAGCCAAAGAATATTAGAAAATTTAGGGTGGCCTGGGTAGTGTGCTAGACTATTAGTGTGAGGGTCGTGGGTTCGATTCCCAGCAGAGACTCTGGTCTGTAACACTATACCGAGCACATGGTCTAAGTTACTCAGCTCGTTCGTATATAGTTAGAATATAATTTCTAATTGTATTGTAATTAATAAGTAAGAAAAATTAAAAATGATTTTGATCTTCCTTATATATTCGCTTTGAGGCTCAATGAAAAGAATTTACAAGAGATTTTTTTTCTAAAACAAACACAAGATTTTCCGCTGCAACTGTACGAAACAATTTGTGACTTACTGTAAATGTATGAATGCATGCTTGCAAATCGGGTAAAAATTTAACATATTTTTGGTACTTTTCCTATATTCTTAGCGAATTTTTGGAATATTTTCTAAAAATACGTTCTAAACTCATTAATATTTTCGAATTTTATTAGAATACGTTTTAGACCACACCTTGCGAAAACAAAAAAAAAAAAATAGAAATGATAATAATTGATTATAAAAATAGAATTTTGCAAATACGATTGAATATCAAAATACCTATTGAATAAATTATTAAAAAGCCAAATAGACAAACAGACGGTAACCTAGTAATATCGTATCTGTCAAAATCAATTAAAAACCGTTCGTCTAAAAATAAAAATAAAGTTTAAGACTTTTCTATCAGATTTGCCAATTAATCATATTCAGAATAGAGGTAATAGTGGTAATTTGGAAACTGTATGCCTGCCCTATGTAGTTAATTGTTGGGAGGAATCTGTTTATGATTACCAGGCAGGAAAGCTAAGCGCTAGGAACTGGCGAAACTACGTAAAACTATGCATATGGGAGGAATGCAAAGCAAATTATATTGGATTTATATGCTAATGGCTTAATACAGATCAATAGGCTTTTATTAATGAAAGCCTGAAATTTTAAAATATTTTTATTAGCGGCCCATTCATATGATTAACAACTCCTTTCCTCGTTGAAAGCATAAGCATTGCCTTCTTTTGCAGGTTCTCAGATCTATAGATCCTACAAGCCTATTCACTATACTTTACAACACGGAATTAGACTGTGACGACCACTATAGTGCATTGCAGATGACAATCATTAAAAGTTCTCTTTGTATCCATTTCAGCCCAACAAAGCCTACCAACATTGCATCTAACCTTCTAATATCAAAGAAGTATTTTAAATTGAGCGAAGCAACATGTAACATCGAAGTCGCTATAGTCTATTAGGAAGTGTGACACCTTGTTATGCTTGTTGCCATGGTTTAAGCCCCAGGTCAGATATCCCAAAAAAAAAAAAATTCTTCGGCGAATTTCTCTCAGAAGATTTGTAACAAAAACTGTGGGAGTAAATAAAATTGTCATGAAATATTTCTCAAAAATCTGTCGCTTAAAGTAGACATTAAACTGTAGGTTCCGTGCCCCCTCATGTATAAAATTAACACACACACATACAACATTGGTGGTGGGAGAAAATAGGTCGTAATCCTGACTGAAGCGTTGTAGTGAGCAATTATGAGCCAGTTAATCAATAATGGCACCCACATAAAACTTTAAAGTTTTCAGGAGAAATATCTAGGACGAATAAGGCCGACGTGATCTAGTAGGTAGTGTGTTGGCTTATTAGACGAAAGACCCGAGTTCGAATCCCAGGTCAGACATCAAAACGAAAATTTGAAAAATAATTTTTCGGTGACTTCCTCTCAGCAGATTTCTGGCAAAAACTCTGAGAGTAAAAAATTGCCATGGAATGCTTCTCAAAAAAATGTATCGTTCGGAATCGACTTTAAACTGTAGGTCCCGCCACTCATGTATAAAATTAACGCACACAACATAAGTGGTGTGAGAAGCTAGGACGTAGTACAATGGGTCAATTCGACCACCGAGTACTGTACTTGTCAGAATTGACAAGTACACGTCCTCTAACCTAACCTAACTGTGGGAGTAAACAAAATTGCCATGAAATTGTTTCTCAAAAATCTGTCGCTCAAAGTAGACATTAAACTGTAGGTTCCGCGCTCCCCATGTATAAAATTAACACACACACACACAACATTGGTGGTGTGAGAAAATAGGTCGTAATCCTGACTGAAGTGTTGTAGTGAGCAATTATGAGCCAGTTCATCAACAATGGCACCCACATAAGACTTTAAAGTTTTCCTGAGAAATATCGAAGAAGAATGACGATTTCATGCTCGTTAGGGACTTGATCACAGTTGGTGGATATCATTAAAAAATGTTCAGGTAAAATTCCACTACCCAACAAGCATTACACAGCGATCCTAATATATATGAAGTCCACTTGGAAATCACTGTAGTGGCCAGGCAGGCGGTTTAAACGAAATTTCAATATCTAAAACACAGTCTACTTTAATGCTCCAATCGGGAGTGTCCGAGACCAAAAGTCCCCAGCAGTTAGAGTCCTAACATCAAATCTCTACTGACATAAGTGCTAAAGGACTTTTTATGTTTACAAATGTGAAACTAAACAGTAGGACGCTTAGTTTTGATAGTCAGTCCAAAGTATTTTTCTAGAAAGGAGGGGCGACTGCCAAAAGCCTACTAGACCATTATTTTTATAATCAAAAATAAATCTATTTAAAAAAAAAGTTCTAGTAAATGGATATGTTTCTTTAAATATTAAAAAAAAAAATCAAAATTCTGAACTTACCAAACTCACAGGTAGAAATGTTTAACAACAACAACAACAAAAGAATTGTTTTTAATCTAAAAAAATATTTTAAAAAAACCTGTAAAGAAAGACAAAAAGAAAATGAAACATTAATTATTAAATCAAAATGAATTTTATTAAAATATTTAATTTGTTAAACAAAATTAAAGTAGAAGGAGAAGACGAAAAAGAAAAAAATTTAATTAAACAATCAAACTATGTTCATACATACAGTAAGACCCCGCTTAACGCGAATGATACATTCAGTATTACCCGGTAATATTGGGATTCCCCTAAATCGGGCATTGTATTGATACTTGTAATGCACTATATAGCGACTGTGTCTACTAGGTATCGTTTTGAACGCTCTTTGGTTACTTTGTCCAGAATAAGGATTCCAACTGTAGTTTCTAAAGTTGCAATATATTTACACATTAGGCGTTGCGCGGGTTATAAAAATATCAATAAATAAAAATCCGGTTTCCGAAACCGGTTTCTTAAAAAATGCAATTTTTCAAATTATTCGGAAACCGGTTTATCAAACAACCCAGTTTTTTGAATACTCTAAGTCCCAAATATAAATTCAAGCAATTTGCCCGTTTTTGGCCCTTTTTCCCCTTTTTTTGGACCTCTTTTTGGTTCAACTTTAGAAACGGAATACCTCCAATAGCTATTTGGAAAACTTAACCAAGCTAAATCGTAAAAAAATACCTTTAAGGGACCATTATTACAACCTACCGTTAAAGTTGGCGTTAGTTAAAGATACCTTTAGCTAAAGTGAACTGCAAAGTTACCTTTAACTTATTTTGGTTATTCCAACTTACAGATAAAACAAAATTAACTTTTTCAAAAATATGGCAATGCCGGAGCAAAGTCGGTAACAGCAAACTTCGTTTTGGTTGTTGTATATGCTAATTTTGTTTAAATTTGAAATTGCCATATCGAAAATATTATATGATATGGCAAGTTCAAACATAAAGTGACCTTTAAATGTTAAAGATAGGATGATCTTCCCTTTAGCTTAACGCTCACTTCTATCTTATTGGGTACTCGTAATAATGAAAAACAATTTATCTCTCCATTAAAATCCTCCCTTTAGTTAAAGGTAAGTTATTATGATGGCCCTAAAACAGATAAAATTAGAGCATTTATGCATAAAAGTATTAATTCTTGCCCATTTTATTCCCCTTTGTCCCATTTTTTTCCAGTTTTGGTAAAAATTTTGAAAAGATTTATAGCCCTTAACCTGCAACTACTAGATGTTCAGGCGTGATTGGCTAACAAAAAAATAGACTTACAGAAAGATTTATAATATATATTAGGATTAGGATAACCTGCACTCAATTTGCCCGTTTTCGGCCCCTTTCCCCCTTTTTGGACCCCTTTTTGATTCAACTTTAGAAACGGAATACCTCCAATAGCTATTTGGAAAACTTAACCAAGCTAAATCGTAAGAAATTACAGATAAAATACAGCATTTGTCCCATTTTTTTCCTCCTGTTGGTCAAAATTTTGAAAAGATTTATTGCCTATAACCTGCACCGACAAAAGCTCGATCTATATCCCAAATTTCAAGAAAATCGGCTAACGAACAGAGAGATTTATAATATATATTAGGATGTATGTGTTAAGGTGGCTCGTTTAACGCTGTTTCGTTTAGCGCTGCAACTTATTGGAACTTATCCGCTGCGTTAAGCGGGGATTTACTGTACATCCATATACACCGTCGCTATATCGGGCACCGCTGTTGTTTGGTGCCGTTTCATTTGCATATACGTATAGAACAAGTATCAATACAGTATAGGATTTAGGGAAATCCCAATACTAATGCGTAATATGAAAACACCATTAAGCGGGGTCTTACTGTATTTATGAACATACATATGTATGTAGCAGACTATAATTGTATAGCCATACGTATGTATGTACATATCAATGGTGACATTAGCACACACGATTTATAAATGGTTGAGTTAGGTTTCGGAATTTTGAATTACGAAAATCGAATCGAAAAAAAAATAAAAACTAAAAAAACAACAACAACAACAAAAAAACCTTGAAATATGCTAATATAAACAGAAACAGAAAAATGAGTTTAAAATTTAAATAATTTAAGATTTTTTCTTTTACTTTCTTTATACCAGAGAAAAATGAAATCAAAATTATAAATTGAAAAAAAAAAATCAAAAATCAAATTCAAGTTCAAATGTTAGGAATGCGGAGAAAAAAAATTCGTTTTAGAAAATTCAGAAATTCAAAAAGCCACAACTGTTAGTCACGGTCAATTTATTAATTTTTTTTTTTACGATAATAAAAAAAGAAATTTAAAGGAAAGAAATAAAACTTCGTTTATCAATATTTGAAAGAAATTTTGATAAAAAAAAATTTCTTTTCTTTTTTTTAATAAATTTTTTAATTCACGTGCCTTAGCTGGTCAAAGTATTTCGATTTTTTTTTTGTAATTAAATTAATCATGTCAGGTATTTGTGCGTCATGCAATTGTACGCTTTTTTTTTTTGATAATTTTTAAGCAATTTTTGAATAATCAAAAACTATTGCAATCAATTCATATGGCGTTATCGCTTATCGAAATTAAAACGAAAAAAATTGTAATTTTTTTTATTGTTTTATTACGACAAATAAAATACTCGTGCCCTGGATACGAAAAAAAAAATATATATTGACCAACTTATCAATTTCAACTACAGTAGAGTCATAGTATTATAACTTTAAGAAGAAAAGGACGGAAATCTTACGGTAAAAAGTAAACAGATTCCTATCTTTTTTTTTTGTCTTTTAATCTGTGGTCAATTTTCGAATTTAAACTACAGAACATTATTAATACATTCGCTGCGAAGTCATTCCCATTGCCATTTATATTTTGAGTGTTATTTCTTGGTAAGAGCACACATATTATCATACATAATGATTTCCAAACAGAAAACCAAAGACGAGTATACTCGTCGTTGGCAATAGGAAGGCAGAAGGACTCGATATTTTTTTTTCGTACGTCTTAGTAGAAAAACAAATAGTAAAACTCGCAGTTATAATATATTTAAAGTAGGACGAATATACTCGTCTTGGCAGTGTGGGATACCCTGCCAAAGACGAGTATACCCGTCCTTGGCAGCGAATGTATTAACAGAGAAAAAGGAACTTTTAAAAATGAAACCAGGTTCTTGGTCATTTTGGAATACTAAGAATGCGAATGAATATTTACAACCTGAAAGGTTTATCCATTATCGTTCTCTAAAGACATGACCGACTTTATTTTTTTTTATACGAAAAGAATCAGTGAGCACAGCTTAATGAGTTTAACGCCAGTTATCTGCTGCATAAGTGATCCCTGTAACTTCTTGAGATCTTGGTTAGAATTACAGCGTAGCTTTTCTAATATTTCCCTATCTTTGTTTATGGGAACGTGCAAATTTCTTGCAATTTGGTAAAGAAAGTCAGCATTCCTGGATGAATGAATCAATAAAGGTGCCTTAATGTGCGATTTGCTTACGAGGCAACCATTGCCTTCCTCTAACGTAGAACTAAAACTTACAGGCAACATCTTTGCAATAAATTTCTTCCTTTCCCAAGAAAAAATTTAATAGCAGTCGACTTTTGTTCAAACTCAAAAGACTATTTATTAGTAAAAATGTCTACATTAACACAACTTCCGGAACTTTTGGTCAACCACCACTAAACCGGAAACAATGCTTATCCCAAATTTAACCGCTAGTTCGCCAATCTAGCGTATAAATTACATCGAATTACCAGTTTTACCAGTGTCAGGAACCCACATAATGAGAACTATTGCAATAGTGCTTATGTCTTTAGAAGGTTGTGGAAGTATAGTTAATTAGAATCGAATAAAGGTCTTAAGTCGCAGTTCCAGAATTTGACAAGACCCAATTCTATTATTATCCTATTCTCCTAGAATTTACGCCATCTTTTGAAAACGAGTAGAACTCAATGAGCACAAGTTGCTCAGAACTGCAATCAATACATATTTACTAAAGGTATTCTTTCTACGAAAGTTGGCAACCTTGTAATCTTAGACTTTGCTAAACATAGACAGACTAAACAGCTGTTTACCTTTAGAAAAAAAAGTTGATTAAAGAAACAGGAGAAGAAATAATAAGAACTTAGAGGAAGATTCTTTGCGACAGTCTCTGGGGCGTTCTTGGAACAAAAATAAATAAAAGATAGGCATTAAACAGCCGTGTTTTATTAAAACGATGCAATAAACACCTCAGAGGAAATAAAATTGCCATGAAAAGTTTCTTAAAAATCTGTCATTTGGAGTCGACTTTAAACTGTAGAACTCACCACTCATGTAGAGAATTGACACACACAAACATAGGTAGTACGGGAAGCTAGGTTTTGTAATCATGGCTAAAGATTTGCAATGACCAATTATGTATGTATTTTTTCTGTGACTGTTGGCAACCTTGTAATCCTAGAACCTGTTACAATTGACAGAATAAGAAGCTGTTTACCTTAAAAAAAAAACTTGATTTAAGGAACTGGACAAGAAATAAAAAGTTCAAAGTGGAAAATTCTTTTAGGATGTTTACGCGCCTTCAGAAGAATCAAAAGAAATGAAAAAACTAGTACTAATCAGAAGTGTTTTTATTAAGAAAAACAAATACAGTAAGCGTCAAAAGAAAGTGTACATTAAAAAATATACATTATTAATAAATTGCTATCATTTTTATTTCAAAATTATTTTATTGGCAGTTTTTGAAATTGAAACAAAAAAAATACAAAAAATTTCGAAATATTGACAAATTTTTTCGGGCACTCTCCTTCAGTGGTGAATGTTGAGTTCGATTGTTGTTAGAATTTTACCCTTAGTGTATACTTTCTTATGACGCTCACTGTATGTATGCAATATAAGTCTTAATATGGAATAAAACTCTTGTATAGAGGCCAATATTTTAAAGACTTTCCGACCACCAAAGGCAATAAATTAATCTTTAAAATCCAGTCATTAAAATCATTGTTATAAAGATAGTACAACAGGGAAATAAAAGTCGCCGTGGTCTAGTAGGTAGTGTGTTGGCTTATTAGAAGAACGGCCCGGGTTCGAATCCCAGGTTAGACATCAAAACGAAAAATATTTCTTCGGCGACTTCCTCTCAGCAGATTTCTAGCAAAGACTCTGAGAGTAAAAATTGCCATGAAAAGCTTCTCAAAAATCTGTCGTTCGGAGTCGACTTTAAACTGTAGGTCCCGCCACTCATGTATAAAATTAACGCACACAACATAAGTGGTGTGAGAAGCTAGGTCGTAATCCTGACTGAAGGGTTGTAATGCCCAATTATGTATGTATGTATGTTGTATGTACAGAGCATAAAATCTACAAAGCTTTACTCATAAATAAACCAGGGCTTTTATCAAAGAAGGCACTGTTGCAATTACTATAGCTCGCCTATACTTAATGGTGACTTGTTAAGTGAAATTTGAGGTCACCGTGGTCTAGTAGGTAGTGTGTTGGCTTATTAGACGAAAGACCCGAGTTCGAATCCCAGGTCAGACATCAAAACGAAAATTTGAAAATAATTTTTCGGTGACTTCCTCTCAGCAGATTTCTGGGAAAAACTCTGAGAGTAAAAAATTGCCATTAAATGTATCGTTCGAAGTCGACTTTAAACTGTAGGTCCCGCCACTCATGTATAAAATTAACGCACACAACATAAGTGGTGTGAGAAGCTAGGACGTAGTACAATGGGTCAATTCGACCACCGAGTACTTGTCATTTCTGACAAGTACACGTCCTCTAACCTAACCTAACCTAAGTGAAATTTACAGGAACAAAGTTGCAACATAATTTAGTTTTCTAAAAATGTTTATTATGGATAACATTTTGGGTGCGGACCCCTGTACTCAATGAGATTTTTTATTTCACTTTTATTAAGGTAAAAGCGGCAGCCTCGTTTAATCATGCAAATTTCATGTATTTTTTATGGTTTTTTTAATGATTTTTTTTGTTTGTTTTTGCAATTATAATAAAAATAGTAATTGTTTTATTTTAATCTAAATAAATAAAACAAGGAATTTAAATTATTTTCAAATTGATGCATTGATTTTGATTTGAAAACCAGAAACATTTAAGGCAAATCATTTTTTTTTTCTCCTATTTTCCGGGGAAATTTCGTAAACAAAATGAAATTGTTATTCAAATGTAAACACAATACTACACAGTAGAATAAAACAAATTTATTACACTCCCACGTCTAATAACACAATCAAAACAAATTCATCTTTGAAGTATTGAAAGGCAACTGTCTGTCTTCAAGTTTCTTTTTCCGGATTTCAATTACTAGAGGCCGGACAATGTTTCCGTTGGAAAAATTATTGGCACACGTGTTTCCCCGAGACAATTTATAATGAAAAGAAAGTAAGAGAGCGCGCCAAAATGTCTCATTTAGAGAGGGGAATATAGAATGTAATCGTAATTTTAAATCACGTTTTAAATTTTCTTTTTTTTTTATATTTTTTACATTGACAAAGATTTAATCACTGGCAACAGATATAAACAAAAACATACAAAAAGTTAAATAATCTGTTAACAGAAAAAGCAAATGTTCTAAAATAAAAATAATTATTTAATAATACGGTAGAGGTAGCAATTGTGTTGTAATTAAATTTGTAATAAAAAAGAAAATTACACTATGCAACAAAACAAAATAAAAAAAAAAATTAAATACACCCGGCTAATGCCCTACACTCACTAGGTTGTGAGTTTTGTTGAGTCCATCACAAAAATATTTTTTTTTTTTTTGTATTTCTCAAACCCTCTAAACTTTTTTTTTTGACAAAAACTATTTTCTTGGACTTTACATATAAATTTTTGGATTACTCAAACATTTCTGACCCGATTTCTAAAATGTATATCTTGTTGGAAAGGGTAGAGATAGACCTTTAAAACGGTATACATATATCTATTATTTGGATTAATATGCTATGAGATTTGATGAGGTAAACTTGGAAAATTCGATTTTTTTATATTTTTTCAAGTTTGCCCGTTCATAGCAAAAAACTTTAATAAAAAAATAGAGGATAATTCCAAAATTTAAATGTTATTGGAAAGCATAGAGGTGGACCTTTAAAACGGTATACATATATTTATTATTCGAATTAATATGCTATGAGATTTGATGAGGTAAACTTGGAAAATTCGAATTTTTATCAATTTTTTTTTTTTAAATTTATTCATTTATAGTAGCAAACTTTACTTAAAAAAATATAAAATAATTCCAAAATTTAAATCTTATTGGAAAGCATAGAGGTGGACCTTTAAAACGCTATACATATATCTATTATTCGAATTAATATGCTATGAGATTTGATGAGGTAAACTTGGAAAATTTGAAATTTTATCATATTTTTTCAACTTTATCCGTTCATAGTAGCAAACTTTAATAAAAAAAAAATATAGAATAATTCCAAAATTTAAATCTTATTGGAAAGCATAGAGGTGGATCTTTAAAACGGTATACATATATCTTTTATTTGACTTAATATTTTATGAGATTTGATGAGGTAAACTTGGAAAATTCGAATTTTTTTCATATTTTTTCAACTTTATCCGTTCATAGTAGCAAAATTTACTTAAAAAAATATAGGATAATTATAAAATTTAAATCTTGTTGGAAAGAAGAGAGGTGGAGCTTTAAAACGGTATACATATATCTTTTATTTGACTTAATATTTTATGAGATTTGACGAGGTAAACTTGGAAAATGTGAATTTTTTCATATTTTTTCAAGTTTGTCCGTTCATAGTAGCAAACTTTACTTAAAAAATATGTAACAAGTGGTAACATTCTGAAAGTGCATTATCTTGATCAAATCGAACAGAAATTACCGTAGTTATTATTTAAAAAATCTAACATTCGAGTTATATTTTTCATACCTACATACATATATTTTTTCAAATGAACTTTTAGTTCAAAAAATTTCAGAATTTTTGTTGGAATTTCATTGATTGATCTTGATTGACGGAAAATGTATCAATTCCAAGTTTGATTGACCACTAGAAGTTGGCAAATGTTTGCGCAAAGGGAAATAATAATAATATTTGCAAAAAAACACAAATATTAGCCGACTTCTGGAAGTCGTGCAAACGTGAAATTGATACATTTTGTGATAAACAATCAAGATCCATCAAAAATTCTGAAATTTTTTAAACTAAATGTTCATTTGATGAGATGACATACATGTATAAAAAATATAACACGACTGTTTCATTCTATTTTAATAATAACTATGGTAATTTTTATCCAATTTTATCAAATAATGACTTAAGCTCTTCACAAGAGAACAGACTTTAAAAATATTATCACTTATCCTATATTTTTTTATTAAAGTTTTCTACTATGAATGGACAAACTTGAAAAAATATGATAAAAATTTGAATTTTCCAAGTTTATCTCATCAAACCTCATAGAATATTAAGTCAAATAATTGATATATGTATACCGTTTTAAAGGTCTATCTCTACCCTTTCAAACAAGATTTAAATTTTGGAAATCGAGTCCCAAATGTTTGAGTAATTCAGAAATTTGTGGTTGAAGTAAAAAAAAAATAGTTTTTGTCAAATCAAACAAGTTTGGAGGGTTCGAGAAATATAAAAAAAATATTTTTGAGTTCTACCCAACTAACTGAACAACATGGACTATGTAGTTACTCGGGTGTATTTTCATTGTCGCACAGTGTAATCTGTTAACAGAAAAAGCAAATGTTTTAAAAAAAATAATAATAATTATTTAATAATACGGTAGCTTGAGCAATATTAAAATTAAATATGTAATAAAAAAGAAAATTATTATTCAAAAAAAAAGTGAAAAAGTTAAATTTAAGTTAAACTGTAGGTCCCGCCAATCTTGGTTAAAATTAACACACCAAACATGAGTGATGTGTTGTTAAAATAGGTTCAAGTCCAGACTAAAATTTTGTAATGTAACCAATTAGGCAACCCTCATAGCAATCATAATATGGAATACGGGACCTGGGGAGATAGAAACTCCATCATAAACTAAGCTATTCTTAATGCCTGATTTAGCTATGATGCTTAGAAGGATATTTAAAGTAATTCAAACCATTTAATAATGCTTCTAAGAATATACACCCAGCCACAAAAGTATACATACGGTTAACAAATTTCAGAAATTTTTGTAACCAATCCGTTTTCCTTGAAAAATCTTTATAATTGTCTGACAACTTTCCTCGATTTTAATACGGTCTTTTGCATTGATACAGAAATTTGTGACTTTTGTTAATTGTATGTATACTTTTGTGGCCCTAGGTATAATTGTTACGAAGGCAGGTCTAGAAGCTTTACTAGGGATTCCATTGTCAAAAGAGAAGATGACTCATGGAACTAACTTAAGTGCCATAGCGTAATCAAGTACATTTATTCGATTTAATTTCTTTACTTTCGTTTCCAAGAAACACAAAATAGTTTTCCATTCCATTTGATTAATTCTTTTTCTTTTTATTTCATAGAATTTACTTGTTAGTTAACGAGGGCTTTGATTTTCTTATTTTTTGTTTTTCTTCAAAAACTTTAATTACAAGGTTTCACTTTAATTTTGTTAATCACTGTTTTATTAAGAAAATCATTCAAATGACACAAATTAAAGTTTTTTTCATTTTAATTTTTTGGGATATTTTTAGAAAAACCCATTTTCAACACGCATTACTAAATTTCCTTTAGAAATTTTATTGATTTTTTAACAAACATGGTTGGTTCAATGGCCGCTTTGTCTTTATGTTTTACATACACTTTCCATTTCTGGTGATAAAAAAAATTCAAGGTCAATTTCAAAAGAAATTTTGAGAGATTAAAAAATATTTCCTTTTTTGTAGTTAAAAAAAATTAAGTTTCACTGGCTACAAAAAAATTTTTTCACTTATTTCAGGTAAATAAATAGTATTGCCAGTAATAAAAATAATTCAAATTTATTGTTCTATTTTAATATCGGCATATAAAAAAGAAATTTATCACACGATATATTTGTTTCTTTTTTTTTTCAATAAAAAAATATAATCAAACAATTTTTAAAAGTAACGATTATACAATAAATATTTCATTTCATTTTCTTTTTTTTTTTTTTTTGTAAATTTAACAAAAAAAAATTTTTTTTTTTAAATTTCGTAAATTTTTTAAACGTTAATATTTAAACGTAAAAAAAAGGCGAACAAAAAAAGAAACACACCACGCACCTGTTGATCGCTATGAACGCAAATATACAATAAACCGAAATCACGGTAATATTTTTATTTTATTTCTTTGCCTTTAACACCAACAACGACGACAACGACAACAGCGACAGAAAACAAACAAGCAAACAAACAAATACAAAAAAAGTTCAACCCTCATATACACAAACTCAACAACACAACACAACACACCACACAACCGGTGAATGAATGGTGGAATACGTTTTGATTTTGATTTTTGTTGTTGTTGTTCACGAATAAAATTGATTTGATTAAAAATTATTAACAAAAACAATAATATTAACAAAAAAAAAAAACCAACAACAACAACAAATAAATAAATTAAATGAGTTGCAAAACTATCTTTTGTGTAAATATAAAACGATCACACACACACATACACCTTAGAAAAAAAAAAATATTAAATAAATATTATCTAATCTTCCTTCATTAAGATAGAAAATATCCAATACAACACACTACACAACACTACACACTACAGCAACACTGAAACAATAGATTGCAAAAAAATAAAAAAGAAATAAATGCTCTGCCCATTGGATTATATCGTACAAGTATAAAGTTGGCAACATTGTAATAATAAATGAAATGAAATTGTTGAAAGCAATAACTGCAATAGAGAATATTGAATTTAAATAAAACCCAACATACACACACACACACACATGCACAACATTTATTCACCAATAACATGCAAATAAGGGCTGCCTATGCATACATACGTATAAAGTTGGCAACATAAAACGAAATTGTTATTGTTTTCATTTTAGCATAACACACCATTATTAACTTCAAGTGCAATAGAGTACGGATAGAGAACATAAACAAAATAAAATTTTATTCATATAGAGAACACTCACACAAGCATATAAGCATAATAAGAGTACAATCAGTATTTCTATAAGAATTTATGCTTACAAACAGTGTTGACACATTTTGAAAAATGTCGGTCCTAATTTTTGAAATTAAAATGAAAATTAATTAAGTTTTCCGAGCGTTTCTTTACAAATCTTTCGCAGCCTTTAAAACAAACGAATTTTTCAATACTAACCCATATCGTAAGTAATTATTTTCGAAAATTGTTCCATTTTTGTTAAACTTTTGCAGATTTTTGTACTCACAAATCCGTTAAAAAAATTTAAGACAACATAAAACATTAATTTTAAATTCACCCTAAGCTAATATACCCACTGTGCCTACTTGTAATAAAGGTTTATACAACCGCTGTACTTGTTCTTACCCAAAATTTATTTTGTTGTGGCCTTAATCTGTTGAAACAATTCAAAAATTTTAACTTAATGGACCCAAATCTCCGATCCTATACAAATCTTTTGTGTTCGAAGACATGAAAACCGAATACGGAGAGCACTTTTAGTGCAAAGATATGACATAGAAACTTAATTTTAACAAAATATGCCTAGTTAACTTTTTTTTTTATTATTACTAAACCTGCACTCAGGGGATGACCCCTACTCATGCAGTGTATTGTGCAGGTTTAGAAAAGGTGGAAAGAGGAAAAATGCGAACGGTAAGGAAACAAGTTGCTGCTGGTTTTGACTATAAAATGGCCAGTGCTATACCTTCACCATTAGACAGTCTACAGCAATCGTCCCCAAGAAGCCTGCAGTTTCTCACACTACTTATGCTGTGTGTGTTAATTTTATACAGAAGTGGCGGGACCTACATTTTAAAGTCGACTCCGAATGACAGATTTTTGAGAAACAAGAAGAGAAAGAGAAGAAATCGCCGAAGAAATAGTTTTTGTATTTTTTTTATTTTTGAATGTCTGGTCTGGGACTCGAACCCTGGCTTCACATCTAATAAGCCAGCACACTACCTACCAGACCACGGCGACCTCTACTAACTATTGACCGTAGGGTCTTAAATAACATTACCTAATGCACTACACTATGGTTACCAACAAGAAAAGGAAGAATTTCAACGAATTTGCACTTTTGATTGACGCTATTATAGCTTTGAGCAGTGTTTCATACAAGAAAATTATATTTAATCGATACCAAACATTGATCTTTACATTCTTAGGACCAGGAAAATCGGAACCTAGATGAAAAATGCAATAATTCAGAACAAAGAAGAAATAAAGAAGAGTACAACATAAGCAATCAACAGCAGTTTAATATTAACTTTGAATGACTAATTTCCGAAAGCCTCTTCCTATCAAAATTTTTACCAGATGCCTGCTGTTGAGAGGATATTCTTGAAAGAAATAGTTTTTTCTTTTATATTTCTTTCCAATGTTTAAATACTGAAACTTTTATCTAGCAATTAATCATACTTTACATAGATTAGGGGCCTGGTTATATTGTAGTTAGTGCTACACTGAACCAAGCAAAGTTTAAGGTCTCGGGATCGATAATGATACTTACATAGATAATTGGCTGTTCCAACCCTTCAGTCAGCGTTACGACCTAGCTTCTCACACCACTCACGTGTGGAAAGGAGAGTGTGAGTGGAGGGACCTACAGTTTAACGTCGACTCCGAACGACAAATTTTTGAGAAACTTTATCATGCCAGAGTTTTTGCTAGATATCTACTGAGAGGAAATCGCCGAAGAAATATTTTTTTTTTCATATTTTCGTTTGGATGACCTGACCTGGTATACGAACCCCGGCTTTACGTCTAATAAGCCAACACACTACCTTTTTAACAAATTAATTTTATTTTTAATTTTTCCTACCAAAAGAAAACCCTTTACTAAATATGTCCACATTTAATGTAGAACTCTTTTTTACTTGACAATTGAAAAATTTAATTTATTTTTGTTAAATTTTTAAAAACATGCACAACGGTAACACTGTTTAGAACACTTAATTAATGAAAGTAATTGATTTATGTTTGCCAAATAAGTCTGCAAGCATTATTATACACATTAATATACAAAGAAAACAAAATGAATGAATTTGTGCTTAGAAGTCATATTAAAATGGGGGAAATTAAGTTACTATTTCTGTTACTGACATTATATTCCCCCCCCCCCTTCCAGTTAAATGGCTCACTTTTTTATCATTAACTTTACATTTAATGTTATTGTTGTTATTGATTTACTGTTGTTTTAATGTAAGAAATAAACAACAAAGAGAGAAAGAGAAAAAAATTACCGTAAAACTTCTTCATACGTATGTACATACATAATGAGAGTAATGCTATTCCTACTCTGTTAATGCTTCAGAAGGAATACAGGAATTCAAGATTAAGGAGTGCGCACGAAAAAAAAAAAATGGGCCTACGTATGTACGTACATACATAATGAGAGTAGTTGTGCTATTTCTACTCTGTTAATGCTTAAGAAGGAATACAGGAATTCAAGATTAAGGAGTGCCCACTAAAAAAATGAATCTACTTTTAAGCTTATAACTTTTAAAATAATTGAAAAAAATGAATACCGTTACATTCTTTTTGTTAGTCATCTGTTTCACAATCCATGTGCTATATTTCATTGAAATAGCAAAATTAGGTTTTTGAAAATGGGCACCCACAACAAGAATGTCGACAAAAAAAGTAATTGAGATTTTCAATGAAAAACCGCGCCCCGCTTACAAAAAACGATTGCTAGGTTCGCAAATGTTAACCAAAAAATACATTTTTTTAACCAGCATTCAGGGGATGACCCCTACTCATGCAATGCATTCCGCAGGTTTTAGGAGAGATGGAAAGAGGGAAAATGCAAACGGTAAGGAAACGAGTTGCTGCTGCTGACTATAAAATGGCCAGTGCTATACCTTCACCATTAGACAGTCTACCGCAATCATCCCGAAGAAGCCCGCAGTTTCTCACAGCACTAATGCTGTGTGTGTTAATTTTGTACAGAAGTGGTGGGACCTACAGTATAAAGTCGACTCCGAATGACAGATTTTTGAAAAACAAGAAGAGAAAGAGAAGAAATGGCCGAAAAAATATTTTTTGAATTTTTTATTTTTGATGTCTGGCCTGGGGGCTCGAACGGGGACCCCTAATTTAAGAATAAAACAATATAAGGAGTCTTTGAGTATTGAGATAAAGCTTGGAAGTGGAAGAAAAAAAGGATTTGCCGACCAAAATAAAGCAAGTAAAATAATACGTATTTTTCTAAAACACCCTAAAATGTCTGGAAGAAAAGTGGCTCAAAAAGTTGATTGCTTTGAGATCTTTGTCAGAAAAAAATTTTATACACAAAAAAAAAATTCAAATATTATTTACTTTAATTGAAATATAAAACGAAAAAAATCCGCCACTTAATTGTATTTCTATAACGAAAAGTGTACGTCCAGTTTTTTTTTTTGTGCGCACTCCTTACATCAAAAGACCAATTTCAAAGAGCAATTTAATAAACTTTTTTAGAATTTATGCTTGTAACTCATCCTTTATGAGAGTAATTGAGCAATACTTTTTGAAGTTATGCTTCCTCCTGTTTACTGTTGTTTATAACAGTTACTGATGTTTGAGGAGAATGTATAACAAAAAAGTATAACAACTGAAACAACAGGAATTTATGCTTATGGCACTGGTAAACGGCGGTATTATCGGAATGGATTTTAATACATACTATATTATGTAGAACTGCATTACTATTAAGCGACCCAGTATTACCACTCTTGAACAAAAACATATAATCATAATGACAACAGTATTATCATGCAGTTCTATATAAAATATAATTTTTTATCAATGAAAATATTAATTTTTCAATTTCTAATTATTTTTTGCCATTAGTGTTGGATATAAGCTTTAAAATGAGATATCATTCATTAAATTTGATACGGTGGTATGGGAGATATTTGCAACCGACAAAAAACTGCTTTAGAACTACAATGTTGTAAAAGGAGTTTACAACTAATGACACATACTTAATGATTGAGTAGTAATACGAGTTATTCCTTCTGTACTTATACTCCTTCCGGTTCGATGACGTTCTGTTGCTTTTTATGTTACGTATTGTTGTTATTATTTTACTATTATCTCGTAGGTATGCGCAATCGTTTTCTGATAATAAAAACCCAATGCGAATACGCGAATTTTGTCAGTCTGTTGATGTTTTAATTTTGTACGCCAATGCAAACACTATGATTCATTAATTTAAAAAAAAGGTTTTTTTTCCTGCCTTTTTTATTTATTGCAAAATTAATCTTTTAAAAAAAACTCTAAAGCACTTGTTGAATTAATTTTTATTGGTTAAAAAAAAAAATTGAAATCAAAATTAAAAAGAATCAAAATTTATTTGCCTTTCACACAGACCTTCCGTTATGAGTAATTGATTATTTAATCGTAGAAGAAAATATCAACAATAATAACAACAACAATATAATAAAATTGCGATAATCTTTTTTTCTTTTCGTTTAATAAAAAGTTAATCACAGTTTAATAACACAACAACACCACCACAACGTTTATTTCGTTACTTTTTTTTCAACTTTTTTCTTCTTTTTTTTTTGCTTAAAATGATAACGTAAACGCCGCGCTCGCTAGACGTTTTAATCGCCGTAGTCGTGGTGCTCGTCACTCACAACCGTATGCGTAAAAGTTTAAAATGCAACTAAAAGTTAACATTTTTAACGAAAAAAAATGTTAAGAAAAACACGGTTTAACTCAATCACACACACCACAATCATAATGTAAATTTATGCCAATAACAACGACAACAATAACAACAACAACAACAATTATGGTAAATAACTTTCTTTGCTTATGTTTGCTCTTTTTTTTCTTCTCTACTTCTCTTCAACTACATACTTCATGCCAAGCAACAACAACACAGACAAACTGTAAAGAAATATCTCATAATAGGTGTGTGTGTGTTTGATTAACCTGCAGTGAAGCACAAAAATAAACGAACATTATTATTAAATGAGGTTATTAGGCCAAAATTGAACCTGAAACAAGCTTTTTGAGAAATATTTTGCCATTTTTGAAGTAGAGGTAAAAATGCTAAATTTTGGAAGACAAAATTCAAGGAAGACGAAAACCAATGTCCCTCAGGGGCAGATCATCTTCCTCTTTTTACACAAATAGGGCACGAACATCAACAATGTTCGTTAAAAAGAGCGTAAAAATGCATTTAGTTACTGGTCAGCTTTCAGTGAAGCAGGTTCTCTTCGCTTCTTTTTGAATTTTTTTTTGTATGTCAATTATACACCCAAAGAAAAATTACAATAGGATTCACTATTGTCTAATGAGATTCACTAATAACAATGAGAAATGATGTCCAATTTTGGAAGAATATTTGTCAAGTTAAATACCCAGTGTTTAGGGATTTATCGCTGTACATTTTCTTTTTCCACTACACTTGAAAATATTACTAACATTTTTCCTCTGGGTTATACACATACATATATAATTGGCCATAACAACCCGTCAGTCAGGATTATTGACCTAGTTTCTCACACTATTTATGTTGTGTGTGTTAATTTTATACATAAGTGGCGGGACCGACAGTTTAAAGTCGACTCCGAACGACAGATTTTTAAGAAACTTTTCATGGTAATTTTATTTACTCTCAGAGTTTTTGCCAGAAGACCCGAGTTCGAATCCCAGGTCAGACATCAAAACGAAAATTTGAAAATAATTTTTCGGTGACTTCCTCTCAGCAGATTTCTGGCAAAAACTCTGAAAGTAAAAAATTGCCATGGAAAGCTTCTCAAAAAATGTGTCGTTCGGAGCCGACTTTAAACTGTAGGTCGCGACACTCATGTATAAAATTATCGCATACAACATAAGTGATGTGAGAAGCTAGGACGTCGTACAATTGGTCAATTCGCCCACCGAGTACTGTACTTGTCAGAATTGACAAGTACACGTCCTCTAACCTAACCTAACCTAACATATCTTCTAATAAAAAGAAGTATAAACGAACTGCAGTGTTGCCAGATGCAATTACTTAAACCAGAGATATTGCGTTAACTTCCTCAAAAAACCAATTAATTGTTCATGCTTCATGATCAAAAGGTTAAAGGTTATTGGATCATTTAAACTATGGAATGAATTAGTTATTCAATTAATTTCCATATTGCAAAAAAAAAAGAGAATGAGATCTGATTTAATAAATATAAACACAGGAAATCCAGTGCTTAAATAAAGCAACATTTAATTCATATGTTTCAGGTCAACTAGAGATAACCTTAAACAAATTAAATCTTCAACCAAAATACAAAGTAACAAAATAATTAGAATGCAATTAATTTTAATTATTTTTCTTATCATTCATTTAGCCCAGAGATCTGGAATATTAATTTCTAAAATGATTGGAAATTCTAAATAAATTTTAATTATAATAATTACATTTTAATAACTATATATATTACATTTAAATTAGAATTTTTTGTTTAACAGGATAACATATCTTGGCATTAAATTGAAAGCTAGTTTTTGCATCTCTAGCCAACTCAATGTATAATCAAGCGTTAGCAAATCATTAAAAGAAATTTTATTGATTAGGGCTAAATTAATGATATAGATCTAGGCCAATGAATTGAATAAGTAGAGCTATTTACATCTAGGGAGTACACTCGGGTCTCGTTTTATATGGATTGTTTTTATGCGAATTCGAATTTATGCGATTTTAAATATATAAAAATTTTTTTTTTTGAATTTATGCGGTTTTTCAGAATTTTGGAACGAATTATTAATTTTTATATGAAGCTAGGGTCATTTTTTTTTTTTGAACATATCTATCGCATAAATCGAGACCTGAGTGTGTAGTGATAACAAAGCGCGGGACAAGCTTTTGTTATTTGATTTTTCCCGGATTTTCCCGGGATTAAAAATTCTATTTGACTAGAATTCATGATATATTTTACGTAGTTTATGGGCGTCTATCATTCGCAATATTTTATTGTGCTAAAATAAATTAGTCTTCACACAGGCTATAAATACCTACACATGGGTTTTCTGTGTTATTTGGTAAGCGCCTCTTGTACTATTTAAACGTCCAAATGCCAACCTAGCCAACCTGTCCTTATTCACAATCTGCTGATATTATGCAACAGAGATGAAAATTGCTGGTTATGTTTACTTTTGTTTTGTTCCCACTATCTGCCCTACTACTCTGGCCATTTGTACTAAATCACGCCTACATAATTGGTTATTAGAACCCTTCAGTCTGGATTATTGACCTAGTTTCTCAAGCCACTTATGTTGTGTGTGTTAATTTTATATGTAAGTAAAGGGACCTACAGTTTAAAGTCGACTCCGAACGACAGATCCTTTTTGAGAAACTTTTCATGGCAGGTTTTTTTTTACTCCAAGAATTTTTGCCAGAAATCTGCTAAGAGGAAATCGGCGAAGAAATACTTTTTGTATTCTGTTTTAATGTATGGCCTAGGGCTCGAACCCTGGCTTTACGTCTAATAAGCCAACACATTGCCTACTAGACTACGACAACACCTAAAATCGGACAATTTATTTTACATGCCTTAGCGTTTTTTACACATCAAAACTGTTTATTTAAAATTTTGTATTTATTTTTTGTTTTGTTGAGGTTAATTTAAAAAATTTTGATTTTAATTTCTTGCTCAAATTAAAAGAAAAAGAAAATCAATATTTTTCATATTTTTCTAATTTTGTGTGCATACATTTAATCGCCACTGTTAGTTTGTGGTATTACGTTTGATTTACTTTTTTTTCTTCTTCTTTTTTTTTTCTTTCCTTCAACCAAAAACTGATGTAACAATTTTGTTTTTATCTTTTACCGGCGCTCTCATATGGAGATGCTGGTGAGAAAGATGATTGAGTTGATGAGGGTTTCAGTTCATTTTTTGTTTTCTCACCACATATACACCACCATCTACACTGTTGTTAATTATAATACAAAAACAATAACAAAATAAACCAAGAGCAAGTAAAACAGAGAAGAGACATTAACATTATTAACGGTTTCTTGATTTTGTGTTAAAAACAAAAAGAAAACAGACATACATTACTACATAACATACGGGTATAGGTATATAATGACATACATATGTAGGTAGGTACATACAGTTTTTATCAACGGTGTTTGAATGAAACACCATTAAGAAACCACTTTCGCTTTCTTATGGGTTCACACACTTTACCGATTTTTATTGCGTTTTCTCTGGTGCTCAGCTCATATTTTTCTTGTACATTTTCTTTAATAAAAAAAAAGCAACAACAACAATAACAAATTTTTATTTTATTTGGCTCTCTTTTTTTTTGTTTTTTTCTTTTTAAAAGTCCAAAAGTCCATTTAACCATTCATCCATCACTAGTGACTGACTGGTTAACTTAACCGTCCATAAGTCCATTTGACCAATTTTTTTTTAGTATGTTTGTGTGTTTATTTACCCATAAAAATTCAACTCGAACATTCCATAGAAAGAGTCAAAGAAAAAAGAAACAGGAAAAGAGAGAGAGAGAAATAAAATCATAATAATTATTGCTATCGCACAACAAACCCATACATACACATACACATACGCATACATTGTAAGCGAATTGTAAACACAACACAGGCATGCGACAATGATCACAACAATTGACCGAGTTTAACAATGTTATTGTTTATCCCCGAAACAAAAAGACATCGGCAGAGAGAGAGAGAGAGAGCTTAAGAGTAAAAAAAGAAAAGTTGAAGAGGAAGTCCACAGCAAGATGCTGTTGACGTTGAAGAGCTGATGATGATGATGATAGTCATGATAATTAATTTCGTTTTTTTTTTTATTACAAAGATTTGAAGTTTAGTCCAAACAAAACGTGCTTTTTACGGTAAAAGAAATAAAATTTATTGTGTTTTATTTGTAAATTTTTTTTTTGTTTTTTTTGTTTACGTAAAATATTTTAATTTATTCTTTAATGAACATAAAAAAAACAAACAAAAAAAATACACAAAAATTTTGCGTATTTCGTAAAAGCCAGTGTTGTGTTGTGCCATACAAAAATATTGAATTTCTTCTTTTTTTATTACGAAATAAATTGTATTTCAAGCATTCCACCTGCTCTAGTGAAAAATTTTAATGTTTAGTCTGCATATTGAATGTCAAGTCATGCCAATTTCACCATATCACAACACAATTCACCACATTCCTGTTCCTTTAGCACATTTACTCTTAAACTGTGCATGTAACCGTACTAACACTCAACAAGAATATACTCTCTTCGCCCATTATTTTTCTTGCACATTGCAAAGGCTCGGCTCGACTCGTTTACAACAATAAAAATGTTTTTTACTGCAATTGTAGTTATCCACCGGTGTTGTAAAATGCTGATTACAACAGCAACAACAAAAACTAAAGTTCATGATGAGTTTTCATCTCATTCATCCCACCATTCACATTTCAAACGAGGCGTGCAAAATAAAAAATCAAGTTTTTGAAATTGATAGCCTGGTTGCTGACGTAAATAAATAAAAAAATTTCCTTGTTTTTCCTGAAATTTTGTAATCACATATGTTTTCTTAATAATTGACTTTCGAGTAATTTGCAATCAATTTGGAATTACCCATCCTTGCATGATGTAAAGGAAGCAAAATAAAACTTTTTTTATTGAATTGAATTGTAGAATTCATTAAGGAGTTTTAAAATTGTCCTTAATCACGTTGACTTTCTAGGAAGTGATTGTCATGGTAATTGAATCAATTTTAGTGGAAAATTATGACCATAAAAATAGATCCTTACTAGGAAACCTATGACCTCCTCAGATTATATCGGGTCCGCCATCTAACGTTTTTTCTTTCAACTACGAGCCACACAACCGAAGCTACGCTCGATGTTTTGAGCCCTGTTTTTTAAGATCGCATTATCAGCCGCAGAGCTGATGTCGTTTGGCTACCTCGTAGCTGCGATTTGACACCGTTGGCCTATTATTTATGGGGTGCCGTCAAAGATAAGTGTTACGCCGACAAACCAAAGACCAAATTGACGCTTTAAAGGACAATATTTGTAAAGCCATTGGTGAAATACAGCTGCAAGCAATCGATAATGTGCTTAAAAATTGGACCGATCGTGTAGGCTACTGCATGGCCAGCCATTTGAATGAAATTATTTTCCATTATTAACCAGAAGAATTTTACTTTCAAACAATAAAAAAAAAGAAATTTGAGAAAATTTTCTGTAGTTTTTTTTTAAAGCATTTTCAAAAACAAAAATTATTTGGCGGACCTTTTATTAGCAGTCGTAGAGATTTCCGCCACGTTTACGTTAAAGTAGCATTCCAGACAGATTTTGCACCCACAACACAAAAATTCTACACAACGAAATATGGCAACTCTATCATTCTAGGACATGCTACAACTGACAATTCATTTGTTTAGCTGGAGAAACTATGTAATCAAGTATTTATGAAGAATTTTTATGCATAAGTGACAGGACCTACAGTTTAAACGTTGACTCCGAACGACAGATTTTTTTGAGTAGCTTTTCATAGCAATTTTTATTGTTTACTTTTAGAATTTTTGCCAGAAATCTGCTGAAAGGAAGTCGCTAAAGAAATATTTCCATATTTTCGTTTTGATGTCTGACCTGGGATTTGAACTTAGACCTTCAGTCTCTAATAAGCCAACACACTGCCTACTAGACTAAGGCGACTTTTTAGCACTAAATTGTTAAAATTCAAATTTAAAATGGAAATACAGGGAACTCACGAAAACGTGAACGCTCGAAAGTGTGAATGTCTTAGAAACGTAACCAAATTTATTTCTCCACAGAGTATTATGAAACGTAAACAAAATCTGAAAGCTCTAAAACTTCAACTCTTTTTTATTTTGTTCTTTTTTTTAAATCTGTTTTTAAATTGTGAAATCTTTAGAAATTTACGATCAAATTAAAGAAAGTGATCGTGGTTTTAACACCAGTGACGGATGGCTCCAAAAATTTAAATAAAGGTTTGATGTTCGCCTTCTCAAAATTTCCGGAGAAAAGTTTTCTGCGCACCCGCAACATGTTTATTTAGCAGTTTGTGAACAAAATAATCCGGATTACTTGCCAAAGAGGTCAGATGAAAATTTACTGCTGCGATTGGCCACCAGAACTCAAATGCCGCCGATGGTAATGGTGCGGGCCGCCGTAACGGCCGTAACTCTCGTATTAATCGGCAGTAGGGTACAAATAAATGCCAAATATTATCTGAAAAATGTCTTAAAGACAGTATTGAAGCCCTGGGCAGACAAACATTTTGGCTGCAGACTATGGACATTCCAACAGGACTCAGCACGCGTCAACCAAGAATGGCTTAAAAAGGAGGTTTCTCGCTTCATTTCTACCGTATAATGGCCATCAATCCATTTTACTACACTACACTACACTCAAAATACCAAAGTGTCGATCATCTCAAGACGGCGCTTCGCAGGGAATGGGCCAAAATACCGCAGAGCCACTTTCGTGCAGCCTGTGATGGCTTTGTCGGCCATTTGAATGTGGCCAATTCGAACAATAATTCTATAATTTGATGTTATTTCCAATATTTTTTGCTTTTGAACAATAAAAAAAAATTAAAAAAATATAGCGCTTTTCTTTGTTGCATTATATATCAGCCACCCTGTATTGATCATCCTAAATAGTTTTAATGTGATTTTGAGCTGAGCTGAGCTTTATTTTTTTTTATTAATTTGTAAACCAAATAGATTTTGGATTTTGTCAATAAAAATTGTTGTTGTTGTCGTTGTTTGTTTTTTGTTTTTTTATTTCTTTCGTTTTCTTCTTTTTACATTTGAATTTGATGCCGTAATACGCATATTTATCTCGTAGTTTTTGAGTTCACATGTCTTTCTTTAAGTTTAAGTTTACGTTTCGTTTCATTTTTTTTCTTTTCTCACTTTTTTTTTCTGATGAGCACATATTGACCATGAAATATTTCGTTTTCTTTTTCTTTTTGTTCTCTCTTTTTAAATGAAATGCCAAAAGCTTTCATTCATTCATTCAATAATTATTCATTCAATTAGTACAACATCAAACTGATGATAGATTTCAGTTCACATATGTATGATGGATGGATGGCGGAGATGAAGACAATGATTGGCTTGGGAAAGGGATGGGGAAGAGATTGTTTGTAATAAACAATTTGTATTAATTTATAATAAAAAAAGAAAGAGAGAGAGAAAGAGAGGGAAAAACCGAAACAATTAATTAAATTAATAAAAGGTTTACCCCATGCTCTAGTGACCTCCTTGTTGTAAACATTGTTTGGATGCAAACAAACAAAAACGCTTTTAAAAGTGACACATTTTTCTGTGTTACATTATGGTTTCTTCTTCTTCATCTGTTTTTTTTTTTCTAAGCTGCTTATTAATTAAATTTTTTAATGATGTTTTTTGGCTAATTTCAGTATTTTTTTTATTTAATAATTCATTAAAAAAAAAAGTGAGATTGAAATCTTTTACCAAATAAAACGTTTCAAGAAAGAAAATACCAAAGCAAAGAAACTCATCAAAACAAGCAGCAAGCCAGCCAGCCAGCCATTTTTTTTAGTTTGTTGTTATTGTTATTGTTGTTGTTTGTAAAAAATTATCTCAATTTGGTTTTTTCTTGCTTTGTTACGTTTCCTTTTTTTTTTGTGTGTGTGTGTATCATGGTAACATGTGGTCTTCATCTTCTCATCACTAGCCATGCTGAGGGGTCAGCGAGGTTTTGAAGGTCGTTCATTTGCTTGTTCATTCGTTTCTTCGTTCGTTTGTTCATTTGTACGTTCGTGCGTTGTAACGTATGTTTTAAACATAAAAAATTTTGTTGTTCACAGTCACGACTGCTGCTGCTGCAGCTGCAGCTACTGCTGCACAGTTAATGACTTAAAAACCTTGAAAAATTATGATTTTTCTGTTATAAAGTTCCCTGACTTTCTGGAATAAACTGCATTAACTATATGCATGTGTGTGTGTGTGTGTATGTGTGCATACGTAGGTTTCATATCATATTTCTTCAAGAAAAGGGATTTTTATGCTTGTCTAAACGCCATTTAATTAACCGGGAATTAAAAACTAAAAATTTAAAAAATAATTTCAAGGTCTTTTCAATCCCCATTCTCTTAAAAATACCCCATGGCTGGTAGGTATTAAATGGTTTTTCTTTATGGTTTTTAAACCTGTTACAGGGGATTTCCTGCTAATTGAAGCAAAACATTGTTATGAAGGTCTACACGGGCACATTATGGCCAATTGGAAGTTTGATTGATATCTGGCAATAAACGATGCATTTTGAATCAGGAAAATTTTAAACTTCCTACAGCTGCAAGAAGTTAAAATCATTAAAACTGAATTTTCTGTACCAAGTTTGATCAAAAATAAAACACCGGATGTATGTGAAGAATAAATTCGAATTTGAAAATCCAAGACGCAAACCATAAATTTTAGCAGCGTTACATTTATCGTTAACAGTGCTCTGTTAAGCGCACCATTTGAACAAGGTCACTTGTTTAGGAGCTAATTTTACGGCATATACTAGGTCTATGATTATCATATCAGACTCAAAGGAATGTTCCAAGGCCTCTTAATAAAATCAGTCCCATATAAAGTGATATGGTATTGTGAAAATTGTCTTCTTTTTTTATTAAACCTGCACTCAGGGGATGACGCCTACTCATGCAGTGCATTGTGCAGGTTTAGGAAAGGTGGAAAGATGGAAGATGCGAACGGTAAGGAAACGAGTTGCTGCTGGTGACTGTAAAATGGCTAGTGCTATACCTTCACCATTAGACAGTCTACAGCAATCGTCTCCAAGAAGCCCGCAGTTTCTTGCACCACTTATGTTGTGTGTGTTAATTTTATACAGAAGTGGCGGGACCTACAGCTTAAAGTCGCCGCCGAACGACAGATTTTTGAAAAACTTTTCAAGAAGAGAAAGAGAAGAAATCGCCGAAAAAATACCTTTTTTTTGTATTTTTTTTTATTTTGATGTCTGGCCTGGGACTCTAACCCTGGCTTTACGTCTAATAAGCCAGCACACTACCTACTACACCACGGCCTTTGAAAATAGCAATTTTTTATATTGAAAATTCTATAGAAGATCAGTCGCCATTTTGGAACATATCGGGTCCTCCATTTAACGCTTTTTTTAACTAATGCTTATTTCGTGAATGGTAAAACTTAGCTCATGTCTGATTTGACAAATAATTAGTTTTATCCTTCCGCTGAACGAATATTTGACCATCCCATGCGTTTTCGCTTCCCTCAGTGGGCCTGCAATCGACTTACAGAAGATGCCAATTTTCATCTTTATCATATGTTCAGATGAAGCTCATTTTGATTTTAGCGGATATGTAAACAAGCAAAATTGTCGCATTTGGGGCGCAGAAAACCCGCACGCATACATTGAAAAGCCGACGCGCCCAAAACGAGTCACTGTTTGTTGCGGATTTTGGTCCAGAGGCATAATTGGCCCATTTTTCTCTGTAAATGAGCAAGGAGTGGCCGTCACAGTCAATGACGATCGTTATCGGGCCATGTTGAACGAATTTATGTTCAGAAAAATTGAAGAGGAGGATATTGGCAACATTTTGCTTTAACAGTACGGCTCTACGTGCCACACAGCCGAAGCTACACTCGATGTTTTGAGCCCTGTTTTTTAATATCGCATTATCAGCCGCAGAGCTGATGTCGTTTGGCCAGCTCGAAGCTGCGATTTGACACCGTTGGACTATTATTTGTGAGGTGCCGTCAAAGATAAGTGTTACGCTGACAAGCCAGAGATAATTGACACTCTAAAGGACAATATTCGTGAAGCCATTGGTGAAATACAGCTGCACACAATCGATAATGTACTTAAAAATTAGAACAATCATGTGGGCTACTGCATGGCCAGTCGAGCCAGCCAAAAGAAATTTGGGAAAATATTCAGTAAATTTTTTTTAAAGCATTTTCAAAAAAAAAATGTTATTTGGGGGACCCTTTATAGAAATAACCATACAGACTATCTGCAAATGTCTGCAAATGGTAGATAGTACAGAGTATCCTCTTTTGAACCGGCCACCATTCCCACCAATTGCAAAGTAGAAGACTAAACTACGTATTGCCACTGTTAAACAATTAATGCGTACCCGTTAATAGTAAAGTTTCCACTGTTAGAGGCAACAAGTGGCGCTGCTAAAGGTGTGGGTTTGCAGCTTTGCTTTTAAATTCTAATTTATCTGTTAGTCATAGCAGAACTCTTGGTGTCAAACCTAACCTAACTTAATATTCATTCACTGCCAGATAGGAGAGAGAACTTATTATGTCCTTACATAAAATACAAGGTGGCCAGTTTGAATGATAAACTGCTAAAAATGATCTTAGACAGGGAGACAGCTTATTTACTTGGAGAAAATCGTACGGCATAATGGTTTGGCTATGAATTTATGAAAATTTCTCTGGAAATCTGTAGGGAAATTTCGCTGTAGAGTTATAGGAAATCTAAAATTTATTTTTATAAACCGAGTTGGAGGTAAATGATCTTCCTTAACATTCAAGACTAGCCCTACCCTAACTACTAAACATACACAACGAATTAATAAACAACCTCAACAAAATCACAAATTTACGAAAGGCTAACAGCTACTTAGCTAGTCTCACATCATTTATACGGTTTTTTAAGCGTTTTTTTTTTGTTCAAATATTATAGCATAAGACGCAAATAGACAAATACTAAATGAATTTAGAAAAAAAAAAAACAAAATAAATAAATTATATTGTAATGAAACGTGCAAAATTTTGTAGAGTACTTAAGAAATTAACACATTTTTTATTTCCATTTTTTTTTTTTAGTATTTTCTGTGAATTATTGTATGACATGATGCGATACGATACAAATAAGCGAGGTTATAGACACACTATACTAAAACTATACATAAATAAATACTACATTAGTAAGTATGTATAGTATTGTATTAGCTTTAAATTAGTAACATTTACTATTTCTTAGTCAGCGCAAAACACCAACAAACAAAAAAACCCACGCTTCCTAAACATTTTTGTCAGTATTAGACGACGCCAATAATGATTTCTGTTTGCACCTGATATTCCCAAAAAAAGTAGTTTTTTTAAGAAAATTTTAAAGAAAAAATCTTAATAACAATAGCAAGAAAAAAAAAAAGAACAACAACATAAACAAAATATAACCTTGTCGCCGATATTGGGTAATAACTTCTATTAAAAATAATTTTAGTCATGCATACACCACCATACGCAGAAAAAAAAACAGAAAATATTTGCAAATCAACAAATTAAAAGTGAAAAAACCCCAGAAATTATATTGAATAATGGAAAATTTTTGAATGATTTTTCAAAAAACAGTTCCATCAATAAAGCAGGGTTGCCAGACTCAAATAAAAACAGTTCACCTTTTAATACTATGTTCAGACATGCACGCAATAAACGGCATCATTGATCTCAATATTTCATATAAAATGTCAATTAATTATTGCTCAATAAATTCATAAATTGTTATGATCTTGATTAAAACTTGAAATACAGCTCTGTCATAAGTACATTTAGTGAGCATATTACATTTTTCCGAACACTTTCTATTGATATTTGAGTTGTTAAAAACGGCAAAAAAAATGTTATTGAAACAACCAGCTGTCAAATGAATATTGAATAAGCAGCTGAACTGCGTAATACTATGTTCAGACATGCACATTCGGTTTATTGAGAACAATATTTTTAGCGTTCAGACATATAATGTGCGAAAATTTATTTGACAGCTGGTAAACAAAACAGCTGATTGCTTCAATAACATTGCTTTTAATTTAATCACGAAAATTAGTGCCAAAAAATTTTTTTTAGAAAAAATGGAAAACAATTTAACTTTGGAAAAGGTATTTGCTAATGATTAACCGAAACGCCGAGTTGTTGCGGTTAATAAGGACTACTTGTGACTCCAAAGTGGCTTTCCTCAGAAGGATGAGAAATAAAAATTTTATAATATTGGATAGCTAGCAGAAAAGAAAGATTCGGCTTATGGCACTGTCGTTGTTTACATTTGAGTTGTCGAATATCAATAGAAAGTGTTCGGAAAAATGTAATATGCTTACTGAACTTACTTATGACAGTGTTGTATTTGAAGTTTTAATCAATATTATAACAATTTATGAATTTATTGACCAATAATTAATTGAAATTTTGTATGAAATATTGAGATCAATAATACCGTTTATTGCGATTTTCTCAATATAAGTGCATGTCTGAACATAGTATAACACTTAAAATATTGTAATCAATAAACCGAATATTGACTCAATAAAAGTGCATGTCTGGACATAGTAAAAGTAGATTTAAAATATACCATCATCTCGTTCTGATCATTTCATTTTCTGTGTTACTTCTTACTTATTTAATTAAGTCACTACTACCCTTCAGTAAGGATAATGACCTAGTTTCTCACATCACCTATGTTGTGTGTTAATTTTATGCAAGAGTGGCGGGGACCTACAGTTGAAAGTCGAATCCGAACGTTAGATTTTTTTGAGAACCTTTTCATGACTATGTTATTTCTTTCGTAAAGTTTTTTGCTAAAAAACGGAGGAGGCGAAGTCATACTTCATTTGATTCAAGATCTCTAACCAGGGGTTTGAACCACGGCCTTACGTCTTGTCTTGTCTTGCTTCTAAGAGCAGCATATCAATCTGCTCAACAATAGAACTTCATTCTATTCTATTCACTGCTGGTGGTTTCAATTCATTCTACAATTTATTTACGTCCGCTAACTCCATTTCCAGCTGTCAACGCTAACTGTGCGTGTCCTCACGTATTTCTGCCCTGGGGATTCTATTCCTAACAGATCATACACAATCCATTCCCATGTCGAATGTTGTTGTGCTTGGTTTATTCACGAATCCGCTGGGTTCGTTTGCAGATCTAGGTTGTCCATAGGATACAACGGGCTGCGAAACAACGGACTTCCCCTTACTTACTGTTTTTATTGGCCATTAACAACCCGATTAATGGATTTCGGCTTGCCGCAACATATCATTCCAGACGCCTTTTCTTCTTCCGCGCCAGTTGGTCACACCAATCCATGACAAGGCTTTCTCGATTTGGTCCTTCCAACGCATACAAGGTCGTCCTCTTCGCCAACTTCCGCAGATCCCCGCCTCAAATACTCGGCTCGCCGGGGTATCTTCTTTCATTCGAACGACATGGCCGAGCCAGCCCAGCCCAGCCGCTGGATATTAATACGCTGCACAACGTCTATATCGTTGAAGAGCTTATACAGCTCACTGTTAGATCAAATGCGGTAATCATCGTCAACTCAGACTGGACCGAAGATCTTACACACATACATACGTTACATAATTGGCCATTACAACCCTTCAGTCAGGATTTCGACCTAGCTTCTCACACCGCTTATGTTGTGTGCGTGAATTTTATATATGAGTGGCGGGACCTACAGTTTAAAATCGGCACCAAACGACGGATTTTTAAGAAGCTTTTCATGGCAATTTTATTTACTCGCAGAGTTTTTGCCAGAAATCTGCTGAGAGGAAGTCGCCGAAGAAATATTTTCATATTTTCGTTTTGATGTCTGACCTGGAATACGAATACGGGCTTTTCGTCTAATAAGCCAATACTAGACCACGGGGACCGAATGCCTTTTCTCTCGAATACTCTCAAGGCTGCTGCATAAATGCTTAATAGGGTCCATGCCTCTCTGCCATAAAGAAGCACGGGAATGTTGAGTATCTTGCCTATTGAGACCATAGGAGCATCTGTTGGCAAGAGTGTTACTGCGTTTGGCTAAGCCAAGATAAATAAATTCCTTGACTGTATCAAAAGTATAGTTATCGGCCGTAATCTGAGAATCAATTAATCAATACTCGTTTACTGTCAGACCCATCTTACTAGACTGTCGTTCAATAGCACTAAAGGCAGCAGTAAGATCTCGCTTGGTATGCCCTATAATGTCAATGTCGTTAGCGTGCGCAAGCATCTGAACGCATTTTTGAAAAATAGTGCCACTGCGACACACTCCCGCCTTTCGCAGAAGACTCTCCAGGACGAAGTTGAAGAGGTCGAATGATAAGGGACCTCTCACGGTATCAAAAGATTCGGAGAGGTACATTCCTACCTTAACGGAGCTGCAGGAATTGCTCAACGTCATTCTGCGTAGCCTTATCAGCTTCACAGGTATACCGAGAGCTCAGACATTGCGGCATAAACACGATCCCTTATGGGACTATCGAAGGTATTCTTGAAAATTAAGAGATGGTGTGTGTGTGGAATTGTTTTTCGTGGGCTTTCTCTAAGATTTAGCGTAGTGTGAAGATATCTAGTCGATGGTGAACTCGCCAGATCAGAAGCCACACTGATAAGATCCAATCAGTGCTTTGACAAGTGGCTTCAGTCGTTCACACAATACTTATACCTATAAGGACCTTATATCCGATAGGGACTTCTGACTGACTTCTTACTTACTGAACTGGAAATGGGTCGGAAATTTTACACGGAGCGTAACAATTGCAACAATTAGAAAACTTTTGAAAGCTTTTTACTTTTCAGAATTCAATTTTAAATAAATTAATTTTAATTAAAGACTTAAAACTTATCAACACTTAGAAATCTGTAATCAGAGGACGTAATTAGAATTTGTGTTAAAAAGAAATTAAAACTAAAGTGAAGAGAATAAATTACGAGATTAACTTTATTAAAATGAAATAAAATTTGTTGTTGATGACAGTTTTAATGGTCAACCGTCAAAATAAAATTAAAAATTTCATTTTCAAGAATACCCCCCCCCCTTCTTAAGTAATAACCGGTTTCAGAATACAATGCAATTTCATTTTAATTACAATAAAAGTGAACAAAACCAAATTGTGTGTAATTATCCAGCAAAGTTTAATTATTTAATTAATTAATTAATCTACAGTTACGTGACCAAAAGAGAATTAGAAAAAAACAAAACAAAAATCGAAAGATATTCCGAAAAAAACCAACGAAATTTTGAACAATAATTTCATAAGTACGGTACGGAATACGTGAGGATTGAAATTGTTTCAAGTTTCAAGGTCACAACACAACACAATATCGTTCATATCTGAGTCAATCCGTTATTTTAATAGGTCAATAAAGCTTTGTATTTACGTTGTAAATAAAAGTGACAATGACTTCTTTTTCAATAAAAAAAAAGATCGAGAATAACATGAGAATAACAAACAAATTCAGTTTAAGTTCAAGGCCTTTACGGAGCTCCGTTCTATACCGTTCTGCTGCTACCGGGGTGTGGCAGCAAATGAGGGCAAAACAAAGTATATGTTATCGACGTGCGGCTTATTGATTCTCAGATTACGGCCGATAATTATAGTTTTGATATATGATGTCAGCCTGGAGATCAAACGCAGGATTACTCTTGCCAACAGGTGGGTCCTACTATGGTTTCAATGGGCAATTGAGTAGCAGAGACCTCTCTCATGCGACAAAACTAATATTCTACAAGACGCTTATCCTATCCTTGCTTCTTTATGGCGCAGAGGAATGGACCCTGATTTTCAGATTACGGCCGATAACTATGCTTTTGATATAGTCAAGGAATTTATTTATCTTGGCTCCGCCGTTACCACCAAAAATAATGTCAATCTGGAGATCAAAAGCAGGATTACTTTTGCCAACAGGTGGGTGTTACCATTGTCCCAATAGGCAATAGAGCAGCAGAGACATTTCTCATGCGACAAAACTAATACTCTACAAGACGCTCATCCTACCCGTGCTTCTTTATAGTGGAGACAAGTACACGACCTCTAACCTAACCTAACCTAGGCTAGCTTCTCACAGTCTAATATCGTTCCCGAATGATGAATTTGAAAAGTCTTTACATGGCAATGAATTACTCCGTAAGTGTAACCAAAGATAGTTGTTTAAACAATAATGGATTACTATTTACTACACCTTATATGTATGTGGAATTTGTTTTATAAATTTTCAGTGGCGAAATGAATGGTTGACTGAATGAATGAATGAATGGCTTTGAATGAATATCTGACGCAGTGTTAAAACAGTCCAAACTGTATTAACTCTAAACCTACCGATACTTCATGTATTCCTATTCCTACCAAAGAGGGTCAAATGACCCCTTGCGGTATTTAAGGTAGATTACATATATTTCTCGGTAAAAAAAATTAACAAGAGAGAGGAGTAAATCTTGGAAAACACATTCGATGTGTTTTGTAATAAAAGGCGTAAAGGCAAATGGCGATGTAATGGTCATTTGATGGGTCATTTGACCCGTCCATGATAGGTTTAGTGTTAAAAACATGTATGTACGAGCATAATCATTCGAATGGCATAATTTTATTTCAATTTAATTTTGTTTTTTGTTTGGTAAGCAACATAATTGCATATTCGTACGTATATACGTACATACATAGTACATACAGACATGTCGGTATGCGGTATACATGAATAAATTTCTATTTTTTTTTTTATTTGATTTTGATTTAGTTTAGTTTTCATACATTTTATTAAAAAGTAATTGAAAAGAAAACAAAAACCAAAAATAGAAACAAAATTAAATGAAAATCTCATTGTAAATTTGACACATTGACTTGACTTTCATACGCCGCTTCTTCCGCATTTAACTGTTACAAAATATTTTCTTGATTGCGTGCGACAACTCAACTGTAAATAACTGCAATAGAAAATAATTTTGTTGTTAATAAAACAAAAACAGAAACAATAAAATCAAATAAGATTTCATAGAGAATAAAAAAATTTTTCAATTAAACGCTTTAAGGTGTTTAAGGCTTTCTTGTTACACATTCGTTAAAAAATTTCAAATCAATTCAATGCAATCGTGCAAACGTTTAATGGGGCCATTGTTAGAGCCATTATTACAACTTGCCGTTAAACTTGGGTTTAATTAAAGCTACCATAACTTTAGCTAAAGGGAACTTTAAAGTTACCTTCAACTTATTTTTGTTATTACAACTTACAGTTAAAACTTTTTTTAAAAATAAGGCAATGTCGATAACACTGTTCAACTAAACAAGTTTTTTTTTAAACGCAGTGGCAACGGCTGGCTTCGCTTTTGTTGTTTTTTATTTGAAGTTGCCATATTGAAAATATAGAAAATATAATATGGCAAGTTTAAACATAAATTTAACTTTAAATGTTAAAGTTAAACTTTAAACTTTAACTTTAAAATTTAAAGTTTAAAAGTTACCGATAGAATGATCATCCCTTTAGCTTAACGCTCACTTCTATCATATTGGGTAATCGTGATAATAAAAAAACAATTTATCTGCCGGTTAAAATCCTTCCTTTAGTTAACGTCATGTTGTAATAATGGTCCTAAGTGTAGTAATTGGTGATAAAATATGAGCATATTTTGAAATTAATTGAACAATAATTAGGTTGGCAATGTATTGCTTCATTACTTTTACAATCATTGTATGTTCTCAGGAGCCCATAAAGCCTACTTAGACTAAGCTAAACAATCTGAGATTGGGGATTCCTAATTCTTACTTAAGTTCTATAACAATGATTGAATTGTATAAATCCAATCCAATGAGTACTTTGACTCATGTACCGTTGTCCTTTGCGATTATTATGCCTTGAGACATATTAATACTACTAATCGAACTAGTTTGAGACTAACGAAGCCAAATTGGATAAGGTATAGAGTTTAAATTCTCTAAATAATCTAACCAGAAAGTCTCCTGATTCTCTAGGGAGAAAAAATAGTAAGAGCCATTATTATAATTTGCCGTTAAAATGGGTTTTAGTTAAAGCTAACTAAAGTGAACTTTAAAGTCACTTTTAATTTCTTTTTGTTATTACAACCTACAGATAATATAAAGTTAATTTTTTTTTAAATATGGCAGTGCCGGAGTAATGTCGATAACACTGCTCGACTAAATAAGTTTTTCTTTTAACGCAGTGGCAACTTCAATTGAAAATGTAATATAATATGGCAAGTTCAAAGATAAACTTAACTTTAAAAGTTGAAAGCTTTAGCTTAACGTTCACTTACGCTTAACGCTTATTGTCCACTTATAATATTGTAAAACAATTTATCTGCCCTTTAAAATCCTCCATTTAGTTATCGGCAAATTGTAATAATGGCCCAAGACTTAATGAGTAAATATAGAGGGTGTTGTTTCTTAATATTTGGCAACCCTATTATTCTAGGCTTTTCCGATTAACAGATTTCGGCCAGCCGCAACACATCCTTCCAAGCAACTCTGCTTCTTATGTGCCTACGCCAGTTGGTCACACCAATCGATGATAGGGCTTCCTCGATTTGGTTCTTCCAACGGATACAAGGTCGTCCTCTTCGCAGATCCCCGCATTAATTACCCGTGTCGACGGAGCAGCCTACTCCATTCGAACGACATGGCCGAGCCAGCGTAGCCGCTGGATATCAATACGCTGCCCAACTTCTATGTCGTTGAGGAGCTTATACAGCTCACTGTTGGATCGGATGCGTAAATCATAGCTAACTCGCACTGGACCGAAGATCTTACATAGGACTTTTTTCCCGAATACTCACAAGGCTGATGCATCAGTTCTTAACAGTGTGCGTTAGTTTTATACATGTGGGCCGGATCTAACAGTTTAAAGTCGACTCCGAACGACAGATTTTTCTGAGAAGCTTCTCATGGCAATTTTATTTAATTTCAGACTTTTTGACAGAAATCTGCTAAGAGGCAGTCACCGAAGAAATATTTTCATATTTTCGTTTTGATGACTGACCTGGGATTCGAACTCGGGCCTTCGTCTAATAAGCCACGGCGAATCTCATTAGAAAATAGGGAATATAATTTGACAAATATTCTTCCAAAAAAAGGGAGATCTTTTCCTATTGTTATTAGTGAATCTCATTGGAAAATAGTGAAGCCTACAGTCATTTTTCTTTGGGTGTATAATTGATATGCAAAAAAAATTTTAAAAACAAGCAACGAGAACTGAATTGAATGCAAACATTGTTGATGTTCGTTGCCCTATGTGTGTAAGAATCCGAAGATAATCTTCCCCTAAGGGACATTGTTAAATTATTAAATTTAAATAATAATTTAAAATAAATATTGTATTTATTATTTTGCAAAATCAAAAATTCGAAAAGAAAAAAAACCTTATGATTGCCTAAATTGTAAACAAAAGAAGCCTTAATTCGATCACACAAAAGTTTCGCTTTTTATTCGTTTTTCAATCAATTTTATTCATCATACACGCCTCCTCGTACCCATCCATAACCACTACACAACACATGACATACACAGAATTGGGTACAAAAACAAATAAAAAAAAAGAAATGCTAACTGGGTCTCTATCACACACACACACACACATAGACACTTACTCAAGCGCTTAGTGATCAAGTAAGCTTTTACGCACTCACACAGTCACACTGGCTAAAGCATGCCTGCCTCTGCCTGAATATGCTTGGCCACGAGTAAACAAGTGAAGCGCGCGATCTTTTGGAATTCCAATAATTTGTGTGTATGTGTGTGTATGTGTGTAACGATAACATTGTTTTCACTTGTCGCGCTAGCCGACTGCACTGTTGGTTTGATTGTCTTGGCTTTTGGCCCATAATTGTTGTTGGTGTTGTTTGTGTATGTACTTGCTGGCGTCGTTTTTTATTTTGGAACACAACCACCATCATTCATCAATAAACGATCGATTTTGATTTTAAGCTGTTATTCAGTTATTTAAAGTTTTCCTTTTTGTTTTTGTTTTTAATATTTTTTTGTTGTTGTTTTCTTTCATTGTTAATTTGACATGTGTACAGTAGTTTTATACTATTTATTGCTATTATTGTAATTGCTGTTTTTTTCTCCTTTTTTTTATTAAATGATCAGCCAATGTTGATTTATTGCTATCCAGGGCTGTTTAATACTGAAAGAAGAAGAAGAAAAAAATACTTTTACCTTATAAAAGGGCCTAGTTTTCTGTAATGTCCACTGCTAAGGTATTGTATGGATCCATCTGCCTCTGTATGTGTGTGTCTGTTTTTATTTTTAATATTTTTACACTTGACATGTTTGTCAACAGCTGTTGTCAAGTAATTAGAATTAGTCACTGTAATGTATTCATACTTGCGGTTGAGTAGAAAGCATTAATAATGCTTGCATATGTATGTACATACATAATGATAATTACAACCTTTTCGTCAATATCAGATTATCAGTAATAAGTATTCAAAAAGATGATTAGAATCGAATCATACTCATAATTTCTGATACTTATACGCATTCATACTTCTTTTAATATTACGGAATTGCTACTCATATTCAAAGTTTGAAGTATTCATCATACTTGATGATGTTAGTGATTTCGACTCTCCATAATGCACGAATCACTTACAAAACAAGTATGATTCGAGTACAAACACTAAATTACTTACTAAAAGGTTTATTTTGCTTGCTGTTCTATCTTTTCTGCTTATGTGTCTTCCTTTTTTTTTTTGTAAATGCAACAACAACTAAGTTATGAATCTAAATGTGTAGACTTATGAACCAATGTCCCTCAGGGGAAAAACATCTTCGGTTTTTTACAATGTTCATTGAAAAGAGCGTAAAATTGCATTCTAAAGAAGAAGGTTCCTGTTGTTTTTTTTCAGGTTTCAATTATACACTCAAAAAAATATTACAGTAGGATGATTCACTATTTTCTAATGAGATTCACTAATAACAATAGGAAATGATCTACATTTTGGGAAGAATATTTGTCAAGTTAAATACACAGTTTTTAGGGATATCTCGAATAAAAGGAAGTATAAAAGAAAACCAATCCTCTCGGTACCTTGATCTCAGCAATATTCTGGCAAAACTTACATAATTGGTCTTTATAATCTCCCTTCAGTCAGGATTACGACCTAGCTTCTCAAACCACTTATGTTGTGTGTGTTAATTTTATGCATAATTGGCGAGACCTACAGTTTAAAGTCGATACCGAACGACAGATTTTTGGGAAGTTTCATTTATTTTCACAGTTTATGCCAGAAAACTGCTGAGAGGAAGACGCTGAAGAAATCTTTGTTTTCATATTTTCGTTTTGATGTCTGACCTGGGATTTGAACTCGTACCTTTCGTCTAATAAGCCAACACACTACTTATTGGACTACGGCGAATTCAAATTATGTACGCAATCTGTTGGGTATAGTATAGCGAGATATTTCCTTTGTTTTCCTGTACAAACTTAAACCTGTACAGGCAGTCCCCGACTTACGATCGCGACCATTTTTTTCCAATTTTTTTTTCATAGAAAATACTTAAAGAAGACAAATATGTAGTTGCGGGGAATCCCTAAAATAAATTATTATTTTAAATAAAGTCTGAATTCTTTGAATTTTGGGTAGTTTCATTTCTCCTGACCCTCAAAGTTAGTGATACAGTGCGTAATTTATTTTCTTACATTATTTTTTATATTAAATTCGACTTACGACTTAATCGATTTATGACCGGTGACCAGGAACCTATCTCGGTTTTGTCAGCCACTGTACTTCCTGCTCATCACACACTGTTTAAAATGTTGTAAATTAATTTTATTTTATTTTTTGACAATCAAACGCTTAAGAAACTTTATAAAATCATACTGGCTTGGCTGTATTCAATAGACTATCGTAAAAATAAATTTTCTTTTCATTATATTGTTCGATTGCTTGATTGGTTGCCTGTTGGGTTAATTGTCGCATTAGAATTCATATGAATTTTTTACTTCTTATGGTCAATATACTGATTTTAAATGGCTTTCTTTTAACTAACGGTATACATTATAAAGAGTTATACATTAAGAGAGTTTTTTATTGTTATAAAGTTGAATACAAAACTATGGACATACCATACATACAAATATTTGATGACAAGATCAATAGAATTAAAACTGTAAACTGTTGTGATTTGATCAATGCCATTGTCATTGTCATTATCATTGTCATATGATCGTAAATCTCCGTTAAAATGTTATAATTTAATTACAATAGCCAACTAATTTAATACCTTATTTCGATAATGAATAGGCCCCTAATATATTTTCCATCCATAGACTACATGGTGTCTATGTTTAACGTTTAAAAACAAGAAGCTTTTGTAGTCTGAACAACTTGATTAGTAATTGAGTAGACAATTTAATCTTTAAGTAGTTATCTCGTAAAGTTAATTTCGGAATTTCCTTAATTTATTTTATTCATTTTTGTAAAAAAAAAAATAAAATTCCGAGGACAATACTCGTACTTACTTTAATTTAGTGGTTATTGAAACCTTTTAGTCAGGATTACAACCTAGTTTCTCGTAACACACAAGAATGATAAACTAAAGATTATGCTATCACGCACACAAAATTATAACTTTCTGCGCATGTTGAATCAATGACGTCACGCAAATTGTGTTCCTATTGGCTAATGATAATGAAAGTTATATTGCAGGGCTGCCAACTACTTGCGCGTAGTGCATACACTTTTCAGAAGAAATGTTCATTTTTACCTATAAAAAAGACTTGGAAACCTTTAAAATAGCCCAACAACGTCATCTAACGGGAAATCATGCACAAGGCGTAATCTTCTAAAATGACCCGACTTTAATCTATCACTGTCTTGAAGCATCATCTTTCAAAAAAATGTGCTGGGGTGCGGTGATGAGAAGGAATCTTTCCTAATGAATTCTGGTCTTGCCCAAGAGTAATGCATGTTCAGCGTTACCGCTGGAAATTTTTAAGAAGTCGCACAAAAAGGGGATTTTTGAAAAAAAAAAGTGTATTTTGGCAGTAAAGAAGGGCAACATTTTTAAAAGAAAAGAAAATGTCTATAGTCTAGTCTCCAGTCTAGACTATAACCTAGTATATAGTCTAGTATATAGTCTAGTATATAATCTAGTATATAATCTAATTTATAGTCTAGTATGTAATATAGTCTATAGTCTAGTATAAAGTCTAGTCTATAGTCTAGTCTATAGTCTAGTATCTAGTCTATAGTCTAATCTATAGCCTAGTCTATAGTCTAATCTATAGCCTAGTCTATAGTCTAGTCTATAGTCTAGTATATAATCTAGTCTATAGTCTAGTCTATAGCATATAATCTAGTCTATAGTCTATTCTATAGTCTAGTCTATAGTCTATTCTATAGTCTAGTCTATAGTCTAGTCTATAGTCTAGTATCTAGTCTATAGTCTAGTCTATAGTCTAGTCTATAGCATATAATCTAGTCTATAGTCTAGTCTATAGTCTAGTATCTAGTCTATAGTCTAGTATATAGTCTAGCCTAGTCTAGTCTATAGTCTATTCTATAGTCCTATCTATAGTCTAGTCTATAGTCTAGTCTATATGATCGTATACAGTGCTAGTCTATAGGTCTAGTTCTATAGTGTAGTATACAGTCTAGAGTCTATAGTCACTAGTCCTATAGTCGCTAGTCTATATTTTAGTATACAGTCTAGTCATAGTGCTATTATATATCTAGTCCTATAGTCATAGTCTATAGTCCTATAAAAATAGACTTTTGTAACAATAGGAAAAAATGGCCAAAAATCTTAAAAAGTGTCAGATTTAGTTCATTTTAGTAAAGGGGCACAAAAAGTGGCGAGGTCATTGAAAAAGTGTCAAATTGCGACTTTAGTCGCTCAACGGTAACGCTGTGCATGTTGCTCATGTTATCCGCTCATTCAACAATAGCTTGTAAAGCTTACTAAATCCTTCTATTTCAGACAAAAAAGAACGAAGGGATTTCTTTGGAGGGGAACTATACCCTATAGTTTCAGATGTAAAAAAGAAATACAATTTAAACTAAACTTAGCTAAGCCTCTAAAACTACACAAACAAAAAAGAAAAGAAAAAAAACTATGAACGTATGTAGACTTTTTGTCGGCGGCTGTAGGTCTAGAATACTTATTTAAGTTGAAAACTCATGTGATAATTATTCAAAATATCCATAATTTATAGACCAACGACCCCTCCTCAACAGCTATTATTACAAAAAAAAAACAGAAACAGATATTCTGTGACATGTTTTAACGTCTCCAATTTAAAAGCTATGCAGGGCTAGGGGAGATTAATTAGTCTCTAGTATAGTCAGTCTACACTCAGGTTTAGAATGATGACAAAAACTTGTTTATTTTTCTTCTTCTTCTTTCGTTTAGTTTTAAACAAAAAAAATAAAATCTGATCATGACATTGCCAACGCTAGACATGGCAATTTAAGGCTTTCTTTAATCAACACAAGAAAAATAAAAACAAGAAAACTAACCAAGACACATATAGACGGACTTTGGCAAACTGCTGACTGTTGTGAATAGCAGAATGGATGGATGGTTGTATCTTTTCTAATATGTTGAGATACATTTTTTTTTTTAATTTTTTATTTTGCTTTTTTCAATATGCTTAGCACCACTTCTGTATCTACGTACACTAAGTGCAAAAATTGTGTAAACACCATTGAAATAATTCATTTTTTTAGGATAGCGAGAAAGGTAAATGAGAATAGATGAATAAATTTCCAAAAATAAAAACATTTATAGTGGGTGTTGATTCACTTATGGCGCTTAGTGTATCTTCGTAAAATCATAAGATCTCTGCCAAACAATATTTAGTAAAGACCAAATACATATGAAAACCAAAAAAAAAAAAACAAAAAAGAAAAGCAAGAGAAAAAATTCAAAAAAAAAGAAAAATTTTAATAAAAAGAGAGCAAAAAAATTAATAATAGATACACAAACAGACATTTTTATTTCCACTTTGATTTGGACTTTGTTCTTTCGCATAAAATATGAAAAAAAAAATCTAAAAAGAAATTATAAAAAAAAAATGTAGCAAAAGCAAGAGGCACAGTTTTCAATATAAAAATTTTTATTTTTTGTCCTTAAGAATTTAGAATTTTTATTCTTTTGTTTTTATTATTATTTGTCCCCCAGGGGAAGATCATCTATGTCTTTTTAAACACACAGGCCACGAACATCAATAATGTTCGTTAAACAGGGCGTAAAAATGCATTCAGTAACGTGTCAGTTTTCAATGAAGCAGTTTCTCATTGCTTCCTTTTTAAATTTTTTTCTATATCAATTATACACCCAAAGGAAACTTACAGTAGGATTCATTATTTTCCTATGAGATTCACTAATAACAAGAGGAAATGATCTCCATTTTTTGGAGGAATATTTGTCAAGTTAAATACGCAATCTTTAGAGGTTTGGTGCAGTACATTTTCCATTACATAAATATATTATTAGGTTACACTTGAAAATATTACTAACAATTTTCCTCTGGGTTATATACATGCTTCTCACAAATGCACTAACATTTTTATCATGTTCCCTTTAAGGGGACGTCTGGTTAAAGGTTCAATTAGTCGTGACTTAACCATGACCATATAAATCAGCTGTTTTAACCAACTTTATGGTCATTACTGTTTTCGATTATAGGTGACTTACCATAATGCCATAGTCATAACGATAACCATGTGTACCAATTAAATTTTGGTTTTTTGCCATAACCATAAACAGCTGTTTGCTGAATTTGCTTACATGTATACACATTTTTTTTTTTTGTTTACTTTTGAAAAATACATATGTGAAATTAACGCAAACAGCTGTTTATGGCTACGACAGCACTGATTACTGCTAATAGTAAATTTACGGTTATGGATTATGTTACGACTACAGCGTTATGGTAAAATCACGACTAATTGAACCTTAAAGTATCTTCCACTTTAGTTTAGTTTAGTCACACTGGTTGTTCATTGTCTTTGTCTTCTTGCTGTGAAGTAGAATTGTTCAACTCCTTAACAATTGAACTAAATATCACATCACAATATGAAGTCGCCGTGGTCTAGTAGGTAGTGTGCTGGCTTATTAGACATAAAGTCAGGTTTCGAGTCCCAGGCCAGACATCAAAATAAAATAGAAAAAGTATTTTTTCGGCGATTTCTTCTCAGCAGATTTCTGAGAAAAACTCTGAGAGTAAATAGAATTACCATGAAAAGTTTCTCAAAAATTTGTCGTTGGGAGTCGACTTTAAACTGTAGGTCCCACCACTTATATATAAAAACTAGATGACCCGTGCGAATATTTCGCACCGTTAGTTGTCATTTTTGTAACATAAAATGTAAAATAATTAATAGAAATTTTATTAAAAGTATAAAAATATTAGAAATCATAATATCATCACACATATTTACATACATACATATGTTTAAATGCTTTTATAATACATCTTTGAATACAATGCCCGTACGAATCCTTAATACAAAAAAAAAAATATCTTTAAACGTACGCTCTCGAGAAAAAGCCACGTATAACTGCCCATGTGAAAAGACCGGTTCTGGTAAACACAATCCAACCTTTTGAAGGGTTTGACCTTCTGCTTTGTTTATCGTCATAGCAAAAGCAACTTTTACAGGGAATTGTTTTCGTGTCATTCGGAAAGGCACAGTTGGATCAGAAGGTGTAACGTTGATTCGGTGTATGAGTACAGTTTTATCGGTAATCGGAATAGTTTTTACTGATATGATGAGCTCTCCCAAGTTTGTTACGATTAGCCTGGTAACATTTATTAACCCGTATTACTACACTTCATAAAACAAACAATGCCATGACAATAACTACATTACCAAAATGGCTTTTACAACTTTATATATTATAATATGGAATAGCATTACAATTAAGCGACCCTGTTTATTACCACTTGATCTAACAACTACTGCAAAGTATTGTCAAAACAGCATATGATATATAACTGACTTAGTAATAAATGGTATTATAGTAAATAGCGGTGTTGCCAGAATGGATTTTAATACATACTATATTATGTAGAACTGCATTACTACATTGAACATAAACATATAATCATAATGACAACAGTATTATCATGCAGTTCTATATAAAATATAATTTTTATCAATGAAAATATTAATTTCTCAATTTCTAATTATTTTTCGCCATTAGTGTTAGATATAAACTTTAATATGAGATATCATTCATTAAATTTGATGCAGTGGTATGGGAGATATTTGCAACCAACAAAAAAAAATGCTTTAGAAATAATATATATGATTAACACACACAACATATGTAAGTAGTGTGAGAAACTAGGTCAATAATCCTGATTGAAGGGTTGTAATGACCAATTATGCATGTATGTATGTATCACAGAATATGAATATCAGATGGATTGCAATTTGAAATAGTCCATGTACAATATGGTAAACGAAAGAAATGTTCGCGAAATTATTCGCCTGCTTCAAATTCACACTTCTTTTAGGGTAGATTAGGTCAAAGCTGAGAAACAAGTAACTACAGATGATCTTAAAAGCGATAGAAAATGCTTAGAACATACATAATCGATCTCCTAGTTTGTCCAATAGACGAATACTACATACGTACCAATAAGATAATGCCTATTAAAGTAATTGTGCAAACAGAAAACACTAGAAACGGCATAAATTTGTATGCAAAACAATATCATTAGGACGTCTAGACCGTGTATCATTGAATTTATCTAGATCAGCCAGTGCCAAAAAGACAAAGAGAAACATTAAAGATTCAATTTATGGGAAACCAGTTTATAGAGACGAGTTTTGCAAAAAAAAAAAATTTTCCACAAAATTTGCAAAATATATGCAAATCAATATTTAAAAAAATGAATAGATTTTCAATTAGCTGCCATAAACTTAATGGAGTTCCATGACATGCAATTTGTCTGCTTTTGTTCTCTGAATCATTGCCATGACATTCTTATCGACATTAAATTAAATGCAGAAGTGATAAGATTATTGGTTTAAGGTGGAGTAGTCATCATAATAAAAGAATCAAATTGTTTAAACATAATATTTTCGATATTAAATTATCGATTATTAGATTTATTTTTATATTTATGATATTGCATTAGGAAATGCCAGAAGGGGAGAATTTATTGCATAATAAATATTGAAATGCTTTAGAAAAAATACAAAATTTTTCATTCAATTTTTAATTACAGTTTCCAATAACATTGTCTAAAGTTAACTGGCAATTAAATAAAATGCTTTTCACATGCTATTATTTTTCAACAATGTATTTATTCATTTGCAAAACTTAGTAAATTAAGGAATCTTTATAAGTACACAACTTAAATACAATCCGAGTGTATTTACTTCAAATAAAAAACGTCCAACTGTTGCGTAAATCAAGAGTTTAAAATTCACCTTAATTGTCAGCGTTTTTCTTAATGATTTTGAACTTTAAACTCACAAAGTTTTCATAATTACATTATGAAAACGACGTTAAATAATAACCGTAAAGCTTGTAGCCTTTAAATGAAATACGAAACAAAATAGTGAGGCTACAACTTGGGTGGGGACATATACCGTCCACGCTTCTGACGTAGTCGAGCATGCTTGGTAGGGACTAATCTCACTACTTGCAGTACATTCAGACACCCAAAACCACTTTGACTTTTAAGAAATTTGATTAAACCACGGACCACCATAATTAATGGCCACTGTATACACGTACACATATTAAAGCGCATGCTTACACATATTACGGCCATTGTGTAAGTTGTCGTAGATAGGATAAATCGGTTCAATTTCAGAATCAGAATAATACGCATATTTCTTCTAATTGGTCATAACAACCCTTCAGTCAGGATTACAACCTAGCTTCACACACCAATTATGTTGTGTCCATTAGTTTTATACACGAGTGGCGGGGCCAACAGTTTAAAGTCGACTCCGAACGACACATATTTGAGTAACTTTTCATGACAATTTTATTTACTTCCAGAGTTTTCGCCAGAAATCTGCTGAGAGAGGAACTCGCCGCAGAAATATTTTCATATTTTCGTTTTGATGTCGGACCTGTGGTTTGAATTCGGTCCTTCAGTCTAATAAGCCAACACACTACTTACTAGACTAAGCAGACTTCTATTACGGCTATTGTAAAAGCTGTGAGTATGGTTATAGGGTGGTCTGTTCCATAATCCATACTGTTGCTGGGATAATTCCTACAGATTCCTACAGTTTGAGGATGCCTTTTGCTAAACAACCTAATGCCCTGCTTAGCAAGACTTTCAGAAAAGAGAAAGTAAAGAGAAAAGAGCTCCACTTACGGATACTACGGCTAAACGCAGAATTCTCTTTGCAATTATTGTGCGATCCACTTGCCCAACGACCAAGAACGAATATGCTATACGTGGTTGGAGTATACTACTTAAAAATATGGGATTTTCGCCGCCATTTTCTTTTATTTCTGTTTAGCACATTCTATAGAACTAGCGATAAAACATTGCAACACAAATCACAATGCTTCAGTGATTTAATAAATCCATGGAATTGGATTTCTTTTTTTTGCTCCCTAATGTATGCCGTCGAGAAGTCTTGACTTCGAAGTAAACCGACCCATTTTTTGATAATTGAGGTCCATTTCGGGTCGAATGTATGTGGTGTAAATCGTATTAAAATCAGGAATAAAGTATTACTTGCAATCATCTTAAACAAAAGAGGCACTTGGATTTTCTTTTCGACACTTAAAAAACATGCTGGTTCCAGTGTACAGTACATTACAAAGAATTTTCCAGGATACATTCCTGAGAACACATAGTTTCCGATGACTTGATATTATATGTGTGTGAAGATAAATGTTGTTTTTGAAACCCAAGCCGCAATCCATATATTTTAGCAGCGCCACATTTAACGTTAACAGTATACAATTTGCCCTTAACAGAGAAAAATTTGCCGTTAACAGAGCAACTGTTAACTGTTTAAAAACAGTATCCATTTGAACTAGGTCACTTGTTTAGGAGGTAATTTTAGAGCATATAGTAGGTCTATGAGTACCATATCATGATCTAGGGATTGTTCCAATGCCTCTTAATATAATCAGCAAAAAAGTCCTATATGAAGTGATATGGATTTGTAAAAATTGGCTTTGAAAATATCAATTTTTTGATTGAAAATTCTCTAGAAGATCAGTGGCCATTTGGGAACATATAAGAAATTGTACCCCATACAGACTATATGCAAATGGTAGTCCAGAGGGTCCTCTTTCCAACCGTGGTAGTGGGATAGCTGAAATAATTTTGTGAGTCGAGATATTGAATTTTAAAAAAAATCAATTTTTGGTCGAAAATATATGAGAATTCTCTAGAAGATCAGTGGCCATTTGGGAACATATAAGAAATTGTACCCCATACAGACTATATGCAAATGGTAGTCCAGAGGGTCCTCTTTCCAACCGTGGTAGTGGGATAGCTGAAATAATTTTGTGAGTCGAGATATTGAATTTTAAAAAAAATCAATTTTTGGTCGAAAATATATGAGAATTCTCTAGAAACTGTAATTCGGTCCTTCAGTCTAATAAGCCAACACACTACTTACTAGACTAAGCAGGACTTCTATTACGGCTATTGTAAAAGCTGTGAGAATGGGTATAAGGTGGTCTGTTCCAATTCCATACTGTTACTGGGGTAGCGGCTTGCTTATTGCGACAACTACTGGTTTGCAGATTCCCCATAGTTTGGGGGAAGCTTGTTTGCTAAACAACCTAATACCCTGCTTAGCAAGTCTTTCAGAAAAGAGAAAGTAAAGAGAAAAGAGCTCCACTTACGGATACTACGGCTAAACGCAGAATTCTCTTTGCAATTATTGTGCGATCCACTTGCCCAACGACCAAGAACGAATATGCTATACGTGGTTGGAGTATACTACTTAAAAATATGGGATTTTCGCCGCCATTTTCTTTTATTTCTGTTTAGCACATTCTATAGAACTAGCGATAAAACATTGCAACACAAATCACAATGCTTCAGTGATTTAATAAATCCATGGAATTGGATTTCTTTTTTTGCTCCCTAATGTATGCCGTCGAGAAGTCTTGACTTCGAAGTACCGGCCCATTTTTTGATAATTGAGGTCCATTTTCGGTCGAATGTATGTGGTGTAAATCGTATTAAAATCAGGAATAGAGTATTACTTGCATCATCTTAAACAAAAGAGGCACTTGAATTCTCTTTTCGACACTTAAAAAACATGCTCGTTCCAGTGTACAGTACATTACAATGAATTTTCAGGATGCATTCCTGAGAACCCATATTTTCCGATGACTTGATATTATATGCGTGTGAAGATAAATTTGTTTTTGAAAACCCAAGCCGCAATCCAAATATTTTAGCAGCGCCACATTTAACGTTAACAGTATACAATTTGCCCTTAACAGAGCACTGTTAACTGTTTAACAGTATTATTTTGAAGAAGGTCACTTGTTTAGGAGGTAATTTTAGAGCATATAGTAGGTCTATGAGTACCATATCATGATCTAGGGATTGTTCCAATGCCTCTTAATATAATCAGCGAAAAAGTCCTATATGAAGTGATATGCATACATACATAATTGGCCATTACAACCCTTCAGTCAGGATTACTACCTAGCTTCTCCGAACGACAGATTTTTGAGAAGCTTTTCATGACAATTTTTACTCTCAGAGTCTTTGCCAGAAATCTGCTGAGAGGAAGTCGCCGAAGAAATATTTTTCGTTTTGATGTCTGACCTGGGATTCGAACCCGAGCCTTTCATCTAATAAGCCAACACACTACCCATTAGACCACGGCGTCTTGAAGTGATATGGTATTGTAAAAATTGGCTTTGAAAATATCTATTTTTTGATTGAAAATTCTCTAGAAGATCAGTGGCCATTTGGGAACATATAAAAAATTGTACCCCATACAGACTATATGCAAATGGTAGTCCAGAGGGTTCTCTTTCAACCGTGGTAATGGGATAGCAGAAATAATTTTGTAAGTCGAGATATTGTATTTTAAAAAAAAATCGAGTTTTGATCGAAAATATATGAGAATTCTCTAGAAGATCAGTTCCAACCGTGGTAATGGGATAGCTGAAATAATTTTGTGAGACGAGATATTGAATTTTAAAAAAATTTCGACCAAAAATCGATTTTATTAAAATTCAATATTAACGCCTAAGTGTGGCGCTGCTAAAATTTATGGATTGCGTCTTGGATTTTCAAATTCGAATTTATCTTCACACACATTGATATTATTGTGCACTTGTGAGTTATTTATTTTTACCATTTTATACAACAAAATGTCGTTATACCGGGATGAATTGTTGCCATTTTTTTTATTTTTAATAAATTCATTGTAATTAAAGTCCCAAAATAAAGTACTTAGTGTAGTCTTAAAATTTCGCATTGCCAACTAAAAATCTGTCATTATGTTTGTGGTTTTCTAGAAATAATGAATCTCCAAAGACAAGATTCAATCCTGGTTAAAGTCCAACAAAGAGTTCATCTTTATCGCTCTCAATCAATCAATATTCTTTCCAATTCTTATTTCTTTTTTTGTTTTTCTTGTACAAAAGTGTGATTTTTAGCTAGTCACGCCGATTATAACATTTTTTTCTCATTAACATAATGGTGAATAACATTTATTGTTTGCGTATTTAATTTTATTGCCGTTTTTTCTTGGCGTTTATTTTTTTTCTATTTTATTTGGTTAAAATACAAAAAAAAAAAAAAAAAGTGTTACGATAAAGAACAAAGTCCAAGTGGGCTTGCATATTTCCTTCACAAATAAATCAACAACAATAATCTTTCATTTCGAAGTACAGCACAAACGTATATCGATAACGATATTTGCTAAAAAAAAAACAATTTAAAGTTTGCATCACACAGGCAATAGATATTATCACACATACATACACATATTATTGGCAATGTTAGTTTCAATGATTCTTCCTTTATATTAAAACAAAAAGAAAAAAAACAACAAGACAAGAGAGTGTAAGAGGAAGAGAGAGAGAGAGAGAGAGTTAACTTCCATGTTCTGCTCCCCATATGCAATATGTATCAGGGATGGGAAATTGGTCTTAACAAATTGTAGTAACGTTCACAAAAAATTGTACTTTTTTCAGACCGCACTGCACTAAATTCACTTTTTTCTTTTTTAAAAATTTTTTTATTATAAATTAATAAAAAATATAAATGACAATTCATTCCATTGTGTGTAGTATTAATGTAAAGGAACAAAAATAACAGTAAATTTTTCAAATTGTTAGCACAGTTTTGACTTCAGTATAAAAATTAAGGTTTTTAGTCTTTGGAAAATTATAGCACCAGTCTCACCAGTTTTGTTCAATAAGAAACTTTATTTACCAAAAATATTTCTACTTAAAACTTAGTAAACCGCCCTTATTAAAGTAAATATTCGGTCTTTGATATTCTTATAAAGATTATTTAATATTTCTCCGTCTATTTTCACCCACTTTTCGATCATTTTTAATTTAAAATTTTCAGCACTGGTAAATTATCTGTTATTTTGAATATAATCTTCGGACAAGAATGGGGAATTCGTTTGGGAAAACGTTTTCAATAATATTCATATCAGGAGAGCAAGCTGGTCACGATAAAACCTCAATAGATTGTCGACGGACCATTTCATCCTCTGTCTGCTGACATGAATTCTGGCATTGTCCTGTTGTAAAATATATTTTTTCATTATTTTCTCTCAAGAAGAGGAGTAAACTACAGCGCAGTTTTGATTTCAGTATAAAAATTAAGGTTTTTAGTCTTTGCAAAATTATACCATCAGTCTCATCATTTTTATTCAATAAGAAACTTTATTTACCAAAAATATTTATACTTAAAACTTAGTAAACCTTCCCTTATTAAAGTAAATATTCGGTCCTTGATATTCTTATAAAAATTATTTACTATTTCTCCGTCTATTTTCACCCACTGTTCGATCATTTTGTTATTTTGAATATAATTTTCGGACAAGAATGGGGAATTCTTTTGGGAAAACATTTTCAATAATATTCATATCAGGAGAGCAAGCTGACCACGATAAAACCTCAATAGATTGTTTACGGAACCATTCCATCCTCTGTCTGCTGACATGAATTCTGGCTTTTGCCTGTTATAAAATATATTTTTTCATTATTTTCTCTCAAGAAAGGCAGCAAATTACAGCTAGGAACAGTAATGTACTCCGTACTATACATTCGCGTAGATAGAAACTGAAATTCGAGGCAACCACTTAAAGAAATAATTCCCCAGCAATAGACTATATCCCAAAAATTTGAATTTCTATGGTTACGACAGTAGTATCGATAGTCATCTGGAGAATATGTCCTGAAGACAATTCATTGTTTCCTATCATTGAAATGCTGGTGGTGCTACAATTATGAAAAGCACTTTATAATAGATAAACTTAACAACTTACTTTAATACTTATACTATAAAGGAATAAAAAAGTTTATGAGATCTAAATTTTAAATCACTATTTATGATAAATTTTGTACCAGCAAACTATTTGTTATTTCAAAATTGTAGCAACACTAATTAAATGACTTCAATAAATCCCGTGTTTGGATTAAATTAGAGAGAGTCAGTCCATTTGTCCCTTTGATTTTTATTAAATTTCGGTATGAAAATATCCCTTCTACATTTGCAGATGAATGTGGAACGGATAATATTCCTTTTATAACTCTTAATATGTCAAGTTAGCAAGGAGTTGCCATATGCAAATGAAACGAAAAAAAACTTATACACTGATGAGACAGAATATTTGAGTGGATGTAATAAAGTAGAGAACATTTTTCAATAATGCTAAATAAGTCATTGAGGTGGTATGGTGTTTTTGACTTCCAAATAGTGCTAAAAAAAGGTACAATTGTATCAACTTTTCCATCCCTGCTCTGGTTCCCATCGACAATATGTTTTATTAAACAATACAATGTGTTGGTAACTCGTTATGTTTACATACATACTTCCTTTGGGTGAGTCTTGTTAATATCGTATGCATCTTAAGGGAATTCATTTAAAAACGGTTTTATGAAATTGTTTTATTTTTTTCTTTTTAAAACCAATTTAATTTTAATATGTACTATACGATGATATTATTCCTCTTGGAGTGTTTTTTTTTTTGCTTCTGCGTTACCAAATCATTCTATTTATTTAGTATGTATTGTATGTGCAATCGCCTAACCAAAGTATTATTTGTTCGAGAATATTATTATTGTTTGGCTGGATGGTTGGCTGGTTGTTAAATTCGCAAGTGTTAAAATCTATTGGCATTTAAGCAATAATTTATCGAGTGGTTATCTTACGTAAATTAATTTATTTATTTTGTATAAAATCGTTTAAACAAATTCAAAATTAACAATTAATATTGATTTTTTTTTTAAAGCAACAGTACTATATACTACGACATTCAATTTTAGAATTTATAAATATTTACCGAAAATAATCTAAAGATGAGAGCATTCGAGCCCATATTCATTTCATTAATAAGTCAATAATACAATACGTTACTAGAAAGGGCTTTTAAGTTAATAATCACAATTAAAAATAAATATTTAAGTTCACATTTTTTTTATTCTTATTTGCGAATTTAAACAATCATAGTCGAATGCAAGCAATACCATTAAAAACACGAGTACACTGGACTCTAAAGAATCGCATTATGGCTTTAAAATATTGTAGTTGGCAACTAATGGTGTTTTCTTTTCTTCCAAAAAATGTGCATTGTATTAAGGCAAAATGCAATTTTGTGTTTGTTTCTTAAAAATGTTTCGCCCTCTAAAAGGTTGGTATGTTTTATTCTAAATAATTCGCATTTACCAATGGTGGAGGGCATTGCATTTTATGCCCTGTATAAATCGAGAGTGCTGCTAACGCCCTGTAAACCAGATGACTTTTGTTTATTTATAGGGCTACCAGATGACATTTAAAAAAAGATTGTCTGGTATTGTTATCCAATTTGAAGTTAAATTTTTCATTGTTTTGTTGAGTAACCGTCAGGAAACACTACATTGTTAAAGCTAGATGGTCAGTAATATTAAAAAATTGGATTCAATGTTAGAACAGCGTAAAAATGTTTTTTCTTTTTTGTTATATAAAAGAGCTCTCAAAAATAAAGTTGAAAAATTAGTGATCTGGCAACACCGTAAACAAATCAAAAAATACAACATATTTTTAGATCTAAAAACTTTTGCATCTATTTTATTTGCAAAAATTGAAATAAATGAGTTATAAAATTCATCTTAGTCATCTGATGAAGAAGAATTACTGAATTTATTTCAAGATACATAGTCAACAGCCGCCATGGTAAATACAGGGCACGCCCTTTTTATATATTTGTGTTATGTTCTTCTCAAATAAAAAATGACATTACAACAGGGTTGGTCAAAAAATTTTTTAATGCACCTTGTAAGCGGGTGACATTTTCTTTGTAGAAAAGAAAACACCATAATAGTGCAAATTTATCAGAAACTAAAAGCGATAAGAAGTCGCCGTAGTCTAGTAGGTAGTGTATTGGCTTATTAGACGTAAAGCCAGGGTTCGAGCCCCCAGGCCAGACATCAAAACGAAATACAGAAAGTATTTCTTCTGCGATTTCCTCTTAGCAGATTTCTGGCAAAAATTCTGAGAGTAAATAAAATTGCCTTGAAAAGTTTCTCAAAAAAAAAAACTGTCGTTTGGAGTCGACTTTAAACTGTAGAGCTGTCACTTATGTATAAAATTAACACACACAACATAAGTGGTGTGAGAAACTAGAGCCATAACTCTGACTGAAGGGTTGTAATGACCAATTATGTATGTATGTATGTAAAAGCGATGAGATTTGTAGTATTCCAAGAATAAACGAAAATGTTGATAAAATTTAAAATTAATTATAAGATATGGCCATGTACATATTTTTAGGCGACTACCGATAAGGTTGTCCTAATCAACCAATCTGTTACCCCTATAGCCGTATTTGAAAGTGGAGCAGAGTCAATGTGAGGCTTTAAGGTGAATAAAATAAACTCAACGTGGGAATTTTTTACGGGACATTTCATACCAAGCCACTACGACAGTAAAGCTCACTGCTGGGAATTAACGTGGAACAGGTAAGTGGATTCCTTACGGGATATTGAAATGTCACGCCGCTGGGATAGAACTAGCTCACTAGTGGGGGTCAATATATTCAATGCGGGAATGACAACTCAATTTCTTACAGGACATTATGATGTCAGACTGCTAGCATGGATCTGTGCCAGATCTCAACCGAATTTATTATCATACTGCAACAACAGTGTTTAACTAAAGTCGTCTTTTCTGTGCTCTCTGTATTAATTTGTGACTTAAAGTATTATTATCTGCATGTTTTGGCTGCTTTCTATCTCATTGTATTCGTCTGAAACTGTATTATCATCGTGCTGTTGATGATGCCTGCCTGAGTGGCTGGAATTGGTTTTAAAAAGTTTTTCTAATAAGAAAAATAAATATTTTTATCACAGGGTCATGATTACGAATCGATAGTCATATAAACAACATACTTATGCATGCTCTGTGGAGATCACTAACAGATAGAACATTTCTTCTATGATAAAGCGAGTTTAACGTCCCTGTCATGTGACCAGAAGCCTAGAAATGCAATGTGATTCTGTAAAACCATGGCTACAGTGACTGAAAATTAATCTTTTCAGATAAGTAAAGTCGTATGTAGATTGCAAATTTAATGCAAAGACGATTAACAGACCAACTGAATATTTGTTCGTACCACCTATGCTACGGATGCTGATCTAGTGCTCCACAAAGTCCTTTTCACCATAGCAGAATCTACGGCTACTACTGTCTAAGCTTCTTCTTTTAGCCAATTTCAGAAAGATTCCTTTAAAATAATAGTCGATGGCAAACGAATTTGCCGAATTGAGTTGTCAGTTGCTCGTGTTGGCTTATTAGACGAAAGGTTCGAGTTCAAGTTCCAGGTCAGACATCAAAACGAAAATATGAAAACATTTCTTCGGCGACTTCCTCTCAAAAGATTTCTGTTAAAAACTCTGCGAGTAAATAAAATTACCATGAAAAGCTTCTCAAAAACTGTCGTCCGGAGACGACTTTAAAACTGTAGGTCCCACCACTCACGTATAAAATTAACGCACACAATATAAGTGGTTGTGAGCAGTTAGGTCGTAATCCTGACTGAAGGGTTGTAATGGCCAGTTATGTATGAATGTAGTTAACAGTTGCTAAAAATAGTGTAAATTACAGATGGCAACAGACGGTCACTACTAAACTTGTAAATTAAATTTTTGTTTGGCAACTACAAGTTTACCGTTATCTACCTATTGTAAAATATTATAAAAAAGGCCTTAAATATGTGAAGCTAAATATTCATGTAGTAAAAAAAAAATCTTCTAACATTTATTACTCACTTTTCTTTTTTTACTTTTTAATTCTTTCTTCTTCTTTTTCGACTACTAATTTGCATAACACGCCTGTATTTTATTAAATTTTTTTTTTTCATTAATTTGTGGTTGACCACACAACACACGCGAACTCTTCTTATTTACATTCCTCCTGAAGAATTAATTCCTTTAAATTGAACGTCTAAACACACATGCCAATTCTTTGAAAACATAGCAAATAATCTTTATTTACACAAAAATATTTAAATGCCATATATATTCAGTGAAATTAAAAGAATTTTTAATTTACAAATTCCCGCCAATGACTGACTGGCTTTTTTTTTACTTAAAAATCACGCACTTTAGCATGAAGAAGAGAATGGAGAATGACAAATATCCCATAAATGGTAAAGAAGAAAAAAGAATAAAATTTAACCTACAAAATACACATTCAGTTTGAAAAAATAAAAGAATGTCAAGAAAAAAGAAAACTAAAAAGAAAAGAACAAAAATAGCAAACAAAAACTATGAAAAAAAAAAATAACAAATGGTTAAGAGAATTATGTTTTGAACAGAAACTCTCTTACTCTCTTAGGTTGTAAGAAAAAAAAAACTGTTTACAAACGGACTTGCCAATTTGAAATTTTTAATAACAGCCAAAAATGAAATGATTTTGCCGATTTAATTTTATGAATGAATTTGTGAAAAAGATATTCAGGTATGTGATGGAAATCGTTTTCAGTTTGAAGCAGATTGAAAAACGTGAAAAGCTGTGATACAGGCACATATTTATTTTCTATTTCGTTTTTGTTTCAAATCGAAGACTATTTCATTTCCCATTCGGTTCTATGAAAATATGGCCACATTAAGGTGTGATGGAAAACGAAATTTCTATTTTGTTTTCGTTTTTAAATCGACAACTCGGGGATTGCTTTTTTAAGTTGGACTTCCTTTTGCTCCATAGAAATATTCTAATCTTATCAGCGGTGTAGAAGGCACTTTCCTCTTAAGCTAATCTGTCTGTTCATTGCCACATATTTCAACAAAACTTGAAACCCAGCAGAATGCGACATTTTTTACTTTACCTAGCTGGTTCAGCTGTGGACACTGAGTGCTCAACCTGTCCAAATATTTTGCAATTGAAGTGTTCCGCATTTTCGCTTCCCAAATATATGAGTCTATCGTTATGCATTGCTCTAAGCAATGATCCATAAGCCCCTGATCTTGACTACCATATGCAACAGTTCAACAGCGTTCCCACGACAATCGGATCTTCGACCCGAAACAACACGACTTAACATCGGCCGAGGATTCTACACTCTGCGAAAGCTGTATCAACCGGAAATTTAGTTTTTTCCCAAGGTAGAAGCTTCCGGAGACAACAGCAGAACTGTTACAACAACAACATTTCAACAGTGTATCCTAGGTTATAGTAACGTAATACCGTCTCTTTATCTTGACATAACCTAATTGATCATTAAAACCCTTTGGTCAGGATTACGACCTAGCTTCTTACACCACTTATATAGTCTACGTTAATTTTATACATGAGTGAAGGGACTTACAGTTTAAAGTTGATTTTTTTGAGAAACTTTTCATGGTAATTTTATATACACTCAGAGTTCTTGCCAGAAATCAGCTGAGAGGAAGCAATATGTCTGACTTGGGGTTTGAACCGTGGTCTTATGTCTAAAGAGCCAACACACTACCTGCTAGACTAAGGGCCTTTATTACAACCTGCCGTTAACTAAAGGGAGAATTTTAACGGGCAGATATATTGTTTTACATTGTTATGGATACCCAATAAGATAGAAGTGATCGTTAAGCTAAAGGGAAGATCATCCTACATTTAACATTTAAAGAACCCTTTATGGTCGAACTTGGCCTATCATATACTATTTTCGATATGGCAACTTCAATTTTTTGTTTTCAATAATACATAGTTGCCAGATAAAAGAAGCATCAAATCTTCAAATATGAAATCGTAAAAAAATCGTCAGAAAAAATAAATAAATAAATTGAAACCTTTTAAAAACATATACATAAATCCAATATCAAGCAGCAATAATATTGCATCATATATACCCATGTGTGGTGTAAATATTAGGTAGTCAGAAAATCTTGAAACTATGGACATGAAAAGTCACTGTGAAGTTCGACAAATTATTCAGTGCACTGGCTTCTTAAGACTGTGCAATAAATACTTCACTTCATCTAATCTTCGTACTATTTACACCATTTCTCATGTATGGGTCAGCGTTTATTTTGAGGTATCTTGACAGTGTACAGTAGTAGCTCGTTAATAACTCCATCGATTCATTGAAGCATCGTTGCAATGTAGCTTGTATTTCAATATTCAATCGCTACTACAACGGATTTTGTTCAAACGAAATAAGAGGACTTGTATTGTATTTCTAAGAAACACTCGTCTTTCTCAGCCAGCACATTCGTATGTGGTCGATAGGTCAGCGGATTACAGACAAAATTCCTTCTTTTGGCGGAGCCATTCGTATGTGAAACTCTATGTTGTATGTTTCAAACCTAACGTCCATAAACATTGCTCCCCTTTTCCTCCTTCTCATAATATATTTTCCTAGTTCTAACACAAGGCACTACATGAGTAGAGGCCATACTTTGAGTGTTCGTTGTAGGAAATGAAAGTAATTGCAGTTGCCTTTTAAAATTGTATGCAACGGCAACTAATAAATTATTATACGAGGATAGTCCGATTTAGGAGTTGTAGTTTTTTGACTCTTGAGGGATTAAAAAAGCACAAAATACAGAAATATCATCACAGGTTTTCATAAATAATTTAAAAATATAATACTTTACTCCTTGTTATTGCTAGCCGAAATTTACAATAGTAACAATTACAAAATAAATACAAATCTAAAAGTGGCTTTTAATATACTATATATAAAGAATATGATGTAAATTCTTCATTTCTAAAAATCGTCAAAATAATGGCATAAATCGTCATATCGTTAATGTAAAATCGTTAAATCTGGCAGCTATGTTGATACTATGTACCACGGTATATTTATATAAATCTGCCTTGCTATGTACTTTAACACGTTCCCTGCCAAGCCGTTTATGAGAAGGTGTCATTTCTAGGCCACGTGTACCATTTTCGGTACACGAGAACTACTTTCATAAATCTCTAAAAATACATGTTAATTTTTTATTTTTGAAAAAATTTATGTTATTTTCAAAATTATTACTATTCAAAGGGCAAAATGCACAAAATAACAATATAAAATTAAATTCATTTCATGTAGAATAAAGGGCATAAGGGCAATGTACAAAAAATAATACATATTTTACACAAGTTTGATTACACTATTATCATTTTTCATACTTTCTGCATACCATGGAATGGCTGCATCCTTTTTACTGGTCTACCATTACAGTTTTGTAACTTATGGTGTAATTGTAGAAGGTAGGACATGGTCATCTTCTTCAGAAAATACATCATTATTTGTCTTACATAAATATGAAATCAGTAACTTCCTATATTTTAAAAGGTGAAATTAAACTATTGTTTCTCGTATTATATAAAATCGATCCATTTACAACTGTCGTATTCAATAAAAGTTCAAAAGTGGTTCGATAACTAATGACCACGCCACGTGTACCGTTATCGGTACATCACTCTAAAATTGCTCTGAACATCATTACGTTACATAAAATAGTCGTACTAATAATTAAATTTTGGATATAAACATTTTAAATTAAAAAGTTCAGCTTGGCGTAGAAATGAGGTTTACCGTGCACCGAAAACGGTACACGTGGCAGGGAACGTGTTAATAAAGATATTTTTCACGCTTTTTAAATATAAAAAAAAAACGCTTTAAAAACTGTTAGTTGACAACGCTCTTTTTATAACCATTTTTTCATTTACTCTCTCTCTCTCTTATTGCCTACATTGTGTTTATCTTTCAAATTTCCACTCACTCTCTCTCTCTCGCTCTTTTGTTTCTCTTAGAGAATACCTTAGTAGTATTAATTGCAATTCCATATGCATGAGTATAATGCACACACATATGTTACACTGTGAGTGTGTGAAATTAATGGAAATAGAGAAAAAAAAAAGTAATGAAAGAATTTATTTTAGTAATTGGGGAGCAACAACAATAATTAATACAAGTAAAAAAAAAATTATGGGTGTACTACCTAGATAGTGGGGCTTTTTTTACTATTGTTTTACTACATATATTGTTGTTGTAGTTAGTATTTTATTTTCTTCCGTTTTTAAAAACATTATGGTAATAGGTACCTATATTGGGTGCGGCGGGAAACAGACAGGCGGAATAGTAACGGAAGGCCAATAATAAAACTTACAGTTATTTTGTTGCTTTTGAAAATCTCACACATACAAGAACTTATTTTTATTATTCTAAGCAGCAAACAAAAAAGGAATAATAATAGGAGCGAGCATACCATGAAAGTAGGCAGTTCTTTGCAACAACAACAAAAAGATGAAAGCAGAGCAACAATTGATTTTTTCTAAAGAGATCAAGGAGGGGAGAAAATGTACACACAAGACCAGAATATAAGCATAAAACTTTTACACATTTTCAGGTCTTCTTCAACTTGTTTTTATTTTATTTTTTTTTTGTATTAATAAATGATGAGTAATTTTACGATATTTTTGTTTCTTATTTACAAAAAAAAGAAGGCATTTTTACTTACGTTTAATTTTTCTAATTCTGTTAATGGTTTGGTTATCCTTTTTTATTTGCTTTTTATTTTTTTGTTTAATGAGTCAGTCTCGTCAACTCAAGGAAATATTGTTCACTTTTGCTATTATTTTTAGATTATATTTTCACAATATGTAGGGTAGTATACATACATATCTTTATTTATTATAGATTTATTTATTATTAATGTATGTTTAATTAATAAATTTTATATTATTTTTAATACAATAATATGATTAGTAAGTAGGTTTGTTTATTAAAACGGCTTACACTGTATGAATGTGTTTGTTTTTTCTTATTTAAGAGAGTTACCGCTTCAATACTTTTTAACTGTGAAATGCCGCAACGAGAGAACAAAATATGTGGATGTGTGTGTGTTTCTTTTTTTTCTTATTATATTATGCGGGTTGCTACAACACCAACAACAACAAAATTTTCTATTTACTGAGTAATAATATTCACTAAAAAAAACACAATACAATTGATTTAAATATGTTTTTACTTTTCTATTATATACATACATACATATTATACACACGATATATGAAATAAAATTATAATAAATTTTAACAAATTAAAATATATTCGCTAAATATCTATGGGTACACACACACCATTGAAAAAATGTCGGCAAACACTTTTTGTTTTTCTGTTTTTACTTGGACGGCACCTTCAAATATACATAAACGCACGCACGCACAAACACACTCGCACTTTCTAGTGGTGGTACAATACCCAACCAAACAACAGCAGCAAGAATATGAGAATATGTATATGTAGTAACTTTTTTCTTATATGTAGGAAAACAAACAGAAAATAAAAATGTTTTTTTTTGCGAAAAAGTATCTTCCGCCCGACTGACAATATGCAAAGAAATGAAGTTGTTTTCTTTCGACCGTTTTGCTGTCAGTCTTTCTTTCTTTCTCTATGTGCACACATAACGAGAGAGTACCGTAAAAGTTGAATATCCATCTCTCTTTCTCTCCAAAGAGAGAAAACAAGTTGAAATTTGCTGACTACCAGAGTATTTACTATCAGTGTTGCCGTTTTCGGTTATTTCTAACCAAAATTTGTTATTTTTTTTGTTCAATGTGTAGATTTGTAGATTTTTCCGGTTTTGGTTATTTATTTTTCTTATAAAAAGCACTTTTGTTTTGTTATTTTTTGTTTCGTTTCTTACTATGTTGTGTTAATTATTATTAATATTTGAAAAAAATTAAATAAAAAACTATGAATTTTGGTTATATTTTTTCTTATTTGGTGATTTTTTTCACAAATGTTGCTTACAATATTTTTTTTTCGTGGCAACACTGTTTACTATGTGCCGACCAGTGTTGCCAGGTCTCTTATTTACTTAGAAAATATTAACATTTATTTAAAATCGATTAGTAAATATTATTAAATTTTTTATATTTAACATTGTTTTTAAATAGATTTTGTTTTATATGGCGGTGTGAAGTAAGTGAATAATGTGGATAATACGCTTTAGTTCTTTCCGTGTGGCAAGGAAATTTAAATGGAGTTGACAATTTTCCCGCACTCATGTTTTTGAGGACAAATAGATTTGGGACCTGCCACTTTCTTGCCTAGCTTATTTGGTTTCCCCTGACAGTCAATTAATAATTATTATCCTTGATTTAATCTCTGAAGTGTTTACTCCCATGCTAAGATCCGTTCTTGACCTATTTGTATACGACAAATTAGTCTTTCTTTTGAGATAGTATATAGTTTCCAGATTATTCAATGTATTTCAATTGCTAAATCTTGTTGCAAAGCATTTCCCAAAATCTAAATCTATATTCTAGCAATTTCATTCAAAAGATAAACATGGAGCTATGTTACACAAAATTCCTTAATAAATTCTGTATAAGATTTGTCTACCACTATTCTATAATATATTGCTATAAACGAGATACCACACGACAAAGGTTACCACCATTGAAATGGCATTATATCTCATCGATAATGTTAAAAGCATAGAAGTCTCAAGATATAACAATTTCGTTGTTATTGTAGCTTAACTTTTTACTTTTAAAACTGAAAAATGTATCACCATTTAAATACAAACCAGCAATACACCTTTAACTTGACACTTCTAGAAAATTATTATATTTTTTAAACAATCATCATATATATTATTTCTAAAGCACTTTTTTGTCGGTTGCAAATATCTCCCATACCACCGCATCAAATTTAATGAATGATATCTCATTTCAAAGCTTATTTCTAACACTAATGGCGAAAAATAATTAGAAATTGAAAAATTAATATTTTCATTGATAAAAATTATATTTTATATAGAACTGCATAATAATACTGTCATCATTATCATTATATGTTTTTGTTCAAATGTGCTAATACAGGGTCACTTAATAGTAATGCAGTTCTGCAGAATATAGTATGTATTTAAATCCATTCTGGCAATACCGCTATTTGCTATAATGCCGTTTATTACTAAGTCAGTTATATATAATATGCATATTAAGTTCTAAAAAGCTGTTTTGGCAATACTTTGCAGTAGTTGTTAGATCAAGTGCGATAAACAGGGTCACTTAATTGTAATGCTATTCCACATAATAATATATAAAGTTGTAAAAGCCTTTTTGCTAATGCCGTTATTGAAGTGTACTAATACGGGTTAATAATTGGTACCAGGCTAATCGTAACAAACTTGGGAGAGCACGAGCAAAAATTATTCATACCTATAAAACTGTACTCATACACCGAATCAACCTTACACCTTCTGATCCAACTGTGCCTTTCCGAATGACACGAAAACAATTTCCTGTGAAAGTGGCTTTTGCTATGACCATAAACAAAGCACAAGGTCAAACCCTTCAAAAGGCAGGATTGTATTTACCAGAACCGGTCTTTTCACATGGGCAGAGTTATACGTGGCTTTTTTTCGAGAGCGTACGTTTAAAGATATTTTTTGTTTGTATTAAGGATTCGTACGGGCAAAACATATGTATGTATGTATGTAAATATGTATGATGATATTAAGTTTTATATTTTTAATAAAATTTCTATTAATTATTTTCATTTTATGTTACAAAAACTAACGGTGCGAAATATTCGCATGGGTCATCTAGTAAATAAATAATATTCGTTTCTATTTAAAATTTCTAGTCCACTGTACAATTTAATTTAAACTTAACGGTCTTTCCCTTCAGAGAGCGAGAATTCATTGCTTTTTCTTTTGTTTACATTTACGGCATTGCCAATTATTTGTTATAAATTATGGAAGAAGCTGTCGGCAATTTACTTTTATTTTTTCTTGTTCCACTATTCTTCAAATACCGGCCAGAGAAAATGCGTAAACATTTAACGCAAAATATAAAAGCAGTCAGTATTTATTTATTTTTGATAATAAAATTATGAATTAAAATAGTTTGTATTCTAGTTAAGGAACAGTTTTAAAAATGGCAGCTTTTCTACGGGTGAAGTTACGGACTGTGCTTTGGAAGACTCTGTGAAATTGAAAGATTTGAATGCTTTTATACATCTGACACCGGAATTAGCATTGCAACGGGCCAAACTGTCGGACCATCAGTATTCGAAAAAGACACATGGACCTTTGGAAGGTATAACCATAGCTCTAAAGGATAATTTCTGTACCAAGGATATACCTACGACGTGTGCTTCCAAGTAAGTGTACATTTATTGGGTTAATAATTCTTTCTCTAAGTCATTAAAATACATTTTATGTTTTAAAAGAATGCTGAAAGACTTTGTGCCACCTTATAATGCCACCGTTTATGAACGTTTAGTAAAGGCTGGTGCAATTTTAATAGGTAAAACCAATATGGATGAGTTTGCTATGGGCTCTGGTACGGTTGATTCAATTTATGGTCCAGCAAAAAATTGTTGGAGTGAAGATTTAAGTGAAAATAATTGGCGTATAACGGGTGGCAGTTCGGGTGGTTCTGCATTGGCGGTGGCCAGTGGTATTTGTTATGCGTAAGTCAAAAATTTATTATTTTTTTATTTATATTTTCTACTTTTATTACACTTATTGGTGTATTATGAACGGCAACCGAACTGCAATAGCCTAGCCAGCTAGAGCAATTGGAAATTCGAGTTGCCAAAAAAGCGAAATTTTTCTAATACTAATCAGTTTACTAACTAAAGTCCAGTTGCCATTCATAATCCTATTAGTTTTTCATTAATCTTCATCAATTTATCATAAAACATATGTTAATTCACAAATACCATGTCTGGCTACGAAATGTAAACACAACCTCAAAATCTTTTGTTATTGTTCTGCAACCTTATAATTCAAACGATGGCCTATATGTTTCTTTAGCTTTTATCCTTAGATTTGAAACTTTCTTAAGCGTAATATTCCTTTAAACACATTACTTTCATTGATTTATTATTAAATTTCCTCTATTCACAAGGCCTTTTTTCTCTATTCTGCCATTTTCATTACATAACATTTATCAATTACACTTAAAATATTTGTTTATAAATTTTTTTTGTTGATAATAAAACGCTTTAAATAATAATTTCGGTATCTTCGAGTTCCTCATCGGAAGGCAGGACAATGGAGGCAGGGTCAATGTAGTTGGGACTGATTAAATCCACACCGGCCTTTTCACGGCGACGCAATTCCAAATAGGCCTCTCGTTGGGCCCAATCGCGCATTTGTGTGTCTGGCAAATAAGCCCAGAAGAATGTACCCCAGACCAAACACAAAGTTACGGCAAAAAAGAATGATGACTTGGTAGAGTTGCGATCATTGGTCTCGTCCTTGGTATCGAAGCCAAAACTAACCCAGTTTTTGGGATTGGGATTTGCAAAATCTTCTTTTGTTACGGGTGCTGGTGCAACGGGTACAGCAGTTTCATCTTTTTTCGTTGAAGTTTTAATGCCTCTTGCCAGGCTCATTGACTGATTATAGGCCAAGGAACGCTGTACAACAGCGCGATTGGCAAAACGTAGTAAAGCCGACATTATTGCTTTGTTTTTTCTAAAATTTAGTGGAGAAAAAAAATCGAATTATTTTCGTAAAAAACTTTGTGGAAAAACTTACTTTTTTGCTGTTTACAGCGCTGCCAATAAAAACCAACCAACTGACAGTCAATATTATGTCAAATGAATTGTCAGGTCTCTGCTATTGCCAACTACATTAAAATATAACAGTGTTGGTTAATTTTACAGTGTGTTGGAATTATATAATTAATTTAAAAAGGAGGAAAAACACTTTTTACGGTATTTTGTAAATTTACAAACTTTTGAACATTAGAAATTCATTTATCTGTTCCATTGCAGCTCTTAAACAGGAGAACGTGTTTTTTTTAATTATTAAAAATTAAATTTTTTGGCAGCAAAAGGAACAGATCGGTTATCATTTACTCGGCCATGTTTATCCATGGTATCATGGCTGATTTATGAAGAATTTTACAGGACTTGAATAGGTTAGGTCGCCTCATTCGGCATTGCTTGATTGGGTGCTATGAGGTCCCGTTGTATCAGCGATTTTGGTTATTCTCTCATACGAGAATTTTCCATCTTAGGTTCCCAAGCGCTGTAAAAAGACAGAGAATCTGTCCTATGGTCCCCTCTTCTTCCTTATTAGTATAAACAGTGTAGGGCTGTAATTGCTACGAGATCACTAAGATGGAATTTGTATAGGTTTAACGCAAATTTTACCCTGCATACAACTTGCTTAAAATTTAAAAAATTTTAAACGTACACAGACAGACACGCTCTTCATACTTGCTTTTCATCAACCAACATTCGAATTGCATTATTTTTTCAATAACATTTTAAAATCAATTTAAAATACATTCTAAGAAATCATTTCTGTGTATTGCATTCAGGTCGATTGGCTCCGATACCGGTGGTTCAACACGTAATCCTGCCGCCTATTGTGGTGTAGTGGGTTTAAAACCCACCTACGGTTTAGTTTCTCGCCACGGTCTTATACCCTTGGTTAATTCCATGGATGTGCCTGGTATATTTACACGTTGTATAAGTGATTGCGTTGATGTTTTAAATGTAGTAGCCGGTCCCGATCATTTTGACTCTACTACACTCAAACAACCTTTCACGCCGATTACTCTACCCGAACCCGATCAAATTAATTTGAAAAACATACGCATTGGTATACCAAAAGAATATTATTGTGAAGGCCTATCGGCTGAAGTTTTAGAAACTTGGCGTAAAATAGCTGACCTACTGGAAGTTGAAGGTGCCCAAGTGAAACAAGTCTCATTGCCATATACTGCCGCTAGTATTTTCGTGTACTCTATATTGAATCAGTGCGAAGTGGCCAGTAATATGGCACGCTATGATGGCATAGAACATGGCCATCGCAGCGATACGGATAGCAGTACAGAGGAATTGTATGCTAAAACCAGAGCAGAGGGATTTAATAATGTGGTGAAGACAAGAATTTTAGCTGGCAACTATTTTCTGTTGCGCCAAAACTATGATATTTATTTTGAAAAAGCTTTAAAGGTACGTCGCCTAATACTCGAAGACTTTCAAAGGGTTTTTGAGACCGGCACAGCAGATGAAAGGGTTGATGTTCTGCTTACGCCCACCACTTTAACAGATGCTCCACTTTACAAAGACTTTAGTTCAGCATCGAATCGTGACCAGTGTGCGGTACAAGATTTTTGTACACAGCCTGCCAATATGGCAGGTATACCAGCACTTTCGATGCCCATAAGACTTTCTAGTCAAGGCATGCCCATAGGCTTACAACTAATGAGCAATAACCTTAACGAAGAAGTGCTATTAACAGTAGCCCGATGGATAGAGGCTCAAGTTGATTTTAATTCTTTAATGAATATAAAACTGTTGAACCTTATTAATAAATAATATTTATTTAGAAAACAAGAAGAATAAAGTTTAACTATTTTTGTTTAATTAAACCCGAGATTAATCTAAATGTTACATTGCAAGACAATACCCATACCGGCACCGATATGGCATTTGGAACACCAGTTGGAAATGTTAAAAGGCCATGTAAAGGCTGGAAGTTAAATTGTTCATCGAATATAAGAACGGGATTGTAGCGATTTCTAATTGAAATAACAATGAGGCATAAATAAACCACAGCCTTTATGCCATAATTGAGTACAACTTCTACTGAGGCTCCCTTTAAATGGCCCATTGTCTGCTCTCTGCGTATTTGTTGCTCCAAGTCTCTTACTTTCTGTTCAGCTCTCATTTTCTGTATGCAAAAGAAGTATTCTCCATTATCTGCTCCTGAACTTGTTATATTTTCCAAATGTACACGTGCTTTCCGCAAATCTTCCTTTAATTTCGGCGATCCTTCAACTTGTTTGGGTGCAAAGAGTTTTGAGATTTTCAACTGAAATTTCACAAATAGTTGTTGGTCATTAAAAATATACTAGAGTTTAATTTATCTATTCTCACAAATTTTACAATATCTGCGGCAAATGTTAAAAGAAAACACAATATTAATATGATTATAAAAAGAAACATTTTGTTGAATTGAGAATTTGTCAATCCAATTCCTTGTTTTCTTATAAGATTTCACTGTCACTGATCAGCTGTTTAGTTCGGTTAACCGTACAATACACTTTACAACACTGATTTGTTAGAAATCATATGGAAATTTAAAGAAAGCTGCCATACTCTTGAGATTTGTTAAAACATTTGAGAGGAAATTATTTTAGGAATGCTTTGTTGTGTGCTAATTTTGATAAATTTTGTATAAAATCAAGAATAGAGACAAAATCTAGTCACAGTAAGAAATGAGATACTAGACCATTACCGTCATGTAGATGCCTAGACATGAGATTATTAAAGGTAATTACAAGGCCATATAACTTCAAAGGCTGGCACAGCCAAGAATCTAATTGAATTAATGTATGAATTGCTATTGCCACACAGATAAGTAAGCATTAATTTCCTTGCAAAAGTAGATAGGATAATGAACTAATTGGTGGAGGTGGCAGTTTACTTTAAACCGGGTCACTTTTCATTTAGTAAACTCATATGTAGCACTTATCGGGATAATGGCCTCTGAGTGCCACCATTCTATCCTTTATAGTACTTTCGACTTCTACAGGGCATCTCATAGAGTTTTTCCCAATTTTATTCTCATCATCATAGAACCTAAATGTTAGCAGAGCCTGCCAACCTGCTACCAAGTTCCTTTATTCCTGAAAATCTGTTACACGATTCAATCTTCTCTTACTGTAATTGCCAACCAAAGATCTTGATTTCCTCAAATCTACTTGATTCGAAAAGAGTCTTTGCCTATCTTTATCTCAGCTATCGGTGAGAATACCATGCCAGCGTGAATCTTAACTCGATATAAACTAATTGTCTGCTCATTGTCGCTGACATGGAACCCAGCGAAGGGTAACCTATTTTCCCGAAATAACTAATTCAGCTTCCCCAGACGTGGGATTGTCTATGCTCGAATTAACCTCATGGTCTGACTATTAGACAGTGTTACAATGACCAGTCTTACCTCTTGCCGTTCTTAACACACCGTATGACATACATTGTTCCTCTTTTAGGAGAGCATATCTGTAGCTTACAGATTATTCTATGTGTGCTACTAAGACCCTTGCGGATCATTTCTATAGCAATAGAATTTTTTATTTTTCTCTTCTATTCATTTATGAACGGGCACTGTGAGATTAGGTCGCTGACGAGGATCAGGAACAATCCTAGCCGGATTATTGCAGGATATGTTGCGCTGAGGAGGAGTTGGAGACCCTGGCAGGGCCTTCTTTGAGAGCTTGAGTCTGTGTGAGAACCGACATCAGGCTCTCCACAGATTCATTAGCAGCTTGGGCTGGTTGAGGGCTTCATAGTGTAGTCGCACTCTCAACTCTTTGTTTTGTGTCTGTTCTTTATATGTATTTCCCGTTTCCCATTCTCCCTCCCTTCCCTACATCCTATATCCTCTATTTCCTTCCTCCCCTAAGGCAATATGCATGGGTCAATTTCGACCTCGGTACTGTGCTGGTCTTGACTGACAGGTGCACGTCCTCACCTAACTAACCTAACTTTCATTATAAGTGATTCAGTTAAGAGGACTGCTTCAGAAAACGCCTTTTTTCTATTTTCTTTACGATACAAATTTTCAACTCCTAGTTTAATTTCAAATATTATTTTATGTCAATAGTTAGCCTTTCTAACTTATAAAAATTCATTTAATTCTTTCAAAGTTCCTTTCATTTATTTTTTCCCACCCACCATTTCCCATTGATAACAATTGGCAAAACATCTGGCATCACTAGGTAACGTTAGATTAGTTTTGTTTGAACATGTCTTAACTACAGCAACAGCAACTGTTTTGCACGGTAATTTTTCAATGATAATTTAATAGAAATAGAAATAAAGTGTGAAAAAGATGTTGAAAAGTAAAGCAAAGTGTGAAAATTTAACGAAGAATAACATTTTATGTCGTGCCTCATTGCGTGGTTTAAAAAAGTGCACCTCGTGCGGTTACATTAATGGCCAGAGGGCCTTAATCTGTCGTAATGTAAATTGTGATTTGCGTATCAGGAGACTGGCGGCCATCAAACCCTTCGATCCCATAGAATTGGTTACGTACGGCCGTACAAAATTATATTCATTACGTAGTAAAGAAAAGCTACTACAGCCACGCAACTTTGTTAGTGTAACAGAAACATTTACAGCCATGGAAGGCCATCCCACCACGGCTGTGTGCTATGTGGACAATTGTAAATATGATGCTCTGGATCCGGCCCATTTGGTGTGTCGCCATATTAAGGCATGTAAGGTGTTAACTAGTGTTGCACAAGCTGAAATTTATCCCATTGATAAGAGTGTCCTATGGAATTAAACATAAGTAATGAGCAAAAGCAACATTTATGGCAATTGTATCAAATGGAAGAGCATATCATACATCCCATACAAAAGTTAAACTCTTCAATATTTGTTGTCAAGTGTGAAGAATCGAAAATGTTTCCCGCTGGCCGTTTACACGTGACCGTTTTCAGTGATATAGTGGCCAATAAAGGTGGTGATTTTTCATGTTCGTGTAAAAAATTGAAAATCATATTGGAACCGGATAATTCGGTAACAATGAAACAAGAAATCTGTGATCATTTATTGTTATTACTTGCGGCCATACTCAATAAACCAGAGGGCAAATCATTGTATGGCCGTTTTTTGGATTCCCTGCAATATCTTTGGATGCCGACTAGTCTAAACACTCCCATAGTTGAGTGTGAGTCAAGATCTACAACGTTTATGGATTATGATGATAAGACAACAGCAACAACAAACATTAAAATTGAACATAATTTGGACTCCCACAACACCGATGACATATTCAATTTCACTGAAGAATTATTTGCCGAAAATGTAAGTAAAATTAAATAGTAACACGAAAAATATTTAATGAAATCGAAAAACACAAACAAGTATGCCAATGCTTGTAGGTATGTCCGACAACAACGAGGATGGGTCGATGTTTCACTGTTAAGATAAGATTTGATTAAGTTTGTGTATCATGCCAAATGGCTGGTTTCAATGTTTGCAGTCACCGTAGTGTGTTGGCTAATTAGACATAAGGTCGACAAGTTCAAATCCCCGGTCAGACATCAGAACGAAAATATGAAAATATTTCTTCAATGGCTTCCTCTCAGCAAATTTCTGGCAAACACTCTGAGAGTAAATAAAATTGCCATGAAAAGCTTCTCAAAAATCTGTCGTTCGGAGTAGACTTTAAACTGTAGGTCCCGCCACTAATGTATAAAGTAAACGCCTGACTGAAGGGTTGTAATGACCAATTATGTATGTATGTAATGACCTCTTAGAATATGAATATATTGTCCCATAAAACTTATAATTTTCTCTTTAAATTCTTTAAACCTTTGTCTGAATTTGACGTAGCCTTTCCACACACTTTTTCCTGCACATTGACAGTCTGACTTCAGTCCTGAACAGGAACCTTTCGATGATAGTGTTATCATCGTTTGCATTTCTTAAGGAAGGGTAAATTTTACAATACACTCGATAAGTAGCCCCAGAGCAGTTACTTGATTAAACTATTCTTTCGCAGTCGTGTTTTTTTGAGATGAAATTCTAAACAAGACGTTGCCGAATTCACATCATATTCCGCAACTTTCGCTAGACCATCACTACTGAACGTACTGTTTTTCTGCTTTTAGTTGGATCTATCAATTAAAGTATTCGATGGGAAGGTTAGGTAGGTAAACCTAAAACCTGGTATTTACTGAGGCTTTATTATAATGTAGTGCGACCCGACCCCTGTCTTCAAACACTCAGTTGATCACATATTACGTTGCACTTCAAATTAGGTGAGAATTTTACGAGATTTTAGAATTCGAAAAGATCAAAAAAGTTATCAGTTCGAAAAGAACTTCCTTTCGTGAAGTATTGTGAACTTCAATCGATTAATCTTCAATTCGATCTATTCTCTGTGTTTGCAATTTAATTTACGAACCTTTTTAAGCGGCTTAATTGTTCATTTGCAAGATTTCGTTCGATTACTTGTAGCATTTGATGGGGCTCCTAATGCTACATAAGTAGCAAACATTACCTACGCTCCCTACGGTATTTCATACAATTTTGAAACTCCTGTTTATGTTCATTACTTTTCTTTTGACCATGGCTTTGATAACACAGCCCTGCATGGGTTTTGCAAATAAGATAGCTCCAGGTGTTTCCGAAGGCATTTTTTGCGCTGGACAGGAATTTATAAAAATTAATTTTGAATTTTGAATTTTTTAAATCTGTATGAAGATCTGTAATCAACGACCACCAAAAACCTCTGAGTAAAACCCCTCAAGTAAATCTAATTAAACACCTGGAGCCATCTTATTTGCACTAAAACAGTCAAAATTTGCAGGGCTGTGTAATTAGATGCATATTTTCAGAATAACTTAGAACCTCCTCACGCACAGCCAGTACCATTTTCCCCTCTATGTATTTTGGACGACTTGTATTATGACCATGTTCAAAACGATATAAAGCGTCCGCCAAATAACTTTTCTTTTTTGAAAATGCTTTAAGAAACAACTACTGAATATTTTCTCAAAGTACAATCCAATTCCAGTTAATAATGGAAAATAATTTCATTTAAATAGCTGCCTCGCTAAGTGGATCTGCGATCGACTTATAGAAGATGCCGATTTTGGCAGAAAGAAGAATCATTTTGATCTTGGCGGGTATGTAAACAAGCAAAATTGTCGCATTTGGGGCACGGAAAACTCGCACGCATACATTGAAAAGTTGACGCACCCAAAACGAGTCACTGTTTGGTGCGGATTTTGGTCCAGAGGCATAATTGGGCCATTTTTCTTCGAAAATGAGCAAGAAGTGGCCTTTACAGTCAATGGCGATCGTTATCGGTCCATGTTGAACGAATTTTTGTTCACAAAAATTGAAGAGGAGGATATTGGCAACATTTGGTTTCAACAGGACGGCACTACGTGCCACACAGCCGAAGCTACACTCGATGTTTTGCGCCTTGTTTTTGAAGATCGCATTATGAGCCGCAGAGATGATGTCGTTTGGCCACCTCAGTGCTGCGATTTGACACCGTTGGGCTATTATTTGTGTGATGCCGTCAAAGACAAGTGATACGCCGACAAGTCAGAAGCAATTGACGCTTTAAAGGACAATATTCGTGAAGCCATTGGTGAAATACAGCTCCACGCAATTGATAATGTGCTTAAAAATTGGATCGATTATGTAGGCTACTGCATGGGCAGCCGAGGCAGCCATTTGAATAAATATATTTACATTATTAACCGGAAGGATTGCATTTTCAAATAAAAAAAGAAATTTGAGAAAATATTCAGTAGTTTTTTTTTAAAGCATTTTCGAAAAAAAAAGTTATTTGTCGGACCCTTTAGAATAGTAATAAAAGAGCAAAACCTATCCCTTTTTTACGCCTTTAGGATAAAGATTTCCTGCCTAAGTTTGTTTTTTATGTAGACTTCTAGAATTTCTTTCTTTCTATAGAGATTTTAAGAGGCAAAATAATTACGTAACACTACAGAATTCACCCCACATACATAATTGGCCATTACAACCCTCCTCAGATTACGACCTTCTTCTCACACAAGTGCGTTATTTATATGAGTGCGGGCTAAGTTAAAGTCGATCGAACGACGATTTTTGAGGCTTTCATGCAATTTACTCCAGGTTTGCAAAATCTGCTGAAGGAAGCCGCCGAAGAAAATTTTTTTTTGATGTTGCGGATTCGAACCCGGGCTTTTGTCATAGCAACACACTACCCCTAGATACGGCGATTCATACACCTACAATTCATTTTATTATTTTACAAGGGTATACGAAGGAAGATGAAACTGCTGATGGAAGGAGAAGTTCTTGTGTAAATAGTTATCATATTGCGGAGTTACATTTTAAATTAAGGTGAAGGCTTCCGTCCACAAAACTTTTTTTTTAGATCGGTTTAAAATCTGTATTTTATTGTTTACGCTTAAAATATTTTTCTACACGTTTTCTATAAGTTTCTGTTTTTTGTCTCTCAGAATTGCAGTAGCGTGTAGCAACATCTTGAAATTTATTTCTTATGGTAATAACTTGACAAATAAACACAATTTGATTAAATTGTACACAAATCAATTATCACTAACTGATTATATGTATTGTACATACACTACATATGGCCTTATTATTAAAGAAAATACTTTTTAATGTAAAACTTGATTAATTTCTATACAAAAAAAAATAATGTTTACTGTTTATGTTTTATAGAATATACCAGATTTTTCCGATATTATATTGGATGTCAAAACAGAAAAAATCTCTATTGAAGAACAAATGAAAAAACCATTGGATTTTGTGAATGGAGAAATAAATTTAAAAGATCCTAAACTAAATGCAATCAGTACGAGCATAAAGATGAAGATTTAGATTTAAATTTTACACACATCACCCCTAGTACAATAGCAACCAATTTAGTAGCAAAAGTAGGAGGAAGATTTTAATGGAAATGGTTTGAGTGTGATAGAACAATTTCAATTGAATCATAATATGCAGGTGTCCAGTGATAATATCGAATTGGCCAAGGATATAGAAAATCTCAATAATCTAGAGTGTCAAGTATTTGAAACTACACACAGCAATCATGATCAACAGAAATCATTGCTAAAAACCTCGGTAGTAACTAATAATAGCAATCATAATAATAAGGAAGAGTTAAAACAAACTGCTGCTGCATGTGAGCCAGTTGAGATAAGCAATGTGCCACCATTAAACACAGTACCTGGACAACGATCGATAGTATTAAAGCAAGGACCAGTAAAAATTATAAAAATTGCTACACCCGTTAAATGTAGCAGCATACAAAAACTAATGCCAGACAATAATAATAATAATAATAATCATAATAGAATAATACAATTAACAAAAATTAATCCAAATAAAATCATTGTACTTAAATCAAATCCTATTGTAAGCCAAACTAAGCCAATTGTTAATAATGTTATATCTAGCCTAGAAGATAATCAACAGCAAACCAATAATAATAATAATAATACCGTACAGCCTACATTAAGTTATGAATCTTGGCTTGATCATGTAATCGAGATCTTGAACGATAGTATTACAGTGCAAGAAGGCAACAGTATTAGAAATACATTCCATGTACCCGAAGCAATATTTAATCATTTTAGTAAAACCTTTACCTTAAACAATAAACGAAGACTGCCAAATACAACCACCGTAATTAAAAGTGGCAAATATAAAGATCATATCAAATATATTTGGTATTTCAATCAATTTACCACCGTTCAACGAATATTTTCCAGTAAAAATGTAAGTTTTCCTAAGATTTTCAATTTCAGATTCTCTTATTATTCATTCATTTCTCTGTTTTATTCTATTTCAGTTTAAAATCGAATTAGAGCGTTCATTTCAACGTTTAAACGATAACAATTTTGTTCTTTACAAACCTGAAGTCATTACCTTAACCGAAAATAACAATTACCGGCCTATATATCCCAAGCTACAGCTCTATAAAGTTTTAGTACAATTTTCCAATAACCAAGATTTTATTTAAATAATCCTGTGGTAAGTTTTTTTTGTTCACTTCTTATTTATTTTAGTTTTTTACTTCATTTTCTCTTTGTCCTTATATTCAATTTAGTCTGCTTCGAAATGTGGTTTGAAATTGGAATGGCTTCCCAGTGCTTTTCCCAAAAGTAATTTCGGTTTAATGTCCATAGAATTCTGTGTAAGTGTTAAAGAACCTGATTCTTTATAGCCATGATTCTTTAAGTTGAATGTCTTTCTATCGTTAACCAGTATTATTTTATCAGCTTAAAGTTAAATAAATTTCTAAAAAAAGAAGAAAAAAATCTTTTTAAATTAATTTAAAAAAAAAATTGTTTTATTCTTACTCCTTCTTCAACTGAAGGTTCATTTGTATTCTTGTATTCTTTTTTATTTTTTAACTTTTTAAAAATGATAGGTAAAAGGTATATGGCGGCAAGTTTCTTTGGACATCTTTGCGTATTCTCTGGACAATTACTATGTAAAGTTGTGTTATTTAATGGAAATCCTTGTAAAGGGTCTAGGCTCTCTGCAAGTGAGTTCATTCATTCTCATCTTTCGTTTGCAAATGATTGAAATTGTATGAAAACATTTGCTTGCTATTCTACGAAGAAATAGCAAACTCATGTAAAGGGTTCGCCAAATAACTTTTTTTTCGAAAATGCTTTAAAAAAAAACTACAGAATATTTTCTCAAATTTTATTTTTTAATTGAAAGTACAATCCTTCCGGTTAATAATGGAAAATAATTTCATTCAAATGGCTGCCTCGGCTGGCCATGCAGTAGCCTCCATGATCGGTCCAATTTTTAAGCAGATTATTGATTATGTGCAGCTGTATTTCACCAATGGCTTCACGAATATTGTCCTTTAAAGTGTCAATTATCTCTGGCTTGTCGGCGTAACACTTTTTTTTGACAATACCCTACAAATAATAGTCCAACGGTGTCAAATCGCAGCTCCGGGGTAGCCAAACGAAATCAGTTCTGTGGCTAATAATGCGATCTTAAAAAACAAGGCGCAAGACAACGAGTGTAGCTTCCACTGTGTGGCACTTAGCGCCATCCTGTTGAAACCAAATGTTGCCAATATCCTGCTCTTCAATTTTTGTGAACAAAAATTCTTCCAACATGGGCCGATAACGATCGCCATTGACTGTAATGGCCACTCCTTGCTCATTTTCGAAGAAAAATGGCCCAATTATGCCTCTGGACCAAAATCCGCACCAAACAGTGACTCGTTTTGGGTGCGTCCGCTTTTCAATGTATGCGTGCGGGTTTTCTGTGCCCCAAATTTGATAATTTTGCTTGTTTACATACCCGCCAAGATCAAAATGAGCTTCATCTGAAAAGATGCTTTTTTTTTTGCCAAAATCTGCTTCTTTTGTAAGTCGCTTGCAGGCCCACTTAGTGAAGCGAAAACGCGTATACACAACCATATTCGTTCAGCGGAAGGATAAAACTAATTATCTGTCAAATCAGACATGAGCTAAGTGTTACCATTCACTAAATAAGCACTTGTTGAAAAAAAAAACGTTAGATGGCGGACCCGATATATGAGTTTTCAGCGTACGATCTTGAATAATGTATGGCGAATTTGTACTTTAAATATTACCGGGGATTAGGAAAGAGGTTTCATTGGATTGCTGCTTAACTTAATTCTCCATATCGACTTACCATCATCAAGTGTAGTGCTACAACGTACACATTTGAAGGTATCGGCCTGTTGGAAACAGCACTCTTGCGTTTACTACAACATTTTGAGTCTTTTCTCCGCATATGAAAAGGGAAATTATGAAAGGAACAACCGATTATGTGGTTCCCGAAGCTTTACTGATCTCTGGACAGAGGATTCTAATTTGGAAAGTTTCCTGTGGGCTATTAACGGGGAACTTTCAATAAGAGCTGAAATACCCTTCTCTCTGCTCTGGTCTTCTGTGGTTATTTCGGACTGGTGTCTCTAGTAGGCAATGTGTCGGCCTATTAGATGTAAGGTCAGGTTTGAAACCCCAGGTTAGGCATCAAAACGAAATTGTGAAAAAATATTTCTTCGGCGATTGCTCTCAGCAGATTTCTGGCAAAAACTCTGAGAGTAAATAAAATTAGCATGATGAGCTTCACCAAAATCTGTCGTCCGGTGTCGACTTTAAACTGTCCCTTCAATCAGGTATAAAATTAAAGCACACAACATAAGTGGTGTGATTAGCTAGGTTGTAATCCTGACTGAAGGGTTGTAATGACCAATTATACTTGTATGTGTCCTTATAAACTCCTTGATAGCTGCAGCGTATAACAGGCGAATATATTTGCGGCTTTTTCATTAACAGTAATGTTGTCCCGAAAGCGATAGGATCGGACTGGTGTAATTCCCAGTTAGTTGGTAAGTGTAAGGACTCTACAGGAGTTTTTGGTCTGGTTAGGGTCATTCCCTTTTGGGTTCCAGGTAATAGTAATAGAGTATAGACGCACTTGTGAGGTATATAGCTGAGCCACTGGAAGGATAGATTGGGCTGCTACATAACTAGGAGACATTGGCCATATATTGGCGGTGGTAGAATTTACTTACTGTTGGGATTTAGTATCCCTTAGACGGGATATCGTAATGTTAGGTTAGTGAAGAGGGTTATCTCTATAGGAGCTGGAGGGTCTGGTTAGGTAATAGTAATAGAGGACAGATGTACTTTTGTGGTATATAGCTGAGTGGCTGGAAGAATAGATTGGGCTGCTACATAACTGGGAGACGGTGGTAGAAATTGCTTACTGCTGAAATAAAGTAAGCACAACCTTAGACGGGATATCGTAATGTTAGGTTAGTGAAGGCGATTCAAAACAGATTTCAACTGGATTTTTGTGGCCTATCGAACAGTACTAATTTTTGGCTGCCAGCTGGTAAAGTAAACGTTGTTCTGTTGCTGTTTATTGTAGAACCCGTAGTTCCATATAAATTTTTTTTTATGAAAAATTCCATGATTAACTTGCAATATAAACGTGTGAACCAAATAAAAAAATTTTTATAATTTTTTTTCTTCGCTTTTCAAAATTGTAATCGAAATATTAAAAAAAAGTTTTAAAAATAGAAAACCCCCATGTTAGCTTTATTATTTATAATCTTGTGGTTTAAATTGTATGCAATATTCGTACTAAAAATAACTCTCAACGTAGAGTAACGATATTAAAATATTTTTTTGTAATTCATTTGCTCTACTTTAAAAACTTTTTTGATTATGAAGAGATTGGAATAAACATTTCAACAAATCTGTCCTTATTTGGCTACATAAAATTTTGCGTTACGTCATTGAGGTGACATAATTACAAGGCATAAATTGTATAAATTTAAAATTTTTTTTTTGAAATCTTTGATTACTCATGCAGAATATTGTGTTACAATTAGAAAACTACGTTTATGGATGGCGCCTAAAACGAGAAGTAAAGTATGTATGGGCGTATGGTTTTAATCACATACATTGTAAGAATTAGAAATAACATGCTCTTTGGGACTTCGGAATGTCCCAGTGACTAGGAACCCATAAAGATTGAATGAAACTGATGCAGGAAACGATCAAGGAAGTCATAGCATATATCGATCAATTTAATTTTATTTCGAACTTAAATACGCTGCAGAATCTTAAAATCATACCGATCACCTTACTTTTAGAAACGTCTATGTAGACCACTATTGAATTACCGGAACCGGCAACGTCAGAGTGCAAGTTTAATCCTTCTTTGAATTTGAGAAGATCCGGCTCAGTTTTTGAAGTAACGACTGGAGAAAAGTCGTCGAAATTGGTTTCTGTAGAATTATTAAGGAAAAGTACGATTAATTTACTAATCTTACATGCGGATTGAGATCGACTTCTAAAGTTGCAAAAGGTATATGAACAAAGCTCAAGCCTATAAGCATGAAGCTATGTATATAGTTCCAACCATGAGGAGGAGGAATATTAGTGGGGCATGATCCCATTAAACATAGGATCCAGCAGGTGGATTAGACACATCTTAGAATTCTGTTGGCTATGTGAAGATGAAGAGGAAACAGTGGATCATGTTTTAAGTCACTTATATCCACCAAAGTCGCCGTGGTCTAGTGGGTAGTGTGTTGGCTTATTAGACAAAAGGCCCGGGTTCGTATCCCAGGTCAGTCATCAAAATGAAAAATATTTCTTCGGCGACTTCCTCTCAGCAGATTTCTGGCAAAGACTCTTAGAGTAAAAATTGCCATGAAAAACTTCTCAAAAATCTGTCGTTCGGAGTCGACTTTAAACTGTAGGTCCGCGCCACTCATGTATAAAATTAATGCACACAACATAAGTGGTGTGAGAAGCTAGGTCGTAATCCTGACTGAAGGGTTATTATGGCCAACTATGTATGTATAACCACCAAAAATGATATCAGTCTGGAGATCAAACGCAGGATCACTCTTGCCAAAAGGTGCTACTATGGTCTCAATAGGTAATTGAGTAGCAGAGACCCTTCTCGAACGGCAAAACTAATACTCTACAAGACGCTCATCCTACCCGTACTTTTTTATGACGCAAGGGCATGAACCCAATCTAGGCAGGCACGAAGGCAGAGGTGGTTAGATAGTCGATTTGTCGAGAAACTGATTGTCCTGAAAGAGTGCAAGCTTGAGCATCTAATAGGGCTAATAAACTGTATTTACTGGGTTGAAGGATATCCTTAGAATGCTATTAAGCTATAAGACATTATGTCTCTATGGGGTATCCTCGTGAATAGTTTTCTTTTTGTTTCGTTTCTTAAGTTCATTTCTTTTCTTCTTTATTTTTTCCTTTTTGGTGGGGAAAGAGTAACAAAAACCAGTGGGTGAAGGCATACTATTGCGAATATAGCAATAAGTGCTACAAGCTAGCTTATAAGTCCTGTCATCTAGGTTAGCTCAAGAATCAGATTTAAATATTTAATCCTGGAATTGGAATAAGTCTGATAATGTGTATTATAAAGTTTTCCTACATAACCCTTCAGTCAGGATTACGACCTAACTTCTCACACCACTTATGTTGTGTGCGTTAATTCTATACATGAGTGGCGGGACCTACAGTTTAAAGTCGACTCCGAACGACAGATTTTTCAGAAGCTTTTCATAGCAATTTTTACACTCAGAGTCTTTGCCAGAAATCTGCTGAAAGGAAGTCGCCGAAGAAATATGTTTTCGTTTTGATGTCTGGACCTGGGATTCGAACCCGGGCCTTTTGTCTAATAAGCCAACACACTACCCACTAGACCAGGGCGACTTTAAAGTATAAAGTTTTCCTAGCCCCTTTTAAATACAATTTGACCGTCTGAATAATAAATTCTCTTTCTTAATGTTTTTATAAACATTTATTATTATTTTTTTATTTATTTCTTTTTGTAATTTATTTTTTATTTTTAATTTTAATTTTTATTTATAATTTATAATACTTTTTCTTCCATTGTTTTTTTTTTTCATTTACTTTTTATCTTATTTTATAAATTAAATTGTATTTTTAAATAATAATTTATTATTAATAATTTATAGCTGATTTGTTTTTTTTTAAATTTTACTGGTATAATCTTTTTTGTTTTAATTTTAAGTTTTTTTTTGTTTAATATTTACTGAGAGTTTAATTTTTTTTTTTGTTTGTTTTTATTTTTATTTTGAAAATTAAAAAAATATTTAAATTAGTACATAAAATTTACAAAAGTTATTTTTTTCTTTTATTTTATATTTTTATAAATTTATTTTTATTTTTGTTTTTGCTCTTTATTTATTTATTATTACATCTATTTGTTTTATAATAAATTTTTTATTTTATTTTATTTTTTTTTATTTTTAGATTTCTGTTTTGTGTTTTGTTTCGTTTGTGTTTTGTTTTTATATATTCCCTTACAATTTTATTTTTATTTTATATTCCTTATTACGTTTATATTTTTATAATTAATTTTATTTTTATTTTTTATTTTTTACTATACTTGTAGTATTTATAATTAAGAGTGTATTTACAAAATTTTCAATCACTTGTGCCTTGGTGCTTAATACATTAGACGATTTCTATTGCTAGAGGGGGGGAGGAGAGATAGGGAGATGGGGTTAGGAAAGAGTTTAAAGTTATTAATTTTAATTGATTTTCTTTTTTTGCTTTTTTAAATTATAACACTGTGTTGTTATGATTTCTTTTGTACAATTTCATTTTTAAGATGATTTTTTTTTAATTGTGGATTTTTTTTTTAAAACGGTTTTGAGTAACATAAAAATTTTAAAATTAGGACGGACATTTCTAACAATTGATAAACCAATTTTGTTGTTTTTTTTTCTTTTGTTTATAAATTTTATAAAAAGAATTATTAATTTTTCACTGGCGTTTAATGGAACACTGAAGAAAGATGACTTAAAAAAATATTAAAAAAAACAAATGAATTTTTTTTTATTTCTATACGTCATAAGATACAGGCATATTAAGCAAATATTTGTTAAAAAAAAAAAAGAAAAACAAAAGTATCTCCTACAGATTCTAAACATTTAAAAACCAGCCACGATTCAGTAGAAATCAATACTCGATTCTGTTTCGAGATCATAGCTCCCAGATTTGATGCCTTATCGTCATTTTGACGATTTTGAGCTCCAAAAATATCATTTTGACGATAGGACGATTTATGTCCTTATTTGGAAATTAAAAATTTACATCATATTCTTTACTTTAGTACATTAAAAGCCAGTTTAAGCTTTGTATTTAATTTGCAATTGTTACAAACATACTTAATTGGTCATTACAACCCTTCAGTCAGGATTATTGACTTAGTTTCTCACACTACTTATGTTGTGTGTGTTAATTTTAGACATAAGATTTTTGAGAAACTTTTCATGGCAATTTTATTTATTCTCAGAGTTTTTGCCAGAAATCTGCTGCGAAGATATCGCCGAAAAAATACTTTTTTGTATTTTATTTTGATGTCTGGCCTGGGACTCGAACCCTGGCTTTACGTCTAATAAGCCAGCACACTACCTACTAGACCACGGCGACTGGTCTGGATTAGGGAATGACCTTAACCAGACCCAAAACTCTTATAGAGTCCTTACACTAATGAACTAACTAGGAATTACACCAGGCCGATCATATCGCTTTCAGGCCAACATTACTGTTAAATTTGCAATTGTTACTTTTAGAAATTTAGGTTAGTAATAACTAGGAGCGTTATTTTCAAAATTCCGGGATGATTTTTCTGAATTTTATGCCTGAATTCATACCTTTAAAGAAGCCAATAATTACAACCTCTGCACGTTAAAAAGTTCCACATATGAATAGCCCGACTAAAGAACGAATTATGGCTGTAATACAGAGTACGATTCATTGCTCAATCGACTATACACGGGTGTACTAGCCGAAAAAAACGAGTGTTACGTAGAAATATATGATTCTCGGGACCAAGCCTTTTTATTTCCCTCGAGTAAAATCCATTTTAGTAGCGATAGAACAGTGAAACACAAGTCTCATTGCAATAATGCTCTAATGAATTAATGGAATTGGATACCCTACCGTCATTAACGATTCGTCTTCTGCTGTACGTGGTCGAGAAGTCTCAAAATAGACCGGCCTATATATAAGAGTTGTATTCCACTCTTTTTCAGATATTTTTCGGATGAGGTGAAGTATTTATTGCACTGAAAAATGTATCAGTTCTAGTGAACATCACATTGAATTTCCATATCCAGAACGTCAAGATCTTCTGGCTCCCTAATATTTACACCACACTTGGGTATAAATGATGAACTCTTATTGCTGCTTGACATTGACTTGGTACGTTTTTGTTTCTAAATATCTTTAATTTTATTTATTTATTTTTTTCTGACGATTTTTTCTAATATTTGACGCTTTGATGCTTTATTTATCTGGCAGCTATGTTCGAGATAATGTCGATTGTCATAATGACAACCATATTGGCCAATTGGCAATATTAGAAAAAACATCATGACAATTATTTACTGATTGCAAAATTAAAGCATGACTTCTTTTCGCATTAGTTGAAGCTTAGATTGTCTTCTTAACTACCGCATCACTGTATAATTTACGCAGGCTTCAATGACTAAACAGCAGTCTCGAACCTTTTGATGAAAGCAAAAGGTCCATTAAATCTTTAAAGCATGTGTACATTACAGAGTAGGTAGTGTGTTGGCTTATTAAACGTAAAGCCAGGGTTCGAGCCAGAAATCAAAACAGAATACAAAAAGTATTTCTTGGGCGATTTCCTCTCAGCAGATTACTGGCATAAACTCTTGAATGTAAATAAAATTGCCATGAAAAGTTTCTCAAAACAATCTGTCGTTCAGAGTCGACTTTAAAACTGTAGGTTCCCATCACTTATGTATAAAATTAATACACACAATATAAGTGGTGTGAGAAACCAGGTCAATAATCCTGACTGAAGGGTTGTAATGGCCAATTATGTATGTAAGTGTGTATTACACAGAAGATTTCTGAAAAATGGGAAGTTGTGGAGACGCTGTAGTGTAATAGGTGTGTTGATTTATTAGACGTGAGATCACGATTTAAAACTCCAAGTCAGACATTTCGTATAACACGAAATGTAAAGAAGAAAGCTTTCCCTTAGCAGATTTCTAGCAAATGTTCTAAGATAGGAGTGAAATTGTCATAATGTTTCTCAAAAATCTGTCGTTCGTAGCCGACCTTAAACTGTAATTTCCGCCATTAATGGATAAAATTCACATGCACAATATGAGTGATGTAAGAAGCTAGATTGTAATCTTTACTAATCGGATGTTACAATGACCAATTAAGTAAGTTAGTAAGAAAAAATGGAAAATTAAAGGCCCTTGTAGAAATAACAGACAAATATGGGCCTTAACGAATATATAGGACAAACGATTAATATCGTTAAATTCACTTATAAAGTATTTTAGAAATTTTAGAGCTGCTATAATAGAAAGCAATTTATGCTAAATTTACTTAGATGCCATCGTAGGAACTCCTTAACGGTTGCAATGGACTTTTAAGCACAAACATCGAAAGACTTAGTAATAACCTATAACGTCTTTCACAAAAACTATAACAATCAGGAAGAGGATGAGTTCGCAAAACTTCTTCTTAATTCTTGTCTGGTATTTAGGGTTACCAGAGAGATAATAGTTTGGAGCATTCATAAATAATGGCAAGAAAATGTAGGGATTTGAATAAAATCGATATCTTAATAAAATTGTCGAAATGACTTTGAAATATTAGAAATGTTGTTTCGGTTTTTTTTAAATATTTGCTTAATATGACCGTAACGATTTTTTACCTATACAGTGATGATTTTGTTTAAAAACTTAAATTATTTTTATTAAGAAAACAAAAGAAAAAGACTAAATTCTAATTAAATTTTAAACTTATAATAATGAAATCATATCGTTAGACGTTAGTGTAATGAAAAATATTAATTTTATATAAAATTTGAAATTAAAAAAAAAAATAATAAAAACTCACATAAATGACTAATTGAAACCTATCACTTTCCTTTTTTCTCTTTCTTTCTTATAAATTTTATGTTTTTTTGTTTGTTTGTTTGTCTCTTAATTAACATTAATTATTAATATAATAAAATAAATCATAATACAGTCAAACCCGGTTATAATGAACTCCATGGGACCAGAAAAAATAGTTCGTTATAGGCAAAGTTCGTAATAAACGGGGTGAAGTCATAGAAGAAAATATAAAATGGAAAGAATTTTTTCATTTATTAAAAGCAAAAGTATTTTTTTTTTTAATTAAGAACCAATTTAATTATCTAACAGCTGATTAAAGATGCTGAGTTATAATTTAATGCTGCCATATTAAATAAAAGTAAAGACTATTGCCACATTTCAAAGTTTTTTCTGAGGGTTCATTATTAAAAAGGTTAAATGTATGAAATTTAATTACTGGGACCTCTTTTAACCGAGAATTCGTTATAAACGAGTTCGCAATAAACGATGTTTTTTGTATGAAAATTGTTATTAAAACGTTGGGTACGTAATAACCAAGAATTCGTAATAAACGAGTTCATTATAAACGAGTTTTACTGTATTACTGTTTAGCACACAAAACTTGTTGCTAAAAATGAATTGAAAACTTTAATTCGTTATAACCAAGTTCGTTATAAACGAGTTTGACTGTATAATTAAATACGTTTGTAACAAATGGCCAATTCACACAAGAGACGTCGTATCGTTGTATTGAGTGTATTATTGGACGATTATACAACAAACAGTGTATAAATGCGATACACTTCTACACTTTTTTTCATATGTTTTTCAAAAATTGTATTGGTTTCGTGCTATCAAATTATTTGAATACCAAATAAATAAATTTGAAATACGAAATACACAATACAGCATAGCATAGAGTGTTCAGAAACAAACCAAGTGTATTCAATACAACATACACGATACAAAGACTTGTGAATTGCCCAAAAAAAAAATTAAATATGTTAACTGTATACGTGTGTCCATGTGTTTATGTGTATATTGTGTTGTATTTAAGAATATTATACAATAATACAAAATGTAATAGAATTTTAAATAAATAATTTAATAATACATAAATTTATCAATACATAATTAATATAAAAAAGTATACATCCTTATACGTCATACATCATCGAAATCTCTCTTCCAGCTTTTTTATTTTTGTTTTCTTTTTTTTTAGTTAAAAATCTCATAATTTAATATTAAATTTAGTTGCTTTAAAAAAAAAAATTAAATAAAACCATTAAAATTGTTATATCCCCGGGGATTTGTTTACATGTACATATAAAAAAAGTTTACTTTGTTTCAAATCAAGAAAAATCGAAAAGAATTCGATAATTTTAAAGCTTAACTATGTTCATAGAATTTATCTTTATTAAATAAAAAAAGAATAAAATAATTTCTTTTAAAAATAAAATTCAAATGGTAGGTTATACGATTTAATAAAAATCGTAGGGTTTTACATTAAATTTTTATAATTTTTTTTAAGGCCTTTGACATGAAATCCCAATACTTTGATTTAAAAATTAAATCGTTATTTTCCTTTTTATAGCATTATCTTGAGCATTTAATTTGTTAGCCAAAGTTGCATTGCGGTATGTAATATAAAAAGATTTCGAACGAAATCAAATTGAAATAGACAAAAGTTGTATTGTTAAATTCTTTTGAATATTTTTATTACTTACTTCCTATTTTTGAAGCAAAAACTTTTCTTCGCATTTCCGTAATCATTTCACAAAGAAAGGAACTTTGTAAGTTAGTTTTACTTTTCATCTTTAACTGAGAACTGTAATTAATGGTGCTTTGTATACGTCAACTCAGGCAGTGTGATCACCTGTACTTTTGCAAATAGTTTTCATCTTTGTATAGTTAATTGTAAGTCAATTAAAGGATCCATATTCAGATTACCAGTATAAGGCAGCATTCCAGAAGCTTTGAAAACTACTCTACTGCTGTTTTTGTTTTCTAGGATAACTAGTTCGATCAATGTCTTGCGATTATTTTAAAATTAAATTTTTTTATTTTATATTTTACAGCTTTTACTCTAGATTAGATTACGGGCAATAAATCTCCGAAAGTTCGAAACTGTTTTCCTCAGTCTTTATTTAATTATAAACTAATTCGAAATTCATTTCAAATAAATTTTTATCATAAATTTTAAATTCAATTGAATAGTTAATCTCTTGGGTAACGTTAGCTCATATGGTTTTTTCTACAAAAAGTAATCTTTTTAGAAAGATTGGTTCCAGTAATCATCAGCATTTGAAATTGATTTTTACAGTTGTTTTTCATTTATTTTTACGTTCGAAATTTGATTCACATGAAAAATAATTTGTCTCTTGGGGAATCGTATACCTCAAGTATATTTTCACAAAATCTTGTTTATTTAAGAAGTTTAGCTGAAGTAATTATTACAATTTGAAAATATTTTCCTTACTTTTTATAACATTACAAATTGCTACGAATTTAATTTGAAGAAATAACATTTCTGGGAATTTTTTCATTTCGAAAATTCCATAAAAGTTCGAAGTTTAAAACTACTTTTCTCAGTGTTAATCCGTTTGTAAATTATATTAAAGGGGATCAGAAATCCATGTCTTTCAAGTTGTAGTCTAAAAAATAAGAATGGAACCAAACTACCAAATTAATTTGAATTAATTTCTTCAAGTTTCAAATTTTATTTTTTGGTTGCTCCTAACTCTATATAGAATTGGGAAAATTTTAATAATTAGGAAACTAACTTACAAATTAAGGAAAACTTGAAGTTTCATTGAAAGCATGGTAATAAAATAATATTCTTTTAACTTCTGATTGTATGGAGCGAGGTCTTGTTTAACATTTTTTACATTTCTCTTCATTTCACTTCCTGTTAAGGGCCTTTAAATATTTCAAATAAATTTTAGGGCATTAAAACATAAGCTAACATTTCGAATAATTAAAACATAGCTACATTTTCGAAATAAATTATCGTTCAGGGAATTAAATAAAAATTTTAACCAACAAAAGACTTCTTTTAAATTGGAGTAATAAATACGAGTTTATGTTTAAGAAAATTTTTAAATAATGCAATACATTAAATTTGGTTTAATTGCTAAGCTTTCGAAAATGTTCGAATTTTACAATTTTCCTTTTTTTTTTTGTTTTAACGAATTCAAGATTTTTCTTGATTTGAAACATAATTCTACAGAATATTTTATTTTTTGTGGTTTTGTAAATATTTGTTGTTGTTTTTTTTAAATTTAATTTAATTTCTAAAATAATTTCATTATGAATTATTTTGGGGGTATGGTATGGTATTGGGTATGGTTTTTTTGTTTTGTTTTATTTGTGATAAAAGATCGCTTTGTTTTTTGTGTTACGTTTTCTTTGTTTTATAGGGTGATTCGTTTTTGTTGTTGTTGTTATTATAATAAATTTGTAATTTTTTTTTTACGTTTTTTTTTATCTTTACTTTTTTACTTTTTTGTGGGGGGGTGCTAGTCTACATATTTCACATTTTCTTTTGAAACTTTTTTCGTTTTTTTTGGGTTTTTTTATTTCGTATGTGAATTGTGTGTGTGCATAAGATCTCAAATATTTACGATAATTTTTTGTGTATTTTTTTTGCATTTTCTTTTTGTTTTCTTTCCTTTTAAATATAAATTATTAGTCTATGTGTATTTATATTATTTATGTATGTGTATATATCTATGTATATGTATGTGTGTATGTATATATATTAGAATATATAAAATTTTAACCTACGATATCTAAGCTTTGAGCATCAGTAACTGTAGTTGTTGTTGGTGGTGATGGTGATGGTGGGTTGGTGGTGGTGATGGTCGTATTCGTTGGAGAGTTTAAATTATTAAAACAATTATTAGCAGCAGCAACAGTAGTAGTAGTAGTAGTAGTAGTAAGTGGGATTAGCACCATTTATGGCATTTACAGAAGAATTTGTTGTTGGTATTAAAGAAGGTGCCGAGGAATGATCGGAAGTTGAGGAGTTGGTAGCAGAGGACGATGAAGAGGAGGAGGAGGAGGAGGATGTAGTGGATATTGTTGAAAAGGATTTATTTAAATCGTTATCATTTGTTAGCAACGGTAAGGGTGGTGGTGAAGGATTATAAGCCGAGGAGCGTTGTTGTAAACCCATTGGATAATCGTTAATAGCATCAATGGGATTGTGATCAACAATATGAAGAGCCGTTGGCGGTGGTGGTTGTATTATGGGTACATGGGAACCCATGTTATTAAATGCCGCCGTCGCCGCCGCAGGTGGTGGTGGTGGTGGCGGTGTATATGTTGTGATATCACAATTATCCCCATTCATATTTACATTTCCATGTAATGGTGGTAGTGGTAATTGTTGATTATCATTTTGTCCATAGTGTTGTATATATTGTTGTTGATTTAATAAAGCCAACATTTGTTGTTGTTGTTGAAGATAAAACATTGCCGGTTCGGTAGGTGTTGGTGCCGGTGTACAAGTTGCCGATGCATTTTGCAATGATGGCGGTGGTGACGGTGTTGTTGGTGAAGGTGGTATTGTTGGTTGCATAGCAATAGCATTAGAAGTTGTGTTGTTTAAAGTAGTAGTAGTAGTAGCATCAGTAGTAGTAGCATTTATTAAATCCCCATTACCCATGTTAGTAGTAGTAGTATTATTAGAAGTATTAGAAGAATCATTAAAATTTATATTAGTATTGACAATATCATTATTAACTAAAGGATTATGATTATTATGATGGTTATTATGATTATTGCTATATGCGAGGATATTATTACAGTGGGGAGGAGTAGTAGTAGTATAAGAATTTTGTTTATTTATAGGATTTACATTATTATGGCCAATATCATCTAATGATGATGATGATGATGATGATAAAGATAATGTTGGTGATGGACATGGATTTTGTTTCATTTGGGATGTACACAAAGATGATGATGATGTTGGTGGTGGTGGTGGTTATGGTGATTGTGACAATTGTAAAGGTGTTTGTATAATATTATTGATTTGTATTTGGGGATTTGTTTGATTTTGTTGTAATAATAAATTTGTAACTGTTGTATGTTAAATTTGTTGTTGGAGTAGTAGTACAAGTAGTAGTATCTGTTGTTGTTATATTATCAATAGCATTATTTGAATTTATTGCCATTTGTGTCATTGTATTATTAATTTTATTATTATGATGATTATTCATATTTAAATTTGTATTCATATTCGTTTGTATATTATTAATAATTGAATTCTTATTCATATTCATAGTCATATTAAGATTTAAATTTAAATTTTGACATTGATTTTGATTATTACTGCTACTGATACGTTTCATCATATCATTTTGTTGATGATTATGATGATGTTGTTGTTGATGTTGTTGATGATTATTATGTGATTTATTTAATAACATTTCATTACCATTACTACAGATTTTACTATATAGATCCGGTGTTGCTGTTGTAACATCTTCAATTTCCGTTTTAATGGCAGTACGTTTTAATAACTGCAAATTACGTGGCAGCAAAGCGAGTATATTATAGATTAAGCGTATATCTTCACTAGATGTCCAAACACCGGGACGTTTATTATGATATAATTTGGCATACTGATAGATATTAGCCATTTGACAATATTCCATCTCAATCGCCAGCGAAGAAATGGCACAAAATGTACAGGCTTGAGCTACCACCATATCTAATTATAAAATTTATATTAAATTAATTCTTCTAAACGATAATAGAAAAACAAAAGGAAATCACTTACCTATCCACTACAACAATTGGTCCATTACGATAATCATTGCCACGTTCATGGACATCAACAATGAAATCGTAAATGCTGCTGGGATTTGACATTTCTGGCCAACTGGGGCAATGTAACATCTTAACACTTAGCTCATAATCATCCTGTATGGATTGTATTACAAAATCTCGACTTACATAATCAGATTTATTAGTTTTACACAAAAATTTCACACGATAATAATCGCTTTCAATTAGCGACGTATCATCGGGCCAAAATTGGGCAAAATTCTACAAAAGACAACAAAACAAAAACAAATTAAAAAACATTTCTTTTCTTAAAGCTCTCATTTACTTACAATTTCATCCAATGACGATAGCAGGACAATGGTTTGGGCATTATGATCCCAAACCATTTGCCAGAAATCTTTAACCGTATGGGCCATTGGATGTTGTGTAACAATAAAGTCACGCAGTCTTCTAAAACCATGCAGCCAAGAGGCATTTATATAATCACTACCCTCTTCGCCGGGTTTGGGTGTTAAATGAACACGACTACCCTCTATGGGGAATATAGCACCACGATTTTTAATCGAATTAACCTGTTTCATGGCCGAAGCAATGTGTATGTCTTTGGTCTGGAATTGTATGATATTACGATACTGTTGCTCCAAATATGGTGTACAATTTTTCAATTCCTCAATTTGTTCAGCCCTTAAATTTGTTTCACCCGATGCTATGGCCTCCACTAAAGCATCGTGTATGAAAATATATTGTTCTTCGGTTTGTACCAGAAAATTACGTTGTATACGTATGTGACGCAGGAAACCGAATACATTTACAACACCCTTCTGTTGGATTTGCTTTAGCATGGCATCCAAAACGATATAAGTACCGGTACGACCAACACCGGCACTACAGTGTACAACAATTGGACCAGCATCCGGTGGATTGGCAGCTGATGATTTCTTAACGAAATTTAATACCGGCAATGGATGATCGGGAGTCCCATGATCTGGCCAATTGGTATAATGATATTGATAAACGATTTTCTCCGTATTGCATTGTTTCTTTTTCTTTAGCTTTAAAAGGGAGAAGAATTTTAATTTGTTTTTTAGAGACATAAAAAGAAAGAAAAAACCCAAACAAACCTTTAAATGTTTAATTTGTAACGTCCGTACGGTATACATGGCCATGACCTCCTCTTCGACTAGTTTCACTTGGATAACGCCATAGGTTTCAATGCCCTCCTTTGGCCAATACATATCACACTTACGGCGGCCACGTTCCACTAAATTCGTTATCATAATGATAATGGCAACACGCTGTTCCCAAATCATGCGCCAAAAACAATCAAAGGTATCCGGCAATGGACCCTGAGTGCCAATAAATGCACGCGATTTCTGATAGCCATCTATGAAATTGGCATTAATATAATCCAAATTCTTTTTCTGGCCAGGCGTTGGATGTAAATGGACGCGACTGTGATCATCTAAAAAAAAAAAATGACAAAGATTTTTAAAACTTTCTTAAGCAATTACTTTCTTCTTCTTTTCTACTTACAGGCCGTTATATTCAAATAACGATTTTTCCTTTTATTCTCCGGATGCTGAGAATGTTCACATGGCAAGTCATCGGTAACACATTCATTTTGTATGGCTTCATATTCCCGACTAAAACCAATATCGCCATCGGCATGCAGCGAGGCAACATGTTTGGCAAACTCATTTACGGGTACGGCGGCACGTATCTCACCACCAATCTCAACGGGCACTTCCCAATCGACCTGTGGCACATTGGGATGATGTGGTGGATCATCTAAATAATAGTAGGCAGCATGGAAGCACTTCCTGCTGAAAAGAAATAAAAAATTCAATTTTTAATTAGCAGAGTAGACATCAATATTACTCGGGGGATTAACCCTATGCCCAAGAAAATATTCGTGAATTCCGTTTAACCAGCGGAATCAATGCTCAAATACAATATATCCGTACATACACCCGTAATTGGCCATTACAACCCTTCAGTTAGGATTACGACCTAGCTTCTCACACCACTTATGTTGTGGGGGTTAATTTTATACATTGAGTGGCGCGACCTAGAGTTTAAAGTCGACTCCGAACGAGAGATTTTTTGAGAAGCTTTTCATGGCATTTTTTATTTACTCTCCGAGTTTTTGACAAAAATCTGTTGAGAGGAAGTCGCCTAAAGAAATATTTTTTCATATTTTCTTTTTGATGCCCATTCTGGGATTTGGACTTAGGCCTTCAGTCTAATAAGCCAAAACAGTTCCTACTAGAATAAGGCGACTGTAGATATACAGTAGCGAGCACAAAAAATGCAACACTGTGCCATATGATCTTTAATAAGATCTGTTTCAAAATAACGGTAACTAATTTATCTATTTTCTTTTGCTGTTAATTCTTTCAATTATAAGTTTTCAAAGTAACCACAGTTTATTCCAAAATCTGCTTTAAAAAGTTAAATATTTTTGAATTAGTGAAAAAAGTGCAAATTTTTAGCGAGCAAAAAAAATGAAACATAATAAAAAAAAGAATAGTTAAAGTAAGTTATTTATTTAATTATAATTGAAAATTTCTTAAATAAGTTATACAACCAACATGTGTTTTGTAATAGAAGCAGCTCTCAGCTGACAGCAAAACTGCAATCATTAAAGCCTTAGAAGAAGGAAAAATCCATGCGTGAAGTTGGACACCTCTTTGGTGTAAATCAATCAACCGTATGTCGGATTAAATCTCGATTTTCCTTGAGAAATAGTGCGGAAAGGAAACCAGGTAGTGGTAATCCTCGAAAAACTACCTCTCGCCAAGACCGCCAGATGATTGCACTGGTTAAAAAAGATCCACGAAAGACCGCAGTGGACGTTGCTAATTTCGCAAATGAGCAAATGGGAGTCTCTATAGGCGTTCACACTGTTCGCCGTAGGTTGAAAGAGGCTAATTTGCATGCGAGACGACCCGCAAAGAAACCTCTCATCAGTGCAATCAATAAAAAGAAGCGCCTGGAATTTGCAAAACGTTACAAGGATTGGTCAAATGAACAATGGGCTAAAGTCTTGTGGAGCGATGAAAGCAAATTTAATTTGTTTGGCTCCGATGGGATAAATTTTGTTCGAAGACCGCCTGGACAGAGATATTCTCCAAGATATCAACTTCCAACCGTAAAACATGCCGGTGGATCAATAATGGTGTGGGGTAAGGAACGATATGTTTAGAAAAAATTATTGATTTTACGTCACGTATTTACAGGTGCGTTTTCCCGTGATGGGGTAGGTCCCTTAACTCAAATCGAAGAAAAAATGGACGCCAAGGAGTACTGTGAAATCCTTGGGAAAAAATGCCTCCTGGTAGCATATTTCAACGGGATAACGATCCAAAGCACTCAAGTCGCTTAGCTCGAAACTTTTTAAGCGACAATGATGTCAATGTTTTGGATTGGCCATCACAGTCTCCCGATCTAAACCCCATAGAAAATCTATGGGAGCTATTAGATCGGGAAGTTAAGAGGAAACATCCGTCAAATAAGAGGCAATTAGAAGAAATTTTGAAAAGTGAATGGGAGAAAATATCCATTAACACATTAATAGCTTTAGTCGACTCTATGCCTTCTAGGTTGCAAGAAGTCATAAAAAATAAGGGCTACGCCACTAAATATTAATTTTAAGATTTTTTTTTTGTAAGAATTACTATTTAATTTAAATAAACACATTAAAATTTATGCTGTTGCATTTTTATTGCTCCCATGAAATTCGCACTCTTTTTAATAAATGACAAAATAATATCACATTAATTAAAAATATTTACATAATGTTATTGATAATAGGTATCTATAACTGTAGGGATTAATAACCCAAAGAAATATTTTGAACTGGTCACCATTTTTTTTTTTAAATTATCGCACTTAAAGATAATTTTACCCAACGTTGCATTTTTTGTGCTCGCTACTGTATATGCACATAATCAAGGTAAATATATCGAAAATAGTCTTGAAAAAACATTCTGGAAGTCAGGTCACATAGTGTTGGATAAGATACAGAGATGGGACTGCGATCATATGACCACCGTATCAATAACAAAATGTCCTATAACAGCGTTGCAGGTTATGTTAGATTTAAGTCTATAGTGAAAATCAGAGCCAGGAGCAATGCGTGTGAAAATAATTTTAAATTTAACTAGCCATTGGCCATTACAAACCTTTAGTCATTATTACGGCCTAGCTTCTCACACCACATATGTTGGGAGCGTTAATTTTTTACGACAAATCGTTAAAATTGAATATTTAAGTGCATATTCATCGTAGGCGTATAAAATTTGGTGGATAAGTTCGTAGAGTCGTTATCAACAATTCCACCAAAAATGGGCGTGACAACCTTAACCCCTTCAAGTGATCCATATAACTCTTAAACCACTGAACCGATTTTAACCATTCTTTTTTTGTTCGAAAGCTTATCAGGTTTAGATGGTTTAAAAAAATCGATATAGCAAAAAGTAGGCGTGGCAAACTTGTAAAAATGGAATATTTAGGTACATACATAGTGATCGAAAGGCGAAAACAATTTGGTGGGAAAGTCTGTAGAGTCGATATCGACAATCCCAACAAAAATGGGCGTGACAGGGTTGTCACCTATGTGATACCTATAACTCTTAACCATTATTTTTTTGTTCGAAAGCCTATTAGGTTTAGTTGGTTTAAAAAAAATTCGATTTAGCTAAAAGTAGGCGTGGCAAACTTGTAAAAATTGAATATTTAGGGACATAGTGATCGTAGACGAATGCAATTTGGTGGGAAAGTTTGTAGAGTCGATATCGACAATCCCACCAAAAATGGGCGTGGCAATCCTCCCCCCTTTAACAGATAGCTATAAGTCGGCTAATTCGATAGTTTATAACTACATATGTATGTACATATGTTAGATGTATGCCAGTTAGTTACAACGTCATCAGCCCTTTATGCACTGTATTACAATAAATATATAATGTGACCAATTTTGGACAATAAAAAAAAATCAATTTTGAGCGGGAAGATGTTCGTCGGGTCAGACAGTATACATATGGAATGATTCATTTGATATGGAGTTCTTGCTGTTTTTTATGCTCTCATTAGTATAAGTTTCAGTTCAGAGTAGGGTACATATACGAAATTGGTTTGATTTTTGTTCTTGGCCTTAAGAAATACTTAAACTGTTCTTCTGGCGTAATACTATGTTCACATATACAATTTAATTGAGTCCATAATCCGTTAATTGAGAACAATATTTTAACCGTTCAGATATAATAAATATACGCAATATTCAGCTTACTCAATATTCATTGAACAGCGAGTAAACAAACCTGCTGCTTTTTTCAACAATATTGTTTTTGTTTTTTTTTTTTGTTGTTGTCAAATAACAACAGGAAGTGTTCGGTTACTTATAATATACTCACTAAACAGACTTATGACAGTGCTGTATGTTCAGACATGCACTTTTATTAAATCAATATTCGGTTTATTGAGAACAATATTTTTAGCGTTCAGACATATAATAAACGAAAATTTATTTGACAGCTGGTAATCAAAACAGCTGATTGCTTCAACAAAATTGCTTTTAATTTAATCGCGAAAATTAGTGCCAAAAATATTTATTAGAAAAAATGGAAAACAATTTAACATTGGAAAAGGTATTGCTAATGATTGACTGAAACGCCGATTTGTTGCGGTTAATAGGGACTACTTGTGACTCCAAAGTGGATTTCCTCAGAAGGAAAAAAATGTGATAATATTGGGTAGATTGCAGAAAAGAAAGCTTTTGCTTATGGCACTGTCGTTGTTTACATTTGAATTGTCAAATATCAATAGAAAGTGTTCGGAAAAATGTGATATGCTCACTGAACGTACTTATAACAGTGTTGTATTTGAAGTTTTAATCAATATTATAAATAAATTTCAATCAATTAGCTTCTTATTTGGTTTTTCCAATACCCCTTCTTCAGCCTTAAAGCCCCCAATCTAGAAGAATTCATTGGAATCCATTCTATTAAAACAACTTTTCCTTTTTTCCACCCTTAAGGGCTTTATTCTAGAGCAAGTATTTTAATATCCCGTGGTAGTTTAATTTGAGGAATGTCCTATCCCCCAATTCTATCGCACTGAATCGTTTTATCGTTACTCAGAAGCATTTATGAAATTTTGAATATACGTGAGTCATGAATCTGGAAATTTGATTACATACTCTGATTCATTCATACTCACTACAATGTTGATTTATAAGTACAGGTTGCAATGAGTATGCATACAATACAATATTATAACAATTTATGAATTTATTAACCAATAATTAATTGAAATATTGAGATCAATAATGCCGTTTATTGCGATTTACGCAATATAAGTGCATGTCTGAACATAGTGTAACAATTAGCAATTAATTGAGCAATTAAGCAATAATTAAGATCTCATATGAAATATTGAGATCAATATTGGCGTTAATTGCGATTTACGCAATAAAGGTGCATACGTGAACATAGTATAAAATCATAAAAAGTACCAGAAAGATAAGAAAATGTGGAAACAAATCCACCATTTTTAAGATTTAAGATTCAATATTTTCGTAAAGAAATCAAATTTACGAAGCATATCGGGTATATGATTGTGAATTAAAGTATAACGATGTTGTACATTGTTATGCTACTCGTGTTTATTAACACCTTTCAATACAAACGCACTGTAGCATTAAGCGTTTATTTTTTTTAGCATATCTTAGTGGAAAATTAAATGCGAAATTTCACGGTGTATGAAAAAAGAAGAAGATTTTCTTCATCTCTAATAACTAATTTATTAACTAAAGTTAGTTACAATGACGTAAATTATTTTTAATTTTATTTTCTTTCATTTTCTTTTCAAACTTAAGTACCTTTTCTCTCTCATATAATGAAAGTAAATAAATATTTACATTTGCTATTTGCTATTTGCAAGAAAATATTAAAAAAAACTTGTAGTTTTTCTAAAGATTGTTTTGTTGTTAATTTTTATACAAAAAAATAAATTCAAAATGAAAAGAAAAATCATAAAAAGCTTCGCTGTATAGGTTATTATACAATAAAAATGAAAGAAAAAGAAACTTTTGGAATCAATTCTAAGAAAATCTCAACCTCAACATTTACTAAAAGAGGTACAGAGAGAAAGAGAGAGAGAGGGGTAAAGAAAACTATCATCTTCGGGTGTATGTATAAAATAGTTAAATAGTAAATAAGTAGCAAGTAAAAGTAATAAAGGCGTCAAGCAGACTACAAGTGCTATTTATTACTCGGTTTGCTATTCTTCCATAATGCACAAGGCATAGAAGAATTCATAAGAATAGTAACTGGCACTACTTGTATAAGATTTTCAAGATGAATACCATCATCGTCATCATCATCGTTATCATGTTAAGCAGCGAGTGTATAAAAATTACAAACTTGTTGTTACAACGTATTTAAAAAGATTAAATCTTGAATGGGAAGATAAAGAATTTGTAAAAAAAAAAAATGTTCTTAAAACTCTATTGCTAAGGCTTAAGACGATTAAAGAGATTCCATTTCATTCCAAGAAAACGAAAATGACCTTGGGTTGGATTAGGTTACGAAGGGAAGAAGAAAGGATAAGACTTTTAACCCTTTCGGCTGCATTTAAATTTAACTATTGCTACCTAAAGAGAATCACTTATTTTTTCCATACGAAAATATAGAGCGGGTATTTCCGCCTTTTTATCGTTAAATCATCCCAGGTCAGACATCAAAACGAAAAATATTTTTTCGGCGACTTCCTCTCAGCAGATTTCTGGCAAAGACTCTGAGAGAAAAAATTGCCATGAAAAGCTTCTCAAAAATCTGTCGTTCGGAGTCGACTTTAAACTGTAGGTCCCGCCACTCATGTATAAAATTAACGCACACAACATAATTGGTGTGAGAAGCTAGGTCGTAATCCTGACTGAAGGGTTGTAATGACCTATTATGTATGTATGTATGAATCCTTATAAGTATTAGAAATTATAGTCAACTTCTATAATTTCAACTTCTATTACACAGCAACAGCATCTTGGTTAGAAATTCTGTCAGGTTTTGATTCTTTAATTTGAAGTCGGCGTAGTCTAGTAGGTAGTGTGTTGGCCTATTAGACTGAAGGACCGAGTTCAAATCAAATATGAAAACGATAATATTTCTTCGGCAACTTCCTCTCAGTAGATTTCTGGCAAAAACTCAAAGAGTAAATAAAATTGCTATGACTTTCTTCGGAGTCGACTTTGAATTGTAGATCCCGCCACTCAATGTATAAAATTAAAGCACACAACATAAACGGTGTGAGAAGCTAAGTCATAGTCCGGACAGAAAGGTTGTAATGACCTATTATGTATGTATGTATGAAAATTTACTCAAAACTATAGCTTGTTGACAACTTCAAGCTATAGTTCTCACTACTCAAGGATATAAATCAATACATAGAATTTGGGTGGTGTGAGAAGCTAGGTTGTAATCCAAACTAAAAACCAAATATATCGACAGCTTGTTCTTATCGTCTGATCCGAATGTACCCTGTAATCATCTCTAACTAGGGATGCCAATCGGGAAGTCCCGAATCCCGAAATCCCGGAATTTTCGGGATTCACAAAATCCCGAATCCCGGGATTTTTAAAAACTTGTCCCGGGATTTTTCGGGATTGTGAATTCATATGTATTTTGACCCTACAAAAGGTTCTGGAAAAAAATTTTATATCACTTGACTTCGATAATAGCATCTCAGATGAGGAAAATTTTACTTCCAGTGATAAAAAATTATTTGATGGCATCGAAGAATGCAAAAGCCCTATAAAACGAATTAAATAATTTACATCAGAAGGTGGTAGAAGTGAATATTTACAAGCTACATACAGCTATCTTGAAACTATTTTACTATTTTACCATCAAATGTCGATTACGAGAAGTGTTTTTCAACCGCAGGTTATGATGACAACAAAAATCGTTCAAGCCTATCAGATCACATGTTAGATGCTTTAATCTTTTTGTTGGAATCCAAATATAATTCTGATATACATAATTGGAATACAAATGATTCTGTTAACGAAATATTTTTATTATTAAGAGAAAATCGCGTGAAATTTTTTCCGTGATTTTTCGGGATTTTTGGATCCCGAATTATCCCGGAATTTCGGGTTCGGGTTTTACAAAATCCTGAATCCCGGGATTTTTAAAAATCGATCCCGTTTGGCATCCCTATCTCTAACCCTTCAGCTTATAACAAATTTTAATTGAAGTTTTAGTTTCCAGATATTAATGGCAAAATTATTCTTTTATTAATTTTTTAAAGAAATTAATGAATTAATACCTTTAAATAACTGCTCTTATAAATGTTTAAGTTAAATATGGAAATTAATCCAGGCATAAATGATTTTTATCAAAAAAAAAAAAAAAAGAAAGAATCTTAAAAAATAAACACGAAAAAATTGTGGGTATGAATAGAAAATTTGTACTTAATAAATTATAACAACAACAACTATGACTTATTTCGTGGTACAGGGTATTTAAAGTTCAAGATTTATTTTTTAGTCTTCAAATATATTACCCTTGCTTGTCGTAGGTGGTGAATTCAATTTAAAATCTTTATAAACTAATATTTCGTTAAATTTGGACGATAGATGGCAACCCTATCGCTCTAGAAATTGTTTAGTAAAACCAATGCTTAGCTGTACAGGTAAAATTTCATAAATGAAACCAAAATAAAGTAGGGAAATAATAAGAAGATGCGGTAGATCCTTAGTGACAGAACGCAGTATATATGACTTAAAGGAATGAAGGAAGGAAAGCAATTCATTATTAAGTAATTCGATGGTATTAATAAGTCAATAACGACAATCCTTGTTTACAGATTATTTCGTTCTTGGTGATAATGGAGAGATTTTGTCAGTGGGACATTATGTTTAGGGTGTTAAGCAAGAGTATTTTTTTGGGAAATATTCCGCTGAATGATGCAATTGTCTTGTCGTTTCACGATATTTAAAAGCATATGTAAAATCGACAATGTCAGTGTTCATTTTTTCCCTTAAAGCAGATAGTCTACTGTCAATGGACATACATACATAATTGGCCATTACAACCCTTCAGTCAGGATTACGACCTAGCTTCTCACACCACTCATGTTGTGTGCGTTAATTTTATACATGAGTGGCGGGACCTACAGTTTAAAGTCGACTCCGAACGACAGATTTTTGAGAAGCTTTTCATGGCAATTTTTACTCTCAGAGTCTTTGCCAGAAATTTGCTGAGAGGAAGTCGCCGAAGAAATATTTTTCGTTTTGATCTCTGACCTGGGATTCGAACCCGGGCTTTTTGTCTAATAAGCCAACACACTACCCACTAGACCACGTCGACTGTCAGTGGATGCCAATCTAAAACAAAATGAGGCAGCTTGCACAAATTTTCAAGGGATTCTATTGCCAGATACCCACTTCGAGGGTTGTAGTTTCGATAATATTTGTATATGCTTGCCCGATATGGTCGGAGGCACTCTCCATGGGGATGACAAGAAGGAAACTATTCTCGTTGTATCGTCTTAGCACTATTAGACAGATAAGTGGTTCAGGACTGTGTGTGAGGAAGCGGTACTGGTATTGACAAAAACAATACCGATAGACATATTGGCGGATAAGATAAGTCGTATATAGTTTCGCCGTCTCGAGTGTCTTGGGACAGCCGGTATAAAAGCGGAGGACTTCCATACACAAATAGCAGTCACGATGGGAGAAAAGTTTAAAGGGAAGATGAACATTTCACCTTGTCCCTGGTATAACCCCTTAGATGGAGAGCAAACATTGAGAGCTGAATTACTACGTGACCCAATTCATAACTGGTCAAGGATGTTTTAGGAAGTAACTGCAAAGATTTTTTTTGGGTCAGGAGGGAAGAGCAGAGGCGTTGGAGGAACGGATCGGATAGTTCTGTTTCTAGGCGTCTATGGCCTGCTGTGGACAGCAAGAGTACAGAGTGGCTGCTGGGCTTGGGTAAGGCCAGCTTAAGGTTGGTTGACGGTTTTATCATGGGGCACTGCGAGATTAGGTCGCTGACGGGGATCTGGAACAGATCCCAGCCGAACTATTGCAGGGTATGTTGCGATGAGAAGGAGTTGGAGACTGTCGAACATCTCCTCTGCAACTGCCCAGCTTTTGGTAGGTTGAGATTGAGAACCCTTGGCAGGGCCTTCTTTGAGAGCTTGAATTCTGTGTCGAGAGCCGACATCAAGACTCTCCCCAGATTCATTAGCAGCTTGGGCTGGTTGAAAGTTGCTAGGGCTTCATAAGTGTAGTCGCACTCTCAACCTCTTTTGTTTTGTGTCTGTTTCTTTACATGTATTTCCTCCGTTTCCCATTCTCCCTCTCCTTCCCTACATTCCTATATCCTCCATTTCCTTCCTCCCCTAAGGACAATGTACAATGGGTCAATTTCAACCTCCAGGTAGTGTGCTTGTCTTGACCGACAAGTGGACGTCCTCTAACCTAACCTAACTGCAAAGATTTGGACATGCCTATATGCCTATATGCCCAAACTGCCTAGATTTAGGATCAAACTGGCTCATGGGGTAGCTGTTGAATTCTAGGATTCTATGGAGCCAATACAGCCAGAAAAATGCCAGAAGTAATGATGGAACTGCAAAGGTTGATTGAACGAAGGCGAAATTCGATATAATTCGTGATAAAGCTTTAAAACCAACCAGCCCTTCGCGAAGTAAGGCGGGACTGCCGTAAGCCGCGGTGGGAGAGTGGTTGAAGTGTGTACGGGGTGGGTTTAGTACGTAGTCACCAGTGATGGTGAATTGTGCATGCTTTTGTTAGAACGAAATTATCTCCGGCCCAAGACAAGAGACCACTTTTTAGTGCAGAGACGGGAATTATTGAACGATTCTGTTATGGTAACTCTTAGTTTCTTTAGTAGGAATTCCTAACTTTGTTCCTGATTTGAAACTTTTAATATGTGCTCGTATTTTATACGTATGTATATGTACTTTTGTTGTTCAGTGTACTTTAATACATATTAGACATTTCGTGTAAAAGGAAAATTGAAAAACTGTTTCTTCGGCAACTACCTCTCAGCAAATTTTTAAACGGTTGGTCCCACTACTCATGAATAAAAATTGAAAGAAACAACCTAAGTGGTGTTAGAAGCTAGGTTGTTATGAATAATTATGTATGTACAGTTTGTCAAAAAAATCTTTGCACATAGAGAAAAATTAAGAAAACTAAGAAAAATTCATTGATTTCTAATATAAATAATCAAAATTTTAAATCTTTTCAAACAGGATTTTATAAACATATGTTTTGTTAATATAATAATTAAAAAAAAAATTGTATAACAATGACAATAATCTAATGTAAAATATTAAAAAACAAAAACAATCCATTTTTTCTGCTGTCAAAAAAATGTTTGCACACTTGATAAAATATTAAGACTTATGCAATTTTTTTAAATTTGTGGGTTCACCTTGAACTTCAATTAAAGCTTGCAGACGCCTTCTCATGGATTGAATAATCTTCGGAATGTCATATTCTAATAATATTTTTAGCTCAATCTTCTTTGCGGAACTTTACCTAATCGTTTTTATTTGTGGGCGATCTTTTCCCTACCTTTTTCTTTAGATGAACCCACAAATTTTCGACAGGGTTAATATCAGGACTTTGGGCAAGAGTATCAGTAACTTTGGTGCAGTTGTAAAGTAACCTGGAGTTACATAAATAAGATTTATTTTAAGGATCATTATCTTGATAGTACTTGTGATTAAATTTATTCGAATTAGCCGGGTCAATAAAACCAAATTTCTTAATGCTGGCGGTCAGTTGATATCAAGATGTACTTCCTTAGTCATTATTTCATCCAAAATTTTGATTACACCAACTCCCTTGCTGGATATACAGCCGAATACCATTACAGACAGTTTCCAAACTTTATTGCAGGAATAAGATTTTTATTTTCTAGTGCTTTCAGAGGCTTACGCTAAACTCTTTGCGGTACGTCAGGATAATAAAGCAATATTTTCGTCTCATTTGAAAAAATAACATCGTCCCAGTACTCCGCAGCAAGTGAAATGTATTCGGTGGCAAATCTTAATTTCTTTTCGACATTTTGTGCAGACAGCAAGAGTTTTTTCCTAGTCATTCTTGAAGAATATTTGTGTTATTGAAGAACAGTTCCAATGGTTTCTTGGAAAACACGTAACCCAAAGTCTTTTTAAACTTGAAGAGCTAATCATCTCGGACTGGATTGCGGGCTATCATACACGGTCCTAATAATTTTTCTCTCAATTCACTGCGTCATCTTTTTTGGACTATCTATTGATCCCTTTAAGTCCAGTCCCCCTTCTTTTTCAGTACGGGATATAATATTATATACAGTCCTGATGTTCAGGGAGAACATATCGGCGATTCCTTGACAGATTTGCCTTTGTAGTGGTTGAAATAGACCAATTGTGTAATATTTTTTGGAAACTCGTTTTCCTGGCATTTTTTGTATTCAAATATAAGGACACTTGTTATATAAAAAACGATCCCTTCATTACTAGAACGTTGTTTACCCCTTTCATATTCCATCTCATTTGTAGAAAACCCAAAATGCGCAACATTTTTGGGAAACAGAGGCATATTTTTGTAATTTTTTTATTATCTTCATTCAATATTCAAAGATTTTTTTGACACTTTTTATATTGAGTAAAGTTCTTTTTTTGTTGTTATTATTGTAATGCGTGTTACTATTAGGAAACTATTGATGCCATATGGTCGTAAACAAGTGCAGTTATAGAATGTGTTCAAAAATAAAAAAAATTATAAAGATTTTGTTGTTGGAATTCTTGAATGAAGATCAAATTTTACATTTTTTTGGTCTGTGCAAAGATTTTTTTGACAAACTGTATGTATGTATGTAAATAAGAGAAATGTATATTTAAAAAGAAACTTGAACTTAAAACACCCATTACCAAAAAAAAAACCTTATGCGAGTACAACATTTTCTGTTCTGTAACAGGGCAGAACGTGTGTAATTTCATTGAAAAGATGAAATAAATAGGAAATTAATAAAAAGAAAAAAAATTTTTTTTTTTTGAATTAAAAAAGGAAACAAAAAACATAAAATTATGACGTCCATACATAATATTTTTTGTTTTGTTTTGTTTTGTAATGTTTTCTTTACATTGTATTTATTTAAAAAGCCATTAAAATCAAATAAGCAAATTTGTCATGAATAATGACGGTAATTGTGATTCGGCGGCATTGCTTAGGAAGGAAACAAAAATTCTATTCAAAAAATACAAAAGCCCCCATGCCACCATAACCAGAAGAGAGCTCATAAAATGTATTCAGTATAGCAAGAAAATAAAAGTCATAAATAATACGAATTAAAAATAAAAAGAAAAAAAACTATTAAACAAGGTCCTAATTTTTGTATTTTCTATTACTTTTCACTCTCTCTTCACCCTCTTCATCATCGTGTGTTGAATACAGTGAACTCGCGATAACGTAAACTAATTTTTAACAAGGCAGTACACATTTTTTTAGAAGTCGCCGTGGTCTAGTGGGTAGTGTGTTGGCTTATTAGGCAAAAGGCCCGGGTTCGAATCCCAGGTCAGACATCAAAACCAAAAAATATTTCTTCGGCGACTTCCTCTCAGCAGATTTCTGGCAAAGACTCTGAGAGTAAAAATTGCCATGAAAAGCTTCTCAAAAATCTGTCGTTCGGAGTCGACTTTAAACTCTAGGTCCCACCACTTATGTAAAAAATTAACACACACAACATAAGTAGAGTGAGAAACTAGGTTAATAATCCTGACTGAAGGGTTGTAATGAACAATTATGTATATGTATGTGAAGAAAAATTAATTTGTTCACGTTTCTGAGACAATCACACTTTCGAGTGTTCACGTTTTCGCGAGTTCACTGTAATTGTTGTGTACAAATTAATGTTTTTTATTCGAACAGAAAAAAATGATTTTTTTTTCGTTTAGAAAATAATATTTTAAATAGCATAACTATTGAAAATAAAAATATAATAAAAACATAATATTTTTATGTTTAAAAAATAAAAAAATATTTAAAAAAAATCCCATTTTTTTTTAATTAAAATTTTTTCATGTTAATTACTGCGTAAATAATTTACAAACAAGTACACACATGCGTACGATTCATACTAGACTGGTATTCGGTATTTAAGAGGAATTTAATAGCATAAAACATAATAAATTATCATTAACATCATACAGACATACATACAAACATACATACATATGTACATAATAATAATAAAAAAAATAATGAAAAATATTTGTGTTAATTACACTCTGGGGCCACCACATTCGCATTCGCACTCACAATTATATGCCGTGCCTACTGAATTTTTTTTAATTTTTTTTGTTTACATAAGAACTATCTAATGCTATAAATTTTAGTCTCTATCCATAAACCCAGTTATTAAAAAATTTAGAATACCAATATTGCAGGCAATTTGCAATCGCTTCTTTTACAAAACTGTTACAGAATTTGTTTAAAACATTTGTGGTGTGAAGATAAATTTGAATTTAAACAGCAAAGACTCAAACCCTGATATTTAGCAACGGCACTTTTGCTGTTGTTTACTTATTTAAATAGTAATTACAATCCTTTAGCCAGGAATGCGATCACCTTACGTTGTGTGCTTTTATTCATAAAAGGAAGGCACTACAGATTTTTGGTAAACTCTCATGGCAATGTTATTTACATTCAAAATTTTTTGCCACAAATCTGCTGATAGTATTTTTTTCATAACGGGTCCGCCATCTAATGCTTTTTTTTTCTACTAGTGTTTATTTCGTGAATGGTAACAGCTCATGCTCATCTCTGTTTAGACAGATAATTAGTTTTATCTCTCCCTTGAACGAATATTGACCATACAATGCGTTTTCGCTTGTTTCCAAGGCAATTTCTTCTCAGCAGATTTCTGGCAAAAACTCTGAGAATAAATAAAATTGCCCTGGTTAGTACAGGGATTGCGTTTCACCCGTGGCATCACAACGGGCCGTCATGCGTGCTCAAGTGAGCTTTGTGATATCAGAGCTACCACTACGACCTAACCTAACCTAAATAAAAGTGACATGAAAAGTTTCTCAAAAATCTGTTGTTCGGAGTCGACTTTAAACAGTAGGTCCCATCACTTATGTATAAAGTTAACACACGCAACATAAGTAGTGTGAGAAACTAGGTCAATAATCCTTACTGAAGGGTTGTAATGACCAATTATGTCTGTAAGTGGGCCTGCGATCGACTTACAGAAGATGTCGATTTTGGCAAAAAAAAAATCATCTTTTCAGATGAAGCTCATTTTGATCTTGGCGGGTATGTAAACAAGCAAAATTATCGCATTTGGGGCACAGAAAACCCGCACGCAAACATTGAAAAGCCGATGCACCCAAAACGAGTCACTGTTTGTTGAGGATTTTGGTCTAAAGGTATAATTGCACCATTTTTCTTCGAAAATGAGCAAGGAGTGGCCGTTACAGTCAATGGCGATCGTTGTCGGGCCATGTTGAAAGAATTTTTGTTCACAAAAATTGAAGAGGAGGAGTTTGGCAATATTTGGTTTCAACCGGACGGCGCTACGTGCCCAGTTTTTGAAGATCGCATTATCAGCCGCAGAGCTGATGTCGTTTGACCACTTCGGAGCTGCGATTTGACACCGTTGGACTATTATTTGTGGGGTGCCGTCAAAGATAAGTGTTACGCCGACAAGCCAGAGACAATTGACGCTTTAAAGGATAATATTCGTGAAGCCATTGGTGTAATTTAGCTGCACACAATCTATAATGTGTTTAAAAATTGGACCGATCGTGTAGGCTACCGCACGGCCAGCCGAGGCAGCCATTTGAATGAAATTATTTTCCATTATTAACCGGAAGGATTGTACTTTAAAATAAAAAAGAAATTTGAGAAAATATTTTGTAGTTTTTATTTGAAGCATTTTCAAACAAAAAAAGTTATTTGGCGGATCCTTTATTACGTTTTGTTCGAAATGTTCGACCTGGTATATATTACATATTAGAGTAAAATTTTTCTTTAACAGAGCACAGAGTTAACTGTTTAACAGACCCAGCCATTTATAGTTGCACAACTTTATACATGTTTATTGGACATCGTGTTTAGGGTCTAGGTCTTACTAATAGAATATCGCACAAATTTAGAAACTTAAACGATTTTTATGACGTCTGTGCGAATATTGAGCGGTCTATGAATCGTCGCTGTCAGGAGGTAATAAAAATGGAAGGTGCTTCAACCAAATATTGAAATAATATATGGAAATGAAGGTAATGTTTAACAGAATATACATATTTTTAGCATAACATAAAGTCTCCCTATTATTTTATCCAGGCCTTTTTCAAATAAATTATATTTCTTTTTTTTAAAGAATTTGGCAGTACTAGTCATTTATTTTTACTTTATTCGTTAAACTATTTGAAAATATAAGAATACTAGATGACCCGTGCGAATATTTCGTACCGTTAGTTGTCATTTTTGTAACATAAAATAAAAATAATTAATAGAAATTTTATTATAAATATAAAAATATTAGAAATCATAATATCATCATACATATTTATATACATACATACATATGTTTAAATGGTTTTATAATACTTCTTTGAAAAAAATGTTAGAGGTAATGACATGATCATCGTTAACTTTTTGCCCGTACGAATCCTTAATACAATCAAAAATATCTTTAAACGTACGCACTCATAATGACAACAGTATTATTATGCAGTTCTATATAAAATATAATTTTTATCAATGAAAATATTAATTTTTCAATTTCTAATTATTTTTCGCCATTAGTGTTAGATATAAGCTTTAAAATGAGATATCATTCATTAAATTTGATGCGGTGGCATGGGAGATATTTGCAACCGACAAAAAAAAGAGCTTTAGAAATAATATATATGATATTGAAAATTTTAAGTGTCCCTATTATTTTTTCCAACACTGTATATAGTAGGCACCAAGACGACTTTTTTTCCTTCGACCTAGTACAGTGTACATCAATCTTCCTTATCTTTACATCTCCTGCAGAAGTCATTTGATAAGTGACCAAGTCCAATGCACATTGCCTGAGATTCCATAATACTGTGCCCAAATATAATTCCAAATACCATATGAGCCGTGTTCCTTAAGTTTAAGCTACACCTGAGCAGTTTATCTGCTCCATAGTTACCTGCAATATTTCTGGTAACTACAGAATATGAACAAGATCTTCGCTATTTCGATGTGAAAATTTTTGTCAAAAAATATGTCGACTTTTCGATTGCATTGCGGGTGCTTATGTCCGTTCTAAACGATCTACCGTGCAAGGAATTAACAAGATTATGAAGAAATTTAAAGAGCCTAAAAGGATTACAGATGTAATCGGGCCTATGCATACGATTTCATACGGTCGTCTGTTTGTGTGGACAATACCCACTAAATTGAATGTTTGCATTAAATAAACGAACGCGTGAAATCGTTCGTCTTACATCGTTCTCTCTCCCTCGCTTTGTCAACAACAATTGTAACGATTATTTTACTAATGTGTGTGTGTGGGTGATTTAAATTCCCTTTAACTTTATTTCCCTTTTTTGTTTGTGTTTATTTTATCTCAAAGAGAGAGAGAGAGAGAAAGAGAAAGTAATGAACTGATAATGAAACCAATTAACCGTTAAACACATTAAACCATACATGCATATATGAGAGTACAACATATAGTACAAGCAAGTGAATGTTATTAAACAGTGGTATGGCTAGTGTTAAGGCATGTATTTTATTTACTACGTGTTATCTATTCTTTCTATTTCGTTTATTTGTTATTGTTATTTTTGTTGTTGTTGTTGTCGTTTTGTTTTTGTTTTGACACATTAAAAGTCTTATCAAAATAAATAGAATGATTTGTTTTTTTTTTCTCTCTCTCTTTTACGATGTTATTGTTGTCTTCATGTTTGTTTTTATTTTTTTGGGCAGTTTTTTTGTGTAAGAGGAGGTTGGCAAAGCTAAAAGCAAATAAAAAGCTGCGTAGAAATTTTATAGGCTTTTTATTAAACAAATTGTTTTTGTGTATGTGTGTGTGTGTGTTTGTTTTTGAGAGGAAAATCTTAAGTATGGTGAGATATGTTTGGGTTATTAAAGGATTCAATTCAGATGATGTTACACTTACGTAAACCAATTACCGCGTTTCGTTTTAGCCGGTCGCTCACAGTGTATGGCATATTTAGACATTTTTTTTGTTAGAAAAGAATGCAGGATATTTTGTTTTTTTTTTTGTAATATTTTCCTTCCTTTTTTTTTTATTATTTAAAACAATAAAATTTAATTTCCTTTTACATTTCTAATAAGGCCATGCATTAGTAATTTGTATGCTTAACATGAACGTTTTTTTTTGTTTATAATTTTAGGAAAAATAATTTTTTTTAAACTCTTTTAAATTGCACATCGGTTGGTTGGGGGGACGGTTTGTCTATTATTTACATGTACTGTAGATGCATACGTAAACACTGCGCCATTATTTAATTATGATTATAATTTTAATTTAAATTTAATTTTTATTTTTAAATTTCCTTCCTTTTGTTTACTTTTTTTTTGGTTTTGATCACATAAACAAGAGAAGAAAAAAAAACTGAAATCCATATAAATCACATGATTTGATGATAGGTAGTTAAACAAAAACATACACTTTCATTATGTATTTAATTTATTATTAAAGTTTTTTTTTTTTGTTTAATTTTTCATTTTAATTTTTTTCTATTTTCCATTTGCCGCAGTGCTAACAATTCACGTATAACAACAACGTATCGCCTAGTGCAGACAAACCCGTATCTGCCTCAATAATTCTCCTATTGCGTTTCATCTAAAATCATGTTTGAAATATTTTTTTTTTATCAAATAAAACATGAATTTTAAATTAAAAACTTTACAACAACTTTCATAATTTAATTTTATTTTTCTATTATTTTATTTAAATGTAATATTTTAATTAATTTTCTTAATTAAAAACAAAAAAACAATCGATTTTCTTCTTTTTTTTACTTTTATATTCCCCCACTTTACTTAATTCCCTATTTATTGTTTTTGTTTCTTTCCTTTCTATTCTCGCTCACAAATGTTCCGCGATCAGTTGGCAACTGTTTTGTAAAATTGTTTTTATTTTTCTATATACACACATTCGGTATATTTGTTCTCTTTTTGTTTGTTTTTTGTTGTTGTTGTTTTGTAATCTGTTCTCTTTGTAAAAAAAAATTAACGTTTTATTTAGAATGAGCTCCACCACGGAGAGTAAGAATTTAATCGGAGAGTCGATATGATAAAGAAGAGAAGGCAACAACAATTAGTAAATTTAGCGGGTTTTTTTTAATTATGAACACTATTTAAGCGTTTTTTTGAATTCACTTTCATTTGCATAGAGACGTTTGAATTTTATTTTTTAATATTTAATTCATTAAAAATCAATTAATTTAGAAATTATTAAGCAGTAACAGAATTAGCCGGTATATAGCTGTCGCGAACCTAACAACGAGGCAGCGGCATGTAGGTATCAGGGCATAACGACATTCGAGGTGACTGCACAGCAGATTAACTGGCTAGATGTGATACAATCATTGAACTTTTTACTTTGGCTATCCTTTTAAAGGTGTGGGGACTCATAGTTAACAATACAGCTGTGGATTCCATTAATGCCGGATTCAGTACTCGGCTAACAAAGTCCAGACGATCGTTGGACAGCTCAGCAGATTAATGGCGAATATTGGAGGCCCGCTATCGGCGAGACGGAGTCTCCTGATGGAGGTTGGAAGTAGCATTAAGCTCTATGGGAGCGGAATTTAGGCTAGAAATAACGCTAGATGTTAAAAAGCAGGCAAACCCACTTGTCATACCACACAGTGTCCGCCCCAGCCGTACAATGCCTGTGGATCTGCTAGCAGCAGAGCGGTTGGAGATTTATAAGGCCAAATCGGCTGGAAATAACATAACCGGTCACTTCAGGGAAAACACCATTTCAAAATGGCAACAACGATGGAACGATGATGATAGAGGAAGGTGAACAGCGAGACTTATTCCGGACATAAACCATGGATTGATCAGGAATTTGGAGAGGTAAATTACAACGTTACACAGATGCTATCGGGATACAGATATTTTAGGAAATATCTGCACAGAGTGGGCAAAACCGCCTCCCCTTACTGTCTTTACGATGAGGGCGAAGTAATTGATAATGCAGAGCACAATGTTTTCAAATATGCACGCTAGCAGAGTTATCGCTCTGTACTGACGTCAATAATTGGAACGATCACGGCCGCTAACATTTTTGGAGTTCTGGTTTCGAGTAGAGAAAATTGGGCTTCAGTGGCGAATTACGCGGAGCGCATTCTAAAACTGAAGAAGAGAGATTTTGAGTCTACTGAACATGTAGGCACGATGGCATAGATGACGCTGGCGCACGTGTGAAACGAAATTCCAAACAGGGACCAAAAGAATAATGGAGACTGTCTCCTCAACTTTCGATACGCAATCTGAACGTGGATTTGAGCACGCAAGGACCAAAGAGCCAAAAGGACTCAACTCCGAAGTAATACCACCATAGTTCTGGAGTGGGATCAGGAAGTTGACGACACGAGGAGTGCATTTAGTGGGTGAGAGCCTGTGACGACTTTCACTATGGTGCGGTTAGGTACATTTACCCCTCTTAGGCAAAAAAATGCCGGATGGACATCTTCGGTTACAGGCAAAACGACTCAGAAAACCTAGACAAATCTAAATAGAGGGCGTACGGATAAAGCCTACTTAAACTTCAAAGGAGTACGTTTGGTGTGGTTATTGGGGAAATTACCGGATATTGCATTGTGGGCACTCATTTAAGCCACATCGTTCTTGGCCACATGACAATTGACTTCTGCAGAAGCTGCAGAGAAGAGGAAGAACAGGAAATTGTTCTTCACCTACTGAGTGCATGTCCAACAATATGTCAGAGCAGTGAAAGACACGTTGGTATCTACTACGAAGAAAATTTAAACGAACTGTCAATGATAGACATTGCTGGTCAAAGCTACTTCATCAGAAACTCAAAATAATTTCGAGATTAAGGGAAATGTTAAATTGTGGTATCACAATGGGCCTATGTTATCTAAGTGTATCTATCAAAATTCTTTGGGAGGCAGCCAAAAGTTAAAGATTCGTTCTATCTGTAAGAAGACACTCATAAGGCTTTTGGTAAAGCATTGAAAAAGTCATGGAACAATGAGATTGCACATGACTAGGAAAGGGATGACAAGGATACGTGCGTAAACCTAGTCACACCGCCATTTTGGAATGGAATGACTTCTTTGAAAGGGTACTTCATCGAGGAATAGAGAGTTTTGTAGAGTTTCGGGTTATTATTTTTAAAAAGATAAAACGGTAACAATATGATTATTTAAACAAGCGTTTTTTGTATAAAAAAAAACTTATCAGCACTGAGAACAGGTATTTGATAAGTTTTGCTCATTTGTTTTTCGTTTCCTTAAAATAACAACAACATCAACAACAAGAACAAAACAAGAATTAAATTTTCTTTTTCCACTACAAAGTCTCAAGCATCTCTGTGTCTGAGAGAGGCACTCTGTACACTCAGCTGTTTTTTATTATACTGAATCTCTTTAGAATTTTTTTTCTTATGCTCATAACTAATGAGTTATTCGTTAACCTTTAAGTTTTGTTGTTGTTGCCGTTGTTGAGATTAGAATAATTGTTTTTGTTTTTTTCTAGTTTTTAATAAAACAAGGCAATGTTCTAAGTACATACATATGTGTACAGGGTGTTACAGGGTAATAAAAAATCAATACAAGTTTTAGATTTTTAAATCGAGAGGAAGAGAGAGTGAGATAGAAAGAGAAAATATAAAGGAATACCGGAATATAAATAAAGTTTTAAAAAAGTTTGATTATAATTTTGTTTTTGTAAAGCATTTTCGATTACTATTTCTTTATTATTATTGTTGTTGTTGGTTATTTGTGTTGCTGTAATATTTTGATCTTAAAAGCAAATTTTTGCCAAAAAAAAATTATTTTTTTTGTTTTCATTTTCTAATGTGAATGGGTTTTTCTGAGGCAATGCGTTTTTTGTTTTTGTGTTTTGGTGTTGTTCTAAAAGTGTTGAAGTTTTTATGAGTAAGAGAGAGAGAGAGAGAGGAGGAGAGAGAAAAAAATCCGGCTTTTTGCATGCTTATTTCGTTTCTTTTTTTTTCCAAAAGTTTTTGCTCAAAAAAACCCACAAAACTTTTCATACCACCGCACTTCGTTCATTTTTTTTTGTTTGTTTGTTTGTGTTTTTTGTTGGTTCTTCATCTTATTATAGTTGGGTTCGTTTGTTCGTTCGTTCTTTATATTGCAGTCAGTTGTTATTGTTGGTTGGTTGGTTGGTTGTTGTTGGCCTTTTTTGCATTTTCTCATAATATTGCATGAGTTTAAGAGTTACACAGGCAACCAACCAACCAACCAACATATTTCTGCAAGAAAAGAAAAACAAAAACAACAAATAACCCAAGAAAAAACGTAAAAACCAACAACAAAATATTGTTGGAAATAAAAGTTCAAATTCTGTATCGAAAAATCTTTAAAAAAAAAATAAACCCCAACACAACAACAAAACCTACAACCTACTGTGTGACAACAAATATCAGTTAAATTTCCTTTAAATATTATAAACAACTCTCCGCAAATATTGGAGAGTACATACATGTGTCAGGGATGGAAAAGTTGGTACAATTGTACTTTTTTTAGCACTATTCGGAAGTCTAAAACACCATAGCACCTCAATGACTTATTTAGCACTATTGAAAATGTTCTCTACTTTATTATCACTCAAATATTCTGTCTCATCAGTGTATAAGTTTTTTTTCGTTTCATATATCGTTCCACTTTCATCTGCATACGTAGAAAGGATATTTTCATACCAAAATTTAATAAAAATCAAAGGGACAAATGGACTGTTTCCTTTGACTGTCTCTAATTTAATCCAAACAAGGGATTTATTGAAGTCATTTAATTAGTGTAGCTACAATTTTGAGATAATAGTTTGCTGGTACATAATTTATCACAAATAGTGATTTAAAATTTAGATCTCATAAACTTTTTTATTCCTTTATAGTTAAGTATTAAAGTAAGTTGTTAAGTTTACCTATTATAAAGTGCTTTTCATAATTATAGCACCACCAGCATTTCAATAATAGCAAACAATGAATTGTCTTCAGGTCATATTCTCTGATGAAAAAAGTGGAACTTAGATAGACCAGATGGCTATCGATACTACTGTCGTGACCTTAAAAATTCAAATTTTGGGGATATAGTTTATTGCTGGGGGGTTATTTCTTTAAGTGGTTGTCTCGAATTTCAGTTTCCATCTACGCGAATGTATAGTACAGAGTACTTTACTGTTCTTAGCTGTAGTTTGCTCCTCTTCTTGAGAGAAAATAATGAAAAAATATATTTTACAACAGGACAATGCCAGAATTCATGTCAGCAGACAGAGGATGTAATGGTTCCGTAAACAATCTATTGAGGTTTTATCGTGGCCAGCTTGCTCTCCTGATATGAATATTATTGAAAGCGTTTTCCCAAACGAATTCCCAATTCCTGTCCTGCAGAAAATTTAAAATTAATAATGATCGAAGAGTGGGTGAAAATAGACGGAGAAATATTAAATAATCTTTATAAGAATATCAAAGATCGAATATTTACTTTAATAAGGGGGGTATACTAAGTTTTAAGTATAAATATTTTTGGTGAATAAAGCTTCTTATAGAACAAATTTGAGACTGGTGCTATAATTTTGCAAAGACTAAAAACCTTAATTTGTATACTGAAGTCAAAACTGCGCCAACAATTTGAAAAATTTACTTTTATTTCTGTTCTTTTACATTAATTCCACACACTATGAAATGAATTGTCATTTATATTTTTATTAATTTACAATAAAAAAAAGTTTAAAAAAGAAAAAAGTGAAATTAGTACAATCGGTCTGAAAAAAGTACAATTTTTTGTGAACGTTAGTACAATTTGTTAAGACAAATTCCCATCCCTGACATGTGTACATGGAGAGAGTGAGAGAGTGAAAAAAATGCATAAAGAACTCCTCAATCTCATAAAAGTTTTCTAAGAAAACTTTTTCAAAAACTTGTGAACACAGACTCCCAAGCAAATTATGGATGAGTAAACATAAGCAGCACCTTTAGCTGGAAATCTTTGGCAAAAAAATCCAAAATATGGAAACGATATTTTTTTTTTGTTTTTGTTTAAAAAAAAATGTGGAAAAAATAAACGGTTGCTATGCCAAATTCATTCAATACCGTTTGATGTGTACATATGCATAAACGTATGCATATCTAGTGTAAGCAAGAAAATGGCAACACTGTATGGGAAGAAAAAAAAAATTCTTAAGCCTCCTTAAGTTATGCTGCACTTAAGAATGGCAACGTTTAAGAATTTACATGCTGAAGTATGCAAAAGCAGAATCATACTCGCTATTGCAGGGGTGCTTACTTCCAGTTGCCGGGTCAAGCGGTCATCAAAGATCGAAAATTTGTCTGAAAATGGCGTCAAAAAAATTGGATATGAAGAGATACGGTCTGCAACTGATGGCCAGACGTCGACACAAAGAGAACGTGATAAAAATGTGCTAGTATTTGTAAGAGGCATATGTATCATACATGGGCACACTGCATTATATTTTTAATGCAGTATGTATAGCAGTAAGCAGTAAAATTTTAATCATTACTGCAATTTTTTCAGTAACAAGTAAAATTTTACTGGTTACTGCAATATTTAAGAAACGAGTAAAAGTCATACATGGGCATACTGCATTAAATTAATATTGAATAAAAAAAAATCAGAAGCCAATTTGTAATCAGTATCGCTCTCCAACAATCGCTTTAGTTTACGAAAATTTTCACTTAAATTGCTGGAAATATTTTCAAAATTGTTTTCATTTGCTAGTGGATTTTTACACGTTTCCAGTAAAATTTTACTCGTTACTAAAAAAATTGCAGTAATGATTAAAATTTTACTGGTTACTGCAATTTTTTTCAGTAACGAGTAAAATTTTACTGCTTACTGCAATTTTTTTCGGTAACGAGTAAAATTTTACTGCTTACTGCAATTTTTTTCAGTAAGCAGTAAATTTAAAATTTTTAATGCAATATTTATTTAATGCAGTATGCCCATGTATGATATGTATAACCTAGAGGAAAAATGTGAGTAATATATTCAAGTGTAACCTAATAATGCGTTTAAGTATTGGGAAATGTTAAATCTACAACGGCAAGTCCTTAAAGACTACGTATTTAACTTAACAAATAATCTTCCAAAAAATCGAGATCATTTCCTATTGTTATTAGTGAATCTCATTGGAAAATAGTGAATCCAACTGTAATTTTTCTTTGGGTGTATAATTGATATACAAAAAAATTTTAAAAAGAAGCAACGAGAACTAAACTGAATGCAGTTTTTAGCGCTTTTTAACGAACATTGTTGATGTTCGTGGTCTATGTGTGTAAAAAGCCGAGGATACCATTCCCCTGAGGGACATTGGTGCTCTCTAGAAACAAGGAAAAAGTTCGTTAGATTAACCCTTTCCCTGTCCTGCGCATCACATGCAAGGTGGTTTCATACGCTTGTGCATAACATGGAGAGGGAAATGGTTAAGGAGTAACAAGACTACATTGAGAAATGAAAAGCATTTTTCCACAATCTGTTATTCTTTCTTTAATAAACAGGAAATTTTGGTAACGGCCGTTATCACTTCGTTTAAAACAAAGATCGTTTAGGTAGAGCTTAAACCAGATAACGAAAATGGCGTGTGATAATATAACTAGGGTTATGAGAACCTGTCAAGGTCCAGGATAAATCGTGAGCGACAAAAGCAAGGTCGTAAGTAATACAAACTGGAACTTGCAATACCCTGTATATAAAGTTTTAAATTTGATTTATGAAATTCTAAAATATTTTCTATTTCATTAAAATTTTCTTTATCAAACCAGTTGACATATTTTCTTTTATTTTTATTTTATTTTATTACTGTGTTTACTGTGTTACTTGTTCTATTTTAATAATAAAAAATATATTTTCTTTGTATATATTTTCATTTAAAAATAAATTCTATTTCTATTTCAATTTTAATTTCAATTAAAATGTAAATTTGATTTTGATTTTGATTCTGATCTTCTATTGAAAATAAAGAAAGAAAACGGAAACAAGTTTAGGTCACTTCGTTAGTTACTTAGACCCTGTAGAGCAAAGCAATTCGTATGAATGAGTGAATATTTGAATAAATTGTTATTGTTTTTATTACCGTTGTTGTTGTTATTGTTGTTTTTATACTCTTTCGTAGAAAAAAATATTTGTCATACAATTAAAAATCAAATTGAAGAGATCAAATTGTAAATGCCGTATACGCCACAGAGTTCTCAAAGTTAACACTACCATGTAACATATTTACAGAAAATATTCTCTTATTCTCCCACACTCACTCGGTCTCTCGCTCATCATTACGGAGAAAAAATATGGGGAGAGAGCGCCCAACATATAAAAAAACTAGTAAAATTGCTTGGTTAGTTGAATGGTTTGTTTATGGCATTTAAATCTTGTAAACAAAAGATGAAATCAAATCAAATAGAAAATGAAAACAAAAACAAAAAAATATTAAAAATAAATTCGTTTAAATGAAATAAAAGTTAATTTAGAACCAAAAACAAACCCCAAAAAAAAATAGAAAACGAAAATAAATATTTGAGTGTCTTGCAGACGACAATTTTCACAATCCCTGTGGGAAATTTAAAATTGTTAGGTTATGTTCGCAAAAACAAAACTGTTTAGCTTTCAATTTTATGTAGAATATGTCAGGAATGAGAGAAAGAAAAAGACAATATTTTTAATATGAATAAGTCTGCATTAGAGATCAACAGTTAGTATTCAAAAAAATGAGTAGAATCGAATCATACTCATAATTTCTAATACTTATACGCATTCATACTTATTTTAATACTATACTCGTACTACTCATATTCAATGTTTGAAGTACTCATCATACTTCATGCCAGAGATCAGCAATGTGTATTCGAAACGATGAGAAGATTCAAGTCATACTGATAATTTCAGATACTTTGTTTTAATATCATACTCATACTACTCATATTCAAAGTTAGAAATACTCATCGTACTCATTCTTAACAATACGTACGATGTTGTTGTTGATTTCAACTCTCCATTACTCAACGTATATACGAAACATAAAATAAATATGATTCGAGTACGAACACCACAATAATCGCTAGAAGCTCGTGTGTTTGTATTTTTTTTTTCTTCTTTTGTAATGGGTGATTTTTTAGCTATTATTTTTTGGCAACACTGGTTTAAATAGCTCACGCACGTTTCGCGTTTTGTTTCACTGTCAAACATCTTCAGTTTGGTCTATAATTTAACAGTGAATCGTCTTACAAACGAACAACGATTGCAAATCATTGAATTTTCGTTATCAAAATGCGGGCTCTCTGTTAAGAAAGTTCATCGCGCGCTTTTTCCATTTTATGGTCTAGTTTAATCGACCCATTGAAGCGTCTATTCGGACTATTGTAACTAAATTTCGCACCAAATTTACATTGTTGGACATTAAACCACCACCACGCTTACGTAGAGTGCGAACTGAAGTAAATATCGCAGCTGTATTGGCCAGTGTTAATGATGACCATCAATTATCGATTTATTGCCGTTCACAGCCTTAGGTGTGAAGGCTTTAAAAATACAGCTGGTGAAAGAATTGAAGCCGAACGACCAACATTAAAGCAGAATTTTTAGTGAACGGGTTTTTGGAAAGTTGGCCGAACATCCACTTCTTTATCGAAAAATTGTGTTCAGCGACGAAGCTCATTTTTGGCTCAATGGATACGTAAATAAGCAGAACTGTCGATTATGAAGTGAAGATCAGCCAGAAGCATTGCAAAAGCTACCAATGCATCCAGAAAAAGTCACAGTTTGCTGGGGTTTATGGGCTGGTGGCTTCATTGGACCGTACATCTTCAAAAATGCTGCGAATCGTAACGTAACTGTGAATGGTGAGCGCTACCGCGAGATGATATCCAATTTGTTTTGCGCAAAATGCAAGAGCTTGACTTGCATGACATGTGGTTTGAACAAGACGTTGCCACATGCCACACAACACGCGTAACAATGGACTTATTCGGTGAACATTTTATTTCACGTTCGGGATCGGTCAATTGACCGCCAAGATCGTGCGTTTTAATGCCTTTAGACTATTTTTTGTGGGGCTATGTTAAAGCTCATGACGCTTTAATTGACACATTGGAAGACAACATTGAATCATTTATTCGTAAGATACCGGCCGAAATGTTGGAAAGAGCATGCCAAAATTGGACTAAGCGGATGGACCATTTGAATAATTGAAATAATCTTCAAACATTAAATTATATGGATCGTACTATCGATGCAAATAAAGATTTCATGAATTTTTCTGAATTTTATGTGTTTTTTTTTTTGAAATATTATCCTATAGCTCTTAAAAAATCACCTGTAAAATGCAACAACAACTACTACTGTTAATTTTGATAAATGATTCGAGTCACCCGACGCTGATTACTATTTGTTTGGGGGTTTAAAAGGCTTTCGAGAGAGTAACTCTTTATGCTATTCATTCAGAACCTTATTTGGCCAATGGAAAAATGCTAAACAATTTTGAAAATAATAACGAAATGAAATGTTACGTATTAATTAATGTGTCAAGTTTGTATTCAAAATGCATATTTAATTTGCATTTGAAAATGATACTTTAGAAGGCTATTTTTCGTTGATTTGATTTATTTTCTCAAGTGACTACAATTTCAAACTACTATTCATCAACAGCAGCATCATCATCATTTCATTATCTTTCCTTTTTTTCCCCGTTTTTTAAAATGCACTTCATGAATGGCAAAAAAAAAAAAGATGAAATTAAATAATTAACAAAACAAAAAAAAGAAGTGATGAAATGCGAATAGAAAGGGGCAGAGAGAGAAGATACTTATAAAATAAGCAAAAATTCTTTATTAAATTAAGTCCTTTATTTTACTTTCTAAGTGGTTAATAACACAGAATATGAATTAAAAAGTTTTCATAAGAATATCAACAATCATCAGGCCAGGCCCTCATCATTATCCACATCATCATCATCATCATGGTCATACTTTATCATTCCAACACTTAATTGCATTTAAAAAAAATAAAAAAATTTCCTCGGTTTTCCTGTTACTGTTTCTGTTTTTTGGTTGCTTCCCACAAACCGTCATCGTCGTCATAATAAATCCAAAAAATTCACCCAAAAAGGATTAAAAGTGCCACGGCAAACAAAACTTTGTAAATATTTTCCAGCTCAAGAGTGCTACGCGCAAAACAAAAGCGTACGTAAAATGGCAATTTGCAGAATGAAATTCTCTTTCTTTCTTTCTTTCGATTCTTTTGGTTCTTTATCCCAAGAGTTTAACTAGTAAACCAGGGCATAGGAGCTTAGTTAAAAGCCACTTTTTAAATGAAGATTGGTTGTTAAGGGCCGGCCACTATTCTTATTCTGTGAAGTCCTATTCTAATAGATAAAGAACTTAAAAACTTAAAAATGAAAATCAAACCAAACTACATCAAGTATTCTCTCTCTGAGAACAAACAAAAAAACTAATAAAAAGCTTGAATAAAATATTGTATACACGTTCATACACACAAATATTATTATTGCATAATATGTGTGTGCGTTAATTTATACCGAGTGGCGGACCTACAGTTTAAAGTCGATTTCGAACGACAGATTTTGAGAAGCTTTTGCAAGACAATTTTTACTCTCATGTCTTTGCCAGAAATCTGCTGAGAGGATGTCGCCGAAGAAATATTTTTTCGTTTTGATGTCTGACCTGGGATTCGAACCCGGGCCTTTTGTCTAATAGATTGCTGCAATTACAAGACGTTTTAACTACTACTCTTCAATGTGAGAACATATTTTCATTTTTCATTAGGGCGAACGCATGTGTAGGTTAGGTTGGTTAGAGATTGCACCTGTAGTCAAGACAAGCACATACCCGGAGGTCGAAATTGTCCTTAGGGAGGAAGAAATAGAGGATATGGATATAGGTAAGGGAGGGGAATGGGAAACTGAAGGAATTACACATAAAGAACAGACACAAACAAAGAGGGTGAGAGTGCGACTACACTTATGAAGCCCTAGCACTCTCAACCACCAAGCTGCTATGAAGAGAGCCTGATGTCGGCTCTAGACCAGAACTCAAGCTCACAAAGAGGCTCTGCCAAGGTCCTTAACTCAACCAGTTGCAGAGGAGATGTTCGATAGTCTCTAACTCCCCCCATAGCAACATATCCTGCAATAGTCCGGCTGGGACTGAAACAGCGTCAGCGACCTAATTCGCAGTGCCCGTGATAAAACCGACAACAACCTTAGCTGGCCTTACCCAATCCCAGCAGCCACTCTCTCCTCTTGCTGTCCACAGCAGGCCATAGACGCCAACGCATGTGTACGTTTCATGTAGCATAACCGTCATTACAACCTTCTGTCGGATTACGACTAGTTCTCATACCACTTATGTTGTGTGTGTTATTTTATCAATTTAAAGTCAGATTTTTAAGAATATTTTACATGGAAATTTTATTTCTTGTAAGTATTCTGTCGAGAGGAAGGTTAAGTTAGGTTAAGTTAGGTAAGTTACCAAAAAATCGCTTGCCCGTTGTGATACTAAGGCGAACGCACTATCAGTGTACTGACCAAGTTGCTTCAAACCAGGAAAACATGGTCACGTAAGGGCTACATGCTGAGAGAAATCGAAGAATATTTCTCTATACTCCGAAAATCCCTACTTGGGAGCATTCATTAAAGGTTTTGCAGGCTCACCTAAAGGAATCCGTATTTTCATAGACAAATCTTTAGTAATTCAGTGATAGCAGTTCAAAATGAGTGTAAATCCACAGAACATTGAATTTAATCGACTGAGCAGGACTCTGAAGTAACATCTCTTACGAATCAAAAGTACTCATCATGGAACGATTACTTTAAGAGTTGGCAGTATAAACAAAGCTAGTCTACTTCGAAATGGCGGTTATTTAATGGAGTTCCAACCAAAGACCCCGTAAACAAGATTGAAAACTGTTTTTGCACTGACTGCAACAAGGGGCCCATATGATGAACCAATCCAGATAGTCGGACAAGAGATATAAATAACATTTTGTGAATAGGATAACAAATTCCGTAGACCAGCGGTTATATAACCAAGTATGCCATAAGCTTATTCACGATCATGGAAATGTTATCCCGAAAGTTGAGTTGTGATCTAAACTTTTTCCAAACTTTATTCAAATGCATAGAAAGTATCAATCTTTGAGTTCTAGAAAATGTCATCTGCTTACACTTTTCAAAGAGGTCGCCGTGGTCTCGTAGGTAGTGTGTTGGCTTATTAGAAGAAGACCCGAGTTTGAATCCCAGTCAGACATCAAAATGAAATTTGAAAATAATTTTTCAGTGACTTCCTCTCACCAATTTCTGGCAAACTCTGAGAGTAAAAATTGCCATGGAATGCTTCTCAAAAAATGTGTCGTTCGGAGTCGACTTTAAACTGTAGGTCCCGCCACTCATGTATAAAATTAACGCACACAACATAAGTGATGTGAGAAGCTAGGACGTAGTACAATGGGTCAATTCGACCACCGAGTACTGTACTTGTGAGAATGACAAGTACACGTCCTCTAACCTACACTTTCAATATTTAATTCCAACAAATTCATTTGCACCACTTTTAAAAACTGCAAAAATCAACACGAAGTAGATCGAATTATTTTGCTGGAGGTGTCTGACCTGAGATTTGAACCGTCACCTCACGTCTAATAAGCCAACACACTAGCCTCTAGGCTAGACTATGGCGACTTCATGGTGATGTTTTCAGTCTCTTTCAATTTCTTTTTAAGCCTTTCTGGCAATTTCTTGCATAGTAAGTCGATTATGACGACCATAATCACCCCATAATGTTTGAAAGGTCGGCTATTTTAAGCATTCTTCGTTTTCATTGAATAAATTACACTTCAGACGTACAACGAACTTGACAGACCTTTTAATAAAACTCCTTAAAACCCTTTTTTGGATATTTTTTTTTGTATAGAAATCTCTCTCTCTCTCTCTCCCTCTATTACATTTCCTTTATAATAACCGTTCGAGAAAAAGGTGATTTTTAAACTTGAGAAGCTTTTCTTCTTTCTAAATCCGCAAATAATCCATTCAGAAATGCTTAATTTTTGTATAATTTTGATCCCTTATTAAGGATGATGAATGGATTTCATTGTTCTGTAAGCAATTAAAACTCCTTTTAAAGGACTTTCTCTCGCTCTCTCTCTTTTTTTCTTCTTCATAATAAAAACCACAAATTAAAACCCCAGCGTTGTTTCTTTTCCAAAGGAGGCAATGAATGAATGCCATCCTTTATTTCAAATTCATTTCGTTTCGTTTCATTTCATTTTATTTGTTTTGGGAGTGAAGAAAAGTTCTTTTTTTTGTTTTTTTTTTAATGAAATTCATTTAAGAAAAGTTTTTCAAACAAACAAACAAAATAACAAAAAAAAAAGACAAAAATTGTTTAATTTATTAAATGGAAACTTCCTTTTAAAAAATGGAATAAAAAATAACGTTGAAAATGCAAAAATAAACCAATTTGTTTTAAATTAACAATAAAAACGACAACAAAAAACAACAAACAAGTGCCATAAATTTAAAACATTCATAAATATGAAAACCATTGGATTTTTTCATTTCTTTGGTAATTTTTTTGTATGCTTTTGTTCTTGTTTTCATTGTTTTTAAATGTGAAAATAAAAATTTTTAAATACAAATTTAACCACACCTCACCCCAAAAACAAAAAAAAAGGGAATTGTGTGTTCAAACACAGCAAAAAAGGTTGTTAAATAACCTTTAAAAACCAACTACGGCAACGTTTAATTTTAAAACTGCCTCTTGAAACAGTTGGGAAAATTAATTCACAGGCAGCGGCAATCAGAAATCAGCAATGAATCGTGCTACTCATAAGCACTCAAGAAATTTTGAAGTCAAAGTGAGTCAATAATATTGTAATTTAACTACTGTCGAACTTCTATAAATTAAATCACCATTATCCAGAAAAGAACTTCAACTTGTAAAAGAACCAAAATTTGATAGAATTTTTCTCCAAGATGCTGTTCCTGGGCTTTAATTTATAGAACATAACTTCAAGTAATAGAAGTTAAAATTATAGAAGTTCTACTGTACATACTCTGACTGATTCATTCGTACTCACTACAACAGCAGGATATAGAGATCAGCAATGAAATCGTTTTCTCGCTACTCATAAGCCCACATGAAATTTTGAATATAAGTGAGTCAATAATATTGAAATTTAACTGCATACTCCGACTCCGATTCATTCGTACTCACTACAACACGTTAATTTATAAGTAAAGGTTGCAATGAGTACGCGTACAACATTGATATCAAACTCATGCCATTCGAAAGATGTTTGATTCATAAGCGTACCCATTCAGATTCATAACTATAGAAAAATGCTTATAAATGTGACTCGAATCCTTCATCAAAATTTACAGTCTTAGTTGTTGTTGAATTTACAAAAAATAAAAGTTAATAAAAGAAAAGAGACCAATATTCCTCAGCGAAAGATCATCTTCGGCTTTTTACACACATAGGACACGAACATAAACATTGTGCGTTAAAAAAGCCTAAAAATACATTCTGCTGCTAGTCAGGTTTCAGTGAAGCAAGTTCTCGTCGCTTCTTTTTAGAATTTTTTTGTAAAGCAATTATACACCAAAAGAAAAATTACAATAGGATTCACTGTTTTCTAATGAAATTCACTAATAACAATGAGAAATGATCTCCAATTTTGGAGGAATATTTGTCAAGTTAAATATGAAGTCTTTAGAGGTTTGGTGCTGTACATTTCCCAGTTTCCACTACATAAACATATTATTAGGTTATATTTGAAGCTATTACTAACAATTTTCCTCTGTGTTACATACATGTCACTCACTTATGTCGACGTCTGAAGAAGACCCATAAGCAAAAACAACAGAGTAACAAGCAGAGCCAACACCCAATCTTTTAGTGAGCATTTTAGTGCTCGTAAGTGATCCGTGTATATGTTGAGTGTTATAGAGAGTTGAAATCATCAAACAACATACGTGTTGTTAAGTATGAAGTATGATGAGCACTTCAAACATTGAATATGAGTAGAAGAGGTTCCATGATATTAAGTATGAATGCATATACGTATCAGAAATTATGAGTATGATTCGATTCCACTCATATCTTTTTGAATACTAATTGCTGATCTCTGGCGGCACACTGTGTAAAGTCAACTCTGAAGTAAGGTAGAGGAACATGCTCATTCCTTTAGAAGAAGACTGGATAGTATTTCAAAAATGATGCTTAAATTCTTCCATAGGAAAGGGCAAATATAACACAATTTAACTTAACCGCATAGAATATGATAAGAGGTAGTGGCAGCTTTGTTATATCAAAACTCACTTGATACCCGATGCGATATAACATAAATTCATGGACCTAGAACTAATCGATAAGTTTTGGTTCATCGGTTTTGACCATCCGCAAACCTTATTCCTTTAAATCAAATTGAAAATTAGCCTAAAAATTTAATAAAATTAATAGTCGATTTACTAACGATACCGGATATCCAAATAAGAAAAGATCCTACCTCGATTCGGAGAGAAACATGGGAATATTAACTGGAATACACTCTTTTTCTCCTCAAGGGATCTATAATCCTTGAAGATATTATTTTTAGGTAAAGAAGTTTTTTCGCTTACCTATCTACAACGTAACGGTTCATGGGAATAGAGAAAGTGATAGAGATATCCTATCCTAACGCATGAATTTAAGGAGTTCATTGGTGCAGTGACCTAACCAATCTAAGCCAGTTGAGTCTATCAATAAATCAAGATTCTTCTTCAGCTCTGGATTTGCCAATACACAACCTAACAGAGGTATGCATGCATGCACATTTGTATGCTTGTGTAGATTGATATATGGTGCAGGTGTGCCTGCTGCTTACCCGGTATATCCCTGACACCACGAAACTAAATTAGACTGATGCAAAAATTGCCGCGAGAGTCGATCAAGGTAGGCGCCATATATAGCAACCAGTCTAGACCTAAAAGTTGAAAATCCTTTAATTAGGCTCACCACTGAAGGCCATTACATCGGTAGCAAACACTTTACAACACTCAGGGACGGGGCAGAGATAGTTTATAGGAAGTTTCACAGCCTACCTTATTTTCAAGTCTACAACACTCCATATATTTTAGTTAATCAGTGCTCCCGATTTGGAATTTTAGTGCAGAAACTGATATCAAGACCAGGTTCAGACGTGATATAGTTCATTTCAGTTAGAGTCCGAGGATTCTAATGTCCAGAGGAATAATGTGATAACGTGATAGGGCATTAAGTCACATAGTGAAAAATGTTGCAAATTGTCTGGTAAATAATTTGGATGGAAGTCGATTATGCATAACCGTGATGAGCTTTGTAGGGTTCATGAATCATTAGTAATCAGAAAGAGTTAGTCTGACATTGCAATATTTATTAGGGGCAGTCCACATGCAGACAATCTCATTACTTTCGAATGAATTCAGCGAACTGCATCAGCACAAAGTCTCTATTTGTACCAACTGCCTAACTACAGCAGTAGCAGGCGCAAGTTGTTTTCTGAGTCTGTATGGGGTTGGTTAGTGGACACCATATGCTCTCAGAAGTAGTGGGGATCAGCTTTATATAAATAAGCATGAGGTGGGAAGCTTAAACTGCTATTAATGCGACGGTTAGCTAGAAACATAAGTCGGATAAGAAGTTACGTTTTCACGTCGCAGAGACGATAATCGGATGTGTCGTGTAAACTTAATATATAATAAGTGTACGATATTAAGATAAAATACAAATGGACGTCGTACTATTCGCCTTGATTTTTTTTCATTTTTAAGACCATTAAGTCAGGTGATTTTTTTTTAATCGTGTAATCGCAATCTTTAAACTGTGCATAAGAGATTACAAAACGACTCTGGCGATGGCCAAATAAAATCATCAATGTCTTATATGTAGACGTGTTATCGTTTTTTTTCGGCTACAAGTGCACGCTGTCGGTTTTGATTGATGAAAATCAAAAAATTTTGATTGTTTTTATTTGATCGTCTCCGTTTGTGATTGACAAGAATTTTTTTTTAATGAACACATCCATCCACAATGTCAAAAGCATGAAATCGTTATCCGATGAAGACATTTTACGAAACGAACATTACAAAATCAAAATGCAAATGATGATTGACGAATATAGTTGTACGTCCCGTTTTACACGTCAATCACATGACACTAATATACATATGTATGTATGTGATCGTTTCCAGGCAAAATATCGAGAATATGATTCTAAAGATCTCTACATTCTAAATTTATTTATTATTCCATTTTACGGATACTAATTTATACTAGATTGTACTTTGCCTTATGGGGAAGCATTAACTTCTCTTAAGTAAATACTCTTGATTGTACATTTCCTTCTAACACGTATTCATTCTTTTATTACCACACTTCATTCAATCATTTTATGGACATTTGGATGGCGGTTTTCATTCATTCATTTACTAATGCTTGTTGTCATAATTAGTTGGACATACTTTGTAATACTTATTGTTGTTGTTGTTGTTGTTATTGTTGTTACTTTATTTGAAGGTAAATAAATATTTATTTTATTTATGCAGACATTAATATTTCCTTATGGACAGACTGCATACAAATGTATGTACTACGTACGTATACAAAATAAAATTTGTTTTTATATGTACTAGGGTTTTGTGTATGTGTATGTGTATGTATTGAATTTAATTTGTAAAGGAACACCACTTACCTCCATAAAAAGAATGCCATAACGATGAGTACAATGCCGAAACAGCTAAAAATGATGCCAACCAAAACCGCTAAATTATAATCATTATGGGATTGACGCAAAAGAGGTTGAATCTTTTCACAGTTGGGCTGTAAACCAATCTAAAAGTAATAAAACAACAAGAAGAAGAAGAATAATAATAAGAATAATAATAATAACAATAAGAACAAGAATAATAATAAGAACAAGAATAAGCATAAGAATAAACATAAAACATAATGAAAATGAATCATCAGAAAGTAAGCAACGTTGTTGCCGTTGTTGTTTTTGCTTACTTAAGTTTTAACACAAATTAAGTTATTAAAACCCATAAAGAAAATCACGAAGACTACTACGGCTACAACGATGACTACAAAAACAAAAGAAGAGAAACAACAAACAAGACAACAGTGGCATATTCTTTTACTTGTACTTGAGAGCAGTACTTAAATGCTACTCTCTTCAGCAAATGACCCCACTACCGAGTGGCCAACTAAAAAAAAAAAAAACCAAACGAATGACCGTGTAACCTTGGTTGATTGTACGAGTGTACTGCTAACCTAAAAGAAATGAGTGAATATGTAAACAAACACAAGCACAAACACAAACAAATTTAGTGACCATTATGCGGGTACGTACTTACTTCGTTATGACCTTAAAGACCTTTAACGATGACGATGATGATGATGATAATGATGACAACGAACACATTAAATTTATGCAATGAATCGTTAAAATGGATATGATAATCAAGAAAAAACCAAAAAAGAAAAAGAATACAGAAAAGGAACGAGAGAAAGCCATCATTTTTTTATTTTCTTTTGTTTTTGTTTGTTGTTTGTTTGTGCAGAGATTACCCCAGAAAAATATTTAAATTTTCATAAAACATTTAATTTTTCTTTTTCTTCTTTTACTTTTTGTTTTTGTTTTGTTTTTATTATTGTAATAATAACTTTGATCATAAAAACGGTATTTATTGGCCTTTATTTTCTCTCTTCTCTCTTCTTTTTTTATATTCTTTTCTGTACTTTTTACTTTGCAAAATAAAAATGAATTAGACCGACCGACCGACTGGCCATAAATCTTTCTTTGCTTTACTTTTTGAAAGATTTTAATGGCAGGCATTTTTTTTATTAGGTATTCTCTCCTCTGTCCAACTGTCCTTTGTTCCATTCCCTTTGTTTTTAAACGGCATTACGGGAAATTCTTAAAAAAAATTGTTTTGTTTCTTTAGCGGAAACTTAAAAATTAGAGAAAATAAAAGGGAAAAATAACCGGAAAAATAAAATGAAACTCTAAATTCTTCCCACTTGGTGTAAGTGTTGTAAATTAATACACCTGCTGTGCTTCACAAAAGCCTTTTGGTTTAAGAAATTTGTTTTAAAATTTAAATTGATTACACGGTCGTTAGGATAACAAATTTTCAAACAATGTTGCCTATCTACAGGGGTCGGATATTAAAAGTGTTACCAACTATCAATGCTGCTAAAGCCAAGAAAAACTCTCAATGACTGGAATGGGATGAAGAAAGCACTAGAAGTACTTTTTGTTATTGAAAGGAGCATTAGCTTACACTAGGAACAAAGAAGTCTCAGCAAAAATTCTTAATTTTATTACAGAACAATACGACAAGGACTAGTCAAGCAGAAAGAAAGAGGGGGAGAGAGAGGGTAGAGAACAAAATGATAAATCTGCGATAATATTCGCAAAATTTTCTTCTCCTTTAGGACAAAAAGAAAGAGTAAAAGAGGGGGAGAGAGAGAGAGAGAGAGAGAAAGAGAGAGAGAGAGAGAGAGAGAGAGAGAGAGAGAGAGAGAGAGAGAGAAAGAGACATTATAACTAATGTTCCTCTGGGGAAGATCATATTCGGTTTTGACACACATAGGGCACGAACATCAACAAAGTTCGTTAAAAAAAAGCCTAAAATACATTCAGCTTGCTTGTCAGCTTTCAGTGAAGCTGGTTATCGTCGCTTCGGGACTTTTTAAAGATCTACTCCGAACGAAGATTTTGAGAGTTTATCAATTTTACTCACCCAAATTTGACAAAATCTGCTGAGAGGAAGTCGCCGAAGAATATTTCGACCTTTTATCTGAAGGGATTCGAACCGGGCCTAATATATGTCTAATAAGCCAAGCACAACCCCTAGACCACGGCGACTTGATATTTATAATGGTGTCACTAATAACAATAGAAATATCCCCGATTTTGAAGAATTGTCATTTAATAAGGAGTCTTTGGATTCCGCTGTACATTTCCCACTTTCCTCTACTTAAACATATTATTAGGTAAGTTACGTTACACTCGAAAATATTACTAACAATTTTCCTCTGGTTTATACACATGCCTCTCACAAATCCATTCACATTTTTTATCATGTTCTCTTTGTGCCGACGTCTGATTATAACGTAATATAACGAGGTCTACGTGTGAAGCTTAGCTGATGTCAAACAATTAACCGATGTGAAGGAAGGATACGCCCTCTTGTTAATCAAATATCAGCAATAAGTATTCAAAAAGATGAGTATGTGGAATCGAATCATTCTCATAATTTCTGATACGCATTCATACTTTTTTAATATCATGGAACCTCATATTCAAAGTTTGAAGTAACAAAGCAACATGTATGATGTTTGATGATTTCGACTCTTCATAACACTCAACATATACCCGAATCACAAAATAAGTATGATTCGAGTATGAACATTAAAATTCTCACTAGAAGATTGTGATTGTGATGTATGGAATAATGAGGAAGCAAATGAGTTTACAAGATAAAAAACGATTAAGGACATCAAACTGATGCAGTTAGATATCTATTGGCGAACTTCTTTACGCAGTAAGAAGAACAGGTGAATTGACCAAAAGTGTTGTCCCTTCATGGCAGAATAGAGGCGATGGTTGATATTGAAGGCATGTAAAGCCCTGTTTGGTTGGACGGTTCTTATATAGAATGGGCATTGCCAGCATGTGGGCCAGGAAGACCTTTTTCTTCTGTAGCGGTTTAAAGAGTTTAAAGAGAGGGAAACGTATCCTATTTAATATATTGCTACGAACATGGCAATGGTGTTTTAGTTTCACATCGTTTAAATTGTAAACAAAAGCTACAAAAACAATGCACTTGTTTACTTAATAAACAAGTAAACAAAAATGCAACAACAAACACTGCAAGAACAAATGTAAACAAAAATATACAAACAACGCTAGCAGAATAAATGTAAATAAATTACACAAACAACAATAATGAATGTAAACAACGATGTTTACATTTATAGAGATCTCGAGAAGGCGAAGCCACGAATATACGACTTCAACATCAGACTGTTTACATTGACATATAAAAGGCAAGACAAAACAGGCAACAGAGTCAGTAAAAATTCAGTCTGTTTTGTGTGGTTTGAAGATCTCCGTTATAAAAATCTGTCAAACAATTGCTATTGTTTATGTAAAAGAGTGTAAATAAGCATAACAAACAAAGCAATTGTTGTTGTTTACATCAAGTTGCGAACAGTGGCTTACAGAATTGTGCGAATAACAAAGAATTTTAATTAAAACTAAACACCAAATTTAATTTGATTTTATTTCCATTGTATGAGCTCATATTTTAACATACGTAATTGGTCATTATAACCCTTCCGTCAGGATTACGTCCTAGCTTCTCATACCGCTTATGCTTGGTGCATTAGTTTTATAAATGAGTGGCGGGACCTACAGTTTAAAGTCGACTCTGAACTACATATTTTTGAGAAGCTTTTCATGGCAATTTTATTTACTCTCAGAGTTTTTGCCAGAGATCTGCTGAGAGGAAGTCGCCGAAGAAATATTTTTTCAGATTTTCGATTTGATGTTTGACCTGAGATTTGAATGCGGGCCTTATGTTTAATAAGCCAACACACTACCTATTAGACGACGGCGACTTCACAACTGACTGTTTATGTTGGCAAATTAAAGTCAGTAAAAATTCAGTCAGTTTTGTGTGAAGATGCGGTGCGTTTGAAGAGAGTAATCGGGGTTTGAAGTTTTCCGTTATAAAGATCTGTTGAACAATTGTTATCGTTCATGCTAAAGAATGTAAATGAGCATAACAAACAAAGCAATTGTTGTTGTTTACATCAAGTTGTGAACAAAGGTAAGAATAATAAAGAATTTTAATTAAAACTAAACATCAAATTTATTGTTATTTTATTTGCAATCTATGAAATCATATTTTAAACGTTTTTAAAAGGGGAAAAAACGTAGCAATATTATGTAGCTCTGGCCTGGGGTCTAGAGGTGAAGGCTCTAGGATTTTGGTTGATAAACCTTTGTTGGGATTTCTCATAAGCTGGCTTATGCTCTTGAATATAAAGGGAAAACATTTTGTTTGTTTGTTTATTAACTCATTTTATTTATTGTACTTTGGATAGGATTTAAACGGTTTATCCAGTTTGATGCATTAAAACAAGTTTCAGTGATTATTTCCATTGGGTGTCACATGCCATATGGTTACAGTCGTTATCTGGTAGTTAAAATAATTATTTTTCCATCTCTTTCTCTCTCTCTCTCTGTCCGACTCCCATTAATTTATTTTTAAATTGTTTTCTATTATAAATTAACAACATGTAACAAAGCGAAGCGACAGACAGACAGACAGCCAGACCGACAGACATTCAGTCTCTATGCCATACAAACTAAACAAATGATTCCCAGTTTGTTTTTTTTTGTTTGTTTTTGCCTGTCTGTCTGTATTACTGGCAAGTATCTGTGAGTAATTCAGACAGCGACAGCTACAGCTACAGCAACTAATTCACGTACATTTTCACTTGACTTAATATGGATGCATAAGGCCAGAGGGGTTAAGCAGGCATCGAGAAACAGAGAGGCAGAGAGAGAGAGGCGAGGCAGATGAAAAATAATATCTTTTATATTTAAACATGTCAAATGCATACATTTTTCTACAAAAAACAACAAAAAAAACCAAGAAAAGATGGGAGACAGAGAGAGCGAGAATGTGAAAAAACATCCAAAAGTCGACATCATTTTTAAAAACTTCTTTACTTGTCGGATACGTTTCTCAACAGTTCTGTAGTTCTGCTGAATTTTTGTCCTTTTTTTCGATTTGCTTTATTTTTACTTGAGAGAAACTATTTTTGGAATGTTTTTTGTTTTTGTTTTTTTGCTAAAAAAGAAAATTGATGACGATTTTTTGTTGTTGTTCTCATTTTTCTATTCAAAAAAAAAAAAAAAGCACAAGTGACAAGTGAAGTAAATATATGAGGCTATACAGTAAGTTTAAAAAGTATGTCAACGCCTTGAGTGATGCTATTCGCTTAATTCAGGGATCACACAATACGGATGGGATCCCTTCAGTTACATTGGGTTGCACGACGGAATAATCGCATGTTTACCTTGCGAGTTAAAGTCGCCGTAGTCCAGTAGGTAGTATGTTGGCTTATTAGACGAAAGGCCACGGTTCAAACCCGAAGACATACATAATACATAATTGGCCATTACAACCCTTCAGTCAGGATTACGACCTAGCTTCTCACACCACTTATGTTGTGTGCATTAATTTTATACATGAGTGGCGGGACCTACAGTTTAAAGTCGACTCCGAACGACAGCTTTTTTAGAAGCTTTTCATGGCAATTTTTACTATCAGAGTCTTTGCCAGAAATTTGCTGAGAGGAAGTCGCCGAAGAAATATTTTTTCGTTTTGATGTCTGACCTGTCAAACCCGAAGACACAAATGAAAAAACAAATATTTCTTCGGCGACATCCTCTCCGCAGATCTCTGGCAAAGACTCTGAGAGTAAAAATTGCCATGAAAAGCTTCTCAAAAATCTGTCGTTCGGAGTCGACTTTAAACTGTAGGTCCCGCCACTCATGTATAAAATTAATGCACACAACATAAGTGGTGTGAGAAGCTAGGTCGTAATCCTGACTGAAGGGTTGTAATGGCCAATTATGTATGTATGTATACGAGTTTTCGCTTCACTAAGTGAGTCTGCGATCGACTTACAGAAGATGCCAATTCTGGCAAAAAAAATCATCTTTTCCGATGAAGCTCATTTTGATCTTGGCGGGTATGTAAACAAGCAAAATTGTCGCATTTAGGGCACAGAAAACACGCACGCACTCAAAACGAGTTAGTGTTTGGAGGCATAATTTGGGCATTTTACTTCGAAAGTGACCAAGGAGTGGCCGTTACAGTCAATGGCGATAGTTATCGGGCCATTTTGAACGAATTTTTGTTCACAAAAATTGAAGAGAAGGATATTGGCAACATTTGGTTTCAACAGGACGGCGCTAAGTGCCCCAAAGCCGAAGCTACACTCGATGTTTTGCGCCCTGTTTTTGAAGATCGTATTATCAGCCGCAAAACTGATGTGGTTTGGCCACCTCGGAGCTGCGATTTGACACCGTTGGATTATTATTTGTGAGGTGAAGTCGAAGATAAGTGTTACGCCTACAAGCCAGAGATAATTAACACTTTAAAGGACAATATTCGTGAAGCCATTGGTGAAATACAGCTGCACACAATCGATAATATGCTTAAAAATTGGACCGATCGTGTAGGCTACTGCATGGCCAGCCGAGGTGGCCATTTGAATGAAATTATTTTCCATTATTAACCGGAAGGATTGTCTTTCAAATAAAAAAAATTTGAGAAAATATTCTGTAGATTTTTTTCAAAGCATTTTCAAAAAAAAAGTTATTTGGCGGACCCTATAGGTCGTAATCCTGACCAAAGGGTTGTAATGGCCAATTATGTATGCATGTACATATGTTGCCTTGCAAGTTCACTTAGTAGTCCTGCAGCCCATTGTCTCACGATGGGTGTGAAAATAAATTCGAATTTAAAAACCAAAGACGCAAACCCACACTGGTATAACAGATGACAGCTTTGCCAGATCGGCGGGGTTTTGAAACCACTAAATGGAATGAAACTTTATATGAATGGAAAAAATTTAGAAATGTTCGAAGTAAAGGAAACAAAAACGATAAGAAATAGTATTAAGGTATGTGTGTGAAAATAAATTCAGATTTAAAAACCAAAGACGCAAACCCATACTTTTAGCAGCGCCACTTCTTGCCTCTAACAGGTTAAACTTTACTATTAACAGAGCACTGTTAACTATTTAACAGTGGCAATTATTGCAGACTATTGACATGAAATATAATTTTCATTATGCATACATACAACCCTTCAGTTAGGATTATGGACGTAGTTCCTCAACACCACTTATGTTATGTGCGTTAATTTTATCCGTAAGTGGTGGAACCTAACGTCTACTCCGAATGACAGATTTTTTGAGAAACTTTTTCATGGCATGTTTATTTTACTCTCAGACTTTTTGTCAGAAATCTGCTGAGGGGAGGCCGCCGAAGATATATTTTTTTCATATTTTCGTTTTGATGCCTGACCTGGGTTACGAACCCAGGCTTTACGTCTAATAAGCCAACATACTACCTACTCGACTACGGCGATTCTCTTTATGATCGTTATTATTTGTGAACAAAAGTGCTGAAATGTAAAGGATGGTTGGTGAGGAGAGTTTTCTCAGCTCTCAAAATTGTTCAAGCTATGCCACTAGCACGGATCGAAAGAGGACCCTTTGGACTACCATTTGCATACAGTCCGCATTGCGTAGTATTTCTTATATGTTCCAAAATGGGCTCTGATCTAGAGAATTTTCAAACTAAAATTTATATTTTCAAAGGCAATTTTCTCAATATCATATCACTTTCTATGTGACTATGCTTCTGATTATATTAAGAGACCTCGGAACCTTCTTTTGCCTATAGTATGGTACTCATAGACCTAGAGTATTTCCCAAAATTACTTCCCAAACAAGTGGGCTTGTTTAGATAGATACTGTTAAATAGCTAACAGTGCTCTGTTAACGCCAAATGTGGCGCTGCTAAAATTTATGGATTGCGTCTTGGATTTTAAAATTGGAATTTATCTTCACACACATTGTCTCACATGCGTTCCATATAAGTTCTCCTGACAAATCTCTGCCGTTTCTGAAAAACTGCCTTCATTGAGGTGCCTTACTCCAGTTCCCATAGAGCTGAACATTTAACTTCCCTACCCAAATAGAGATAATTTGGATAACCTAGTCATACACGCAATCAGAGCAGCCTGAAACTTCACGGATAGCATATATTGCAAGCGCTCTGTTCAAAATTTTCTAGATTTGCCAGTTAAACATATTTCAAACAGTCTAGACCATAGAATATACAGGCCTCAAGGGACCTAAATTTAAGTACGCGGAGACTAGGGCAATTAGAAACAAGATGTTGCGACGATTCTTGCTCTTCTGTATCCTGACAGCCAAAACAATTGTCATAATATTTATATAGGCAGGTAACGAACACATTCTGACATACGCCTAAGCATACAGTGCCCCACAATTATGCCCGATTAGACCCTATTAGGCTCTCTCTTAGAAGAAATTAGTCCATAAAAGATTGCTTTCATATTCAAGAGGAATTTGGAAAATCATTTGGAAAGTCTCTAGGACATGTATAAGCATTTCGTGCCCCTTTGGCTTTAATTCTACTTCGTATGCATACTTTTTCCTAGCACTGTTCTTATACTGGTTGTAAGCGCATAAATATTTGCTTATTCCGTGGATTGTATTTAGCCAAAGAGCAGCAAGAGATGTAAAAAAACTTTCCATTTTTCTTTCTTTCCTTTTTTGAAATGTCAAATCTACTCTACAAACAAATATTCTCTGTAATACCATTCTGTCGTGGCATAGGAGAGCAAGAGAGTGATGGGGAGTTCACTGGGAATGCAGATTCTTTTTTTTTTTTTTGCTATTTTTTAATGGAATATTTTCAAATATTTAAATCCTTTTAAATAAATGATAGAAAAACAAATATTTTGAAGAAAAATTTAAAACATTTCAAACGAAACGAAAAATTCTAGTAAAGGGCCCATTAGAAATGTGGCATCAGACTTTAAAGATAATGGCACCTTCATTCATTATAACTGAATGCGCAGGAATATAATACTGAAACGAAAAAAATCTATTTTTAAAGACGACATTCCATCAGATAAATGCAGAGATCACCCCTAGGAGTTTACTTACTTTCGTCAAAATCATCGTTACAAAGATCTGTCATATGTTCGCTTAATGATTGTTATTGTTTATACAGAGTGTGTAAACAAAGGAGTAACAAAGAAGAGCAATTGTTGTTGTTTACATCAAGTTGTGAATAGTGCCTCACAGAATTGTGCGAATAGTAAAGAATTTTAATTAAAACTAAACACCAAATTTGACACGACGTTTGACGAAAATGTAAGCCTTGTTTGATTAACAGCAATATTGGCAGTCCTCTAACAATTGCTGGAACTACATGAACAATATTGTTAAGAATATGGAAAAAATCTAGCTTTTACATCGTTTAACATTAAAATTTTAAACAAAAGCAACAAAAACAAAGAACCTGTTTACAAAATATCTCTATGTGGCGTATTTCTAAATTACATTACTCCTCCATTCAAAGAAAAACAACAATTTGTGTCGGCTGACCACTTCTAACGCAGCAGATATGATAATTGAATGTTAAAGCAACACGCAGGACCAAATTTTTCGAACATAATTTTTTTTCTTACAGGGTGATTGCGGAAGAGCAACTGCATCTGAAAAAAATAGATTTTTTGATGTGCATTATGACCGAGAAGTGCCAGTTGGTCGTTTCTTTTCGAAAATTATTCTGATAGATAAATTATCATTGCGTTTGCTGGTCTTAATGTCAAATAATTCTGTCCATCTGCTGAGGATATCATTACATTACGATTTTGGTGGCCAGTCAATTGGGCCATGAAGTTAAATTTCTTAATAAAAGCAATGACAGTTCATAGCACGGGCGCTTGGCTTTAATTCTTGGTTAGGTTAAATATGGAAAGCTGCTCAATGAGCTTTGCTCGGCGTCTTACGAGATGCACATAAACAGTAAGATTAAATGTGATCCGAAACGTGATCCAATTAATTTCATTAACAGCTATGAAGAACGAGTATAAAATGCACGAAGTGCACGAAAAATTTGACGAATAGAACCCATATTTTGATAAAAATATGTCAACAATTTACAGTGTAAGTCTAGGCATAATGAAATGCAAACTAAACTGTTAAATTGATTGCCAAATAAAGCTGAGGTGGGATGTCAACTCAAAGTTATGAGCATTTAAAAAAGAAAAACTCACCCATTACTTCACCCTGGATTCGATTCTATTTCAATTCTATGGAACTCAAATAGCGAAAGAAAAAAATTTTGTTTACTTAAGAGAAAAATCGTTTCGTATATAATTTTGCAGCCCAAAAGCGCATTATAAATATATTAAAACCATTAGCCCATAAAAGTATGCCATAAATAGTGAAGTTTACATAGTGAATTTAATTAAAAAAAAAAAAAGAAAACAAAAGTAAATAATTTTACTTACCTTTCTACCCTCGGAAAATTTCCCCAGAATAATTTTCTTTGGATTGATGATACTAAATGTGGCCGCAGCTACTTTAACTTCGTACAGTTGATACATGGTTAAGTTCTGGATAATCATCTGCAAAAGGAATGCAAAAAAATGGAAACAAAAATTAATTCAAATTAAAAACACAGAAAGATTTAAAAATCATTTTAAAAAATAAAAAAATTCTGTGAGTATTTTAACAAATGTGTTAAATAGTAAAATTATAAATATTCCTGCCTTTAACTGCTCAAAAGGGCAATTAAACTTAACCCCGCATTTAGAGGACCATATGGACATCGATGTGATTTGCATGTTATAGCAGTCTGGTTTTCGGCAACATAGTATGCCTATCAGAAAAACATCACAAAACTGTGTTTGCCAACAAAAAAGGAGATTTCAAAAAAAAGAAAGAAGAGAATTTTTGTGAACTTTTTTAAGATTAAATTTTATTTAAAATGTAACCGGGGCTGGATGGGTGTTATGGCTGATATTTGTTGATTTGACTTTTCGACAGCTTTTTCTCCACTGGAAATCTTAGCCTTAAAGGTATACAACATGTTTATAGATTATAAGAGAACCTGCAGTTCAAACCCCAGCTCGGACATCTCGAACAAAACGAGACGAGCGAAAGTCTTTTGCCGACTATCCCTCAGGAGATTTCTGGCAAAAATCTTATTCCTCTCTGCATATGGCTACACATCCGTATATACATTGGTCACTACAACTCTTTAGTCAGGGCTAAAACCTAGCTTCTCTCAACACCTATGTTGTGTCAATCCATGAGTGGGCGTCACCTAGAGCTTAAAGACGACTCCAAATGCCAGATTTTTTTAAAAAACTTTTCATGGCAATTTTATTTTAACTTAGAAATTTGCTGAGAACGTAACTTATAATTCACAACACCACACAGCGAATGTCTGAATACATGGATTTTTGTGCTGCGAAAAATATTTCCAAACCATAATATTACTCGTATCCTCTAGGTCCAATATTTTGCCTTTTAGCCTCGCCTAATAAATGTTAGGATGAGTGACCAAGATCCAGTCTCTTGATATGCATTTAACAGTTTAGAATCGTTGTGGCATTTTTGCGCGTTTTCTTTAACTATTTTGGCATTAAATTGTCTTGCCTTGAAGTGGTTGTTATTTGTAAGACTGTTGATGTTGCCACATAAAAGGTAAAACAAAGCAGACAACTGAGTTAGCGAAGTTCAGTAAGTCTTGAGTGAAGTTGCGGTATGTTCGAAAAGAGTAATCGTTGTTTGAACATCTCCGTTATAACGATCCGTCGTACAATTAACAAGTAATTGTTATTCTTTGTGCAAAAGAAGTGTAACAAACAAAGCAATTGTTGTTGTTTACATCAGATTGTGAACAGTGTGCGAACAATAAAGAATTTAAAAAAAGATTAATTTTCTTAAAAAGTCCCATTGTATTGCCAGGCAAGGAATATGACGGGTACCCTCATTCTGTACACGAAAGCAGATTTAAGGTAACACTTGCAAAAGCTGTCACAATGGAAAATTTTATTGAATTCTTATATGAGATAGGTAGTAGCTCCTCTGAAGAGAGAATCCTAAAAACTTAATTCACTTGCAAAAAAAGAAGTGGTAATAAAAACACTTGCAGAGAGACACCAGACAGATCTGATCCGATATAAGCACATGCATGCAGAAAAAAATTTGCATTATACCTTTCAATATTGCAGCTGTAAACGTTTATAGCCAGACCCAGAGAAAAAATCTTAGTAATTTTTTCAAGTGTAACCTAATAAAATGTTTCTGTAAAATCACTAAAGACTGCGTATTTAACTTGACAAATATTCTTCCAAAAATGGAGATCATTTCTCATGGTTATTAGTGAATCTCTTTAGATAATAGTGAATCCTACTGTAATATTTTTTCGGGTGTATAATTGATATACAAAAAACACTGGTCTTGAGGTGTTCACTTTCGGAGACTAACTACAGCTCACAGCGGCGTCTGCAAAAGCTACAATAACGAGGAAAAACAAGAGATAACAGAACATCTTCACTATCATTGGAACATCTACACAGAATTTGGAAACCTAAGAAGAAGAATTTTTGAACACTCAGAATTAATTGAGGTTAGAGAGATGCCAACACCAGAGAGCTTCCCGCACCACTTATATAATTTTATACATGAGTGGCGGGACCTACAGTTTAAAAACGACAGATTTTTGACAAACTTTTTCATGGCAGGTTTATTTTGCTCTCAGAGTTTCTGCCAGAAATTTGCTTAGAGGAAATCACCGAAGAAATATTTTTTTTCATATTTCGTTCGTATCATATCTAATCATTTACAAGCAGAAAACCAAAGACGAGTATACACGTTGTTGGCAATAGGAAGGCAGAAGGACTTGGTATCCTTTTTTGAATTTGCGTAGGTTTTAATAGAAACACAAATAATAAATAACGCAGATGGATAAAATAAAGAAAATCGAGTAAAACGAGGCACATTGCGAAAATTGACGATTGGCAAAAATTTTTTTTTTTTCAAAAGCCTGCTACATTTAAAGTAGGACGAGTATACTCGTCTTTGACATGTTATCACGTAGGACGAGTATAGTCGTCTTGGCAGCGAATGTGTTAAAAGCGACACCGAACGATAGATTCTGTGAGGAACATTCTCATGAAAATTTTATTTTTACTCTCTCAGAGTTTTTACCAGAAATTTGTTTTATGTTTTCCTTTTGATGTCTGCCCTAGGTTCTGAAGACCCCGCTTAACGTTGTTTCAGTATTACGCGGTTGCAAATGAAACGGCCAAGCACTAACTAAAACCGGTGCACTATATAGCGACGGTGTATTGCCCCATATGTATGTTTTTCAACGTTATTTTGTTAGTTTTCCGAAGTCTCAATCACAGTAAGGACACATCTTTAATGCTTTACATTTGATTTTTTAGTTGTCATCAACGTTACTAAGTGTAGACATATGTACGTGTTAAGTTGCCTCGCCTTAACGCTGTTTCGTTAAGCACTGGAACTTATTGGAATGGATCAAATTTAATTTACGTTACAAATATTTAAGAAAAATGTAAAAATTCCATTTATTTGAATAATACTTCAAGTATTAACACAAAATCTCTAAAATAAATGAATTCAATTCACTTTGAGACTAAACAAAGCCGAATACAAATATGGAAACATAGTTTTTTAATTTTTTTTTCTAGTTCCTTAAAAATCATAAACAATAATTCCTACAATAAATAAATATCACCTACTGGATGTTATTTTACGAAAATAAATTTCATTTTGATTTCAACGTTACATTCGTTAACGACAACGGTTTAAAAGGAATGATTGTAACGAGAAAAAAATACAAAAAAAATCAAAAAAATACAACAAAATGACAGTGATTTCGTTAAAAACTCATTCATCATACAGTTTTGTTGGTCAAAAAAAATAAAATAAAAATCAACTTTTTTGTCTAACGGTAAAACTGAATCATGCAACACACAATCTTTTCAAGTTTATCGATATTCCAATATCAACAAACAACCAACAACAGCAACAACAAATGGAAAAAAAATAAAGAAAATTTGTCAACTAAATATTGATCAATCGGATTTTTATGCATAAAAATAAACAAAAAAAAGAGAGAGCCACGGCAAGGAGAGAGAGAGAGACAACAACGAAAAAAAAAAAATCAAAATACGGCGTCATCAGCATCATCGTCATCAACGACAACGACAACATCCTGCTGCCATCCTGTTGTTTATAGTTTTTGCTGTGTTCTATTGCGAATAACACAACCTTGTGCTTGTGTGCCTGTATGTGTGTGTGTATGTGTATGCTTAGAAAAAATAACAGAAAAAATTGTAAACAAACATCAGAAACTAACCAAGCATTTGTTGTTATAACAGCAGAGAGCAAGATACACTAACACAGACTGACACAGACAGAGTGTGAGAGATAGACAAGAGCCTTTTAGAAAAGTAACAACAACAACAAACAAACTTTGTTTTAATATTGGTTTATTGGAATTTATTTAGAAAAACAAAAACGAAGAAAAAAAAAACGAATATAACGGAATTAGTTTTAGAGAGAAATTCAAAATAAAAACAACAACAAAAAAACATGGCGAGTAAACCAACAAAATTTTAAATAAACTTGAGCATCAGAGGAGATGATTTATTTTTATTTTTCGTTACTCATACATCTACTCAAACTCTTGTACTGTACACATACACATACAAACACACACACGAACGCATATTGATTATAAATACTATGGACAGCAATAGTTAATTTGTAAACTCTTTTTTTAGTGATGTTTCCATGGCATGATAAACTATGTATGTATAGCGATAGGGTCTTTTAAGTTTGAGTTTCTTGTTTAAACTTTAAATAGAAAATTTATTACGTTTTATAAAATCCATATGGCAGTAGGTATGTAGATATAAATGATATTTAAGACTTTATTTCAGCTGCATTAGAACTATCGATAACTATGGTTTGACAGCTAAAAATGTCAAACGGTATTGACATTTCTTATCACGTATCATCACGAATCGTTTAATGCCAGCATAATGCTTCAAAATTATGGAAAATTGCTTTAAAAACAAAAAATCTATTCGGGAAGTTTATAAATTGCAACCAACTTCAGGTTGTTATCATTTGTAAACCGCTCGTCTGACAGCTGACAGATTTATGCCAGTGACAGTTCATTTTAAAATCATTTTGATCTATTGCATTCAGAAAAAAAAGTTATTCGTGAATAGAATTTAAGCCTGATAGTGTGTTTGCTTTATATTTGACTGTAGAACCACAAGGGGGCTATGGTTAAAGCCCTCCAGCATTTAAATGTGAAAAAATCTTTTGTTTCTCATAGCAATGCTCGTTACCGTGATACTGGCAGTGTAACTCTTGCAACATTGGGAAACAACATTCAAGCCACCATTGAAGCTAGGATCAAAGTACATCGTATAGGACATATCTCCGTATGAATATGAGCTAACAGTGAACTGGTCTTTAGATCCTTAAGGCGTGTAAGTATCTACGATTGTCTAAGAAAGCCTGAAGTCACCGTGGTCTAGTAGGTAGTGTGTTGGCTTATTAGACGAAAGGCCCGGGTTCGTATCCCAGGTCAGACATCAAAACGAAAAATATTTCTTCGGCGACTTCCTCTCAGCAGATTTCTGGCAAAGACTCTGAGAGTAAAAATTGCCACGAAAAGCTTCTCAAAAATCTGTCGTTCGGAGTCGACTTTAAACTGTAGGTCCCGCCACTCATGGTATAAAATTAACGCAGACGACATAAATGGTGTGAGAAGCTAGGTCGTAATCCTGACTGAAGGGTTGTAATGGCCAATTATGTATGTATGTGTCTAAGAAAGCCTAGTAACTGTGCGAGACAATCGGTGGTTATCTGCATCTAGTTCCTAGACATAGGGACATTGATGGTACCAACAAAAGCCGGTTCAATTGAATATTCTAAAGCGAAGCAGTCTTAAGCACACACAATTTATTGACAGACCATATCATTAAAAAATTTGAAGAGATAGGATCAGGCCTGCAAATAATTAGAATCTGAGCTCTTAGAGAGATTGTAGCCCCGACAAATCAAATTAATCAATTCCACCACGTTCTCAGCGATTGATCCTCATTATTATGAGTTTTGCATTTCGATTTGCACCTTCAGCCTCATAAAGACCAACACAGGCAATATTTAAAGCCAGCTGACTGACCATTTCCAACGTCGAAGATATGCTTAAGAAGTGCTAGGTTAGGTTAGAGGACGTGTACTTGCCGGTTAAGATAAGTACAGTGCCAGGAGGTCGAAATTGACCTATTGTACAACTAAGAAGTGCTAGAGCAACACACACAATTGGAAGACTCCCCAACCTTCATTACGCAGTCCGGACGCGGATGTGAGCATGAAGGCGGCCAAAGGGCCAAAAGGGCTCCACTTCGAAGTAATACCACCGTAGTTCCGGAGTGGACACAACTGTCCACGGTACGAGGGGTGGGGATTTAGTGGGTGAGGGCCCCACACACGGAGGACGTATCGACTTCCTCTATGGCGCTGTACCTAACCGCGCCCCTCCTCGGCGTAAAAAAAAAGAGCAACACACTTTTAGCTATGAAGCTTATATTTTACCCTCTGGTTACATTAGCAAGTAATATGGGACTTGGAGAAACCAAAAGTGATTCTGAAAAAACCATTGCATTCGAAAAAAGTGACTGTTTGACAGTTGCTATGGCCTGTAGGCATATTTTCATCAACTTTTTCTTCATAATTTCTGTTTAAAATCTCAATAATTTGACTTACCGCTGTTTCCAATTCCTTGGCGGATGCATTTATGCGTATGTCACGATGTGTATCCTGGCCAACAATTTTCGTTTTGATAATGTAGAAATCAATGTTGTTGTAAAATTCTAAAGGACGTTTCCAGCGTATAGTTAATGAATCCTGCGAATGACATGTTAAATTAACAATAATCGGTGCACTTGGTCCCGCCACATCAGTACGTTGGATAATTTTATCCGATGATTCGCCTTCATTTTTGGTGGTGAATGCATTCACTTTAATGCGATATTCGGTAAAGGGTTCTGTAAAGAAACATACAAAAACAAAAAATGAGAAGAAAGTTTCCGGAAATGTTGTAAATAGGAAATTGTAAAATTAAAGTATTAAAAAATATTGCATATTTTAAGGGGCATTAAATAAAATAACCTGGGATTTAAAGCTTGCATATATAACAGTAATTAAGCCTGCTGCTCTATATTGTTTATATTAACCGAACCAAACATGTCAAAAAGTTTACAATTAGTTTTGTTATTAAAAATTTTATTAATGCACAGTGGGCTGATTAGTGAAAAAAAATGGAAATTGAAAAATTAAAAAAAAAAAATAAAATTTCAGCACAGTTGCCTTGTAACAACAAATCTACAGAAAACTTCTATAAAGTTTGAATTTTTTTTGGAATTTTAGTTTCATTTTAATGCTTGGACCCCTTGATTTGGCCCTTAACTCCGGAATACAAAGTCATTTAAATAAACGTCTTTGAATCGGTTGCAGCATATGTTTTAAGGTAGTTTTCAACCATTTTTTCCTACATTTCGAGGGGTATCTCAGCGATAATTTGACGAATATTGGTTTTCAAACTACCCAGAATGAAGGAACCGTTTAAACACGAACCAGAGAGCAACCAAAGAGCATGATCTTGGTGGCCAGTTAATGCCATCAGTACTTGAAATTGGTTTTTCTTAAATATTCCCTTTGGAATAAAATCAAAATCGGTCGTGATGAGTGACTTTTGACACTTTTTTTCTTCTTTTTGTTTTCTTAATTGGCTATTAACAATCCGATTAACAGATATCGGCCTGTCGCAACATATCCTTCCAGGCGCCTATGCTTCTTGCGCGTTTACGCCAGTTTGTTACACCAATCGATGACAGGGCTTTCTCGATTTGGTCCTTCCAACGGATACAAGGTTGTCCTTTTCGCCTACTTCTGCAGATCCCCGTCTCGCTGGAGCATCCTCCTCCATACGAATGACATGGCCGAGCCAGTGCAGGCCTGGATATTAATACGCTGCACAACGTTTATGTCGTTGAGGAGTGGAAATCATAGCCAACTCGCACTGGACCGAAGGTCTTACGTAGGACATTTCTCTCAAATACTCTCAAGGCTGCTGCATCAGTGCTTAAAAGGGCCCATGACTGCCTTGTTAAATCCGCATGCTGTCCAGCTTATAATCTTCAACTGCAGGCCCAAAAATGCCTGTTATCGTACGGGCACAGAGTTCTGAATTAACGATAACGGTTCTTCCAGACTCGTTTTCGAAAATATATGCTGCAATAACATATCCAGACCGTTAAGGGCATTAAATAAAGACTTTTTCAGAATCAGTTTTAGATTCTCTTCAATTTTGCTTGTTGACGTAGAGACTGAGTGATAAATGAGCTCCTTTGCTGAAAAAAATTTTGGTCAAAAACTCAGCATTGTAAGCCTATTGGTTCTAGTATCTAATCAGTGTATCTAAAACGATTCGAAGTTCAGCGTGCTGATCGTACAGGAATGGTAATGCCCTCCTGTTGGTGCTCTCTAGCTACTATCTCTTGAGTTAAAAACAAATTCTAGTGGCACACCTTAACGCATGTAAACAAGATACACAAACAATAATGAAAACAAGTTGTTTACATTTTTTGGGTCTTTCCCGAAAGCCGTCATTCTCCTTCAAGAGCATTCGTCAGCCTATTGATCCAGCGATATAAAAGGCATGACAAGCGAGCAATGATGGAGTTCGAACTAAGTTAGTCGTGTCTGACGACGTCACGTTGGTTGCAGTGAGAATTCAATCAGTTGTGTGTAAAGGCACGAGATCGAAAGTAATAATTCAGTCAGTCTTGCGTGCAAACAAGTTGCGTGTGAAGAAAGCAGTTGTTACGCGAGCAGAAGTGTTGTGCTTACAAGAAGGTTGTGAGCAAAGAAGAAAAACTAACAAATGTTTTTGCTTGCAAAAAGCTTGTAAGAAGAGAAATATAACGAACAAGCACATATTGTGAAAGTTATCGTTGTATACATCGAATAAGTTCGAACAGTGGGACAAAAGAAGTACGGACAGTAAAAAATTGATTTACAATTAAAGACCAAATTTATTTTTATTTTATTTGCAATTTACGAACTTATATTTTTAACATTTTTAAAATGGTAAAAACGTAACAATATTTTATTCCATATTTCCTTTTCGTTCGAAATGCCTGGGGCCGCGGATTCGAACCATGGCTTCGCATTTATTATCCCAGAACACAACCTACTAGGCTGCGGCGTTTTTTGTTTTGTGAATATTATCACTTTTCATTAAACATAATTCTCTAGCCCATTGTGTTTAACAATTTAATTTTTACTTTTTTTTCATATTTCTTTAGAAGTTGTTGTTCATTTGAGGTTAAAACCCACTTTCCCGGGCTCTTTTATTAACGTTAATCAGTTAAAAGCCTTAATTACATTAAATTTTCATATTTAATAATTCTCCATTAATTTTTTCCTCGTTGTTTTTTTCGCTGTTTCCTGTTGTACATGTTGCTGTTGTTGTAATTGTTGTTTTATGTAAATGAAAAACAGTTTAAACATGGCCAACAGTGACCATAATCATAATAATAATAAAAACAACAACAACAACAGTAATATAAACAACAAAAATAATAACAACAACAACAATAAAAACAAGTTTGTTAATACAAACACATGACTTTTTAATACCCGAACAATTTTTAATTACAGATTCATTGAGTATATGAGACTAATAACACCCAAAAGTAGGCAACAAAACAGCTTAAAAAGTATAAGTCTTGTTACCCTTCACAAGTACGCACAGAAACACACACACACTTACACATATATTTGTGAAAATCATTAATGCAGTTGTTCTGTCTATGCTAGCGTGCCATGCTTATAATGTATTTGTGTTTGTTGTTATTGTTATTTTACTGCCGTTATTCAAAATATTTATAGTTGAACGCAGAACAACAACAACACAAACAACATCATCATCGACACATTTACGACCGACCGACCATGTTTAAAATGGTCTCCGGGTTTCCTTTTTGACAACAATTGGCCACAATAGCCAACGACAGCAAAATGGTTTCGCTTAAAATTAATAACAGATAATACAAGACAAACAGAGAGAGAAAGAGAGAGAGAGAGAGCGAGAGCGAGCACACGACAGCTTAATGAAATGTCAAAAGGGATATTTTTTAATAAAATATGCCCGAAAAGCGTTCGTATAATGGTTGCCTAGTTGGTTGGTTGGTTGGTTGTTTGGCTCGCGTACATTCGTTTGCTTGTCTGTTTACTCATACTCTTACACATCAACTCACTGCCGTGGGAGATGACAAAAACAATAACAATAACAACAACAACAACACAAACACATTCAAATATTATTATCAAATAAAGAGCAGAAATGTAGCGTTAGTGCTTGTGTTTTTGTTGGTTGCGTTGGCTGTTGCTACTTGACTCCGAGTAGCATTAATGTATTAGTCAATAATAATCACTAGCACAGCTTATTAGGGTGACCAGATAAGAAAATTTTATTAAAACTAACAAGAAGATTTTAGTAAAGCGGGAATTTAAAGAAAATTATTTTCCATAAAGCAACTGTTAACTCTCAATGTGTTTTTTATTTTTTTTTATGAAAAGGTTAAAATACTAAGAAAAATTTCTGGCTATTGAAATAGAAACCCGTAGAGATTTTTGCAAATTTTGTCATAAAGTTAACATTTTAAGGTTTGTTATCAAAAATAAATTTAATATTGAGGTAACTAGACTACTAATATTATCAATAGATGGGTTGTGCGCAATATTGTACACTGGAGGAGGGAAGACTCATTCAAAATTTTCGAGAATAGAAAAAATGGTTTAAATTTATAGTTAATGTGCTTGGACGATCTAAAAAATTTCGGTTTTAATGCTGTCAAGCCTCAAAAAGTCGTAGAAAAACGTGGAACAATGAGAAAAACTAGCACTATTATGGATGGTAACATTGCGATGCAAGCTAAGTGAGATCCTTTTAAGTCTTCGAAAGCGATCGCCGTTGAAATATATAATCAAATATCGACAAGAACTGTGCGGCATCGTCTATGTGACATTAAACCTCCATGAATAATAGCTCGCAAAGTTCCATTGCTTAGAAAAAATTACCAGAAGAGGAAACAGTGGACCAGAAGGTATCAATAGATGGCATAATATAATCAAGATAAATTTATTTGTAAATGCTGCAGGGCGTAATGTTAGAAGACCAAGGGAAAAGAATTGGAATGCTTTTAAAATTAAATTAAACTCTGTTGTTAGTTGCTTTGTAGTCGCCGTAGTCTAGTAGGTAGTGTGTTGGCTTATTAGACGTGAGGACACGGTTCAAACCCTAGGTCAGGCAACTCCAACAAAACGAAATATGAAATTAAATCTTCTTCAACGACTTTCTCACAGCAGATTTCAGGCAAAAACTTTGAAAGTAAAAATAAAATTACCACGAAAAAGTTTCTCAAAAATTTGTTGTTCGAAGTCGACTTTAAACTTTCATGTATAAAAATTAACGCACACAACATAAGTGGTCTGAGAAACCAGGTCGTAATCCTGACTGAAGGATTGTAATGATCAATTATGTATGTATGTATGATTACTGTTAGAGATTGGTTCTCCCTGGCAAAAATGTTTGCTTGAAAGATCCATGGATTGTGGAGAAGTAAAGCTAAAGACAGATATTAAAAACATCAGCCTTCACACGTTCAAAATTTTGTAGGAGCTACCCTCCTAGTAATATCATATATTTGATATTGCTATTGCGTATCCGGAAATCCTGCATAGTATGACTCAATTTCCATGCTTAGCTGCTTCAGTTTGCCCAAACGGCCTCTTGGTATTCTCGACTTAAACACATACAGTGAGCGTTAAAAGAAAGTGGACATTAAAAAAGTAAACGTTAATAAAATTTATGTATTTACACAAAAAACTTTTTTAAAAAATTTCGCAATATTGCCAATTTTTGTTCGGGAACTCTCCTTAATTGTTAAAATTTTAGTTTGATGATTGTTAGAATTTTATTCATGGTGTACACTTTCTTTTGATGCTCGCTGTATGAGTACAGGTTTACGTTGCCGTTTTGGTAAACGAGTTTTACTATGTTCCGTCCTTTGTAAAGCCCGACCAAATTAATTAGAGCACATCTTTCGACAATGTAAACATTTGCTTGGAAGATATTCTCTAGTTCTTCTATGGATTTCCAATATTTTACTCTGAAGCTGATGTGCTAATGCCTGTCTATAAGCCAGTCCAGTACTGGATTGGCGGCTTGGTGGTCAGATAATTTTACTGTGTTCCGTCCTTTGTACATCCCGAGCAAGATGAGTTGAGAACAGCTTTCAAAAGCGTAAACATTTGCTTGAAAGATATTCACCAGTTTTCTACGCATACATACGTAACATAATTGGTCATTACAATCCTTTAGGCAGGATTACGACCTTGGTTCTCACACCACTTATGTTGTGTGGGTTAATTTTTATACATGAGTGAGGGGACCTACAGTTTTAAAATCGACTTCGAACGACAGATTTTTGAGAAGCTTCTCATGCCAATATTATTTACTCTCAGAATTTTTTACAGAAATCTGCTGAGAGACAGTCGCCCAAGAAATATTTTTGCATATTTTCGTTTTGATGTCTGACCTAGGGTTTGAACTAGGGCCTTCAGTCTAATAAACCAACACACTACCTACTAGACTACGGCAAATTCTGTTTTTTCAGTTTTTCTATGGCTTCCGAATATTTCAATCTGAGATCGAACCTTTAGGCCTTCTGTATAACAAATAATGCTCTCGAGGATGTGCCCCTGGAAGCTGTATGTTGCTCTATTCACTCTTAATACTCAATTTCGTTGAAAAGTACTACAAAGGATTATAAAGTTTAAAGGTTTTGTGCATCACATGTGATGCACAGCAAATTAGTTTCATACGCTTGTGCATCAGATGTGATTCACGTTTTAAAAATTTTGGACGTACGGTGTAAACATTTTTTTCTGTATGGGGTTAAGGAAAAGGTTAAGAAGCTCTTTGCCAGTCCCTTAATTAGTTAGACCCCAATAATATTTACGAAAATATTCAAAATTACCGAATTATGCTTTATTTAAAAGCTTAAAAGAGAAGCATGTTCGGCGTTGTGTAACTGGAAGTGGTAGTAAAGCTGGAAATTGAGCTTACAACTCTCAATTAGATAGGCTCTGGTTCGCACATTTTAACATTGCTTACACAATAGCTATTGCTGTGAAACATTTTTCTAACTGAAGGTTGCCGGGAGAAAAAAAAACCAGGAAATGTTTTCATTGAACTCTGGTCACCCTAAAATTTAAATATGAATTAAATCCGGCTGGATTGTCTTGTCATATTATAAATAAATGATATTATTGTGACACAATATCCGTCCGTTAAGCATTGCTATGGTGGAGTAGGGGGTGGGCAACCCAATAGCTTATGCAACAAACTTTAACAGGGGCCATCTTTAAATGGCAAACAGCAACAGAATGACAGTTAAAATTAACAAAAGTACCAAACAGCAATAAAGTTTAAAATATTTTATCAGTCCAAGGCTGGGCTAGGCTGTGCTGTACTGTGCTGTCATTACTATACTCTATTGAATATCCATAGCATGGCATGAAATGGCATGGCATGGCTTGGCATGACATTGTCTTCCGTAATGTATGTTAAGAAACTTGACTGTTTTATGAATTGTTGTATTATTGTTAAGCATTAATTGGTTTTAAATTCAGAAATAAGGGGGCAAAAAACGAAAGGTTAATTATAATAATTAAAACACTAAAGAACACACAGAAAAACTTAAAAAAAAAACAACTTTGATTTGGTATTTAAATTAAAGCATACTTTTAGGCATATTGCCTTGGTGTTTATATTAATTTCTAAGTGTCGTTGTACTTACTTAATTTTGGCAGCTCAAACGTTATGGCCGAATCTGCAGCATTACGTTTTACAATTTCCACGCCTGTTTGATTCTCATGAATATGAAAGACATGATAACCGGCAATTGCGCCATTTTGATTTTTAGGCGGATGCCAAGACATCGTTATACTTGTGGCTGTTACATCCAATACGGTGAGGTTTTGAGGTTTACTTGGCACTAAAAATATACAAAAAAAAAAATACGAATAAGAAATGTGAATGAATATTAAATTACAAAAGATTTCTTTGGTTAGTCTAGCCTAGTCATATTATGAAAAATTGTTATTTGCCTGATAAGGCTTCATTCTTCCTTTGTTTGTTGCGTTTTAACACAACAAATATAATCTTTTTTAAATCCTTAGACATACAAGTCAAAAGGACTCGTGCAAATACAAACCTTTGACTTGTTTTATTCTAATATGTACTAGGGGTGCCCTGCCACAAAGCTAGCAGGACTAGTATTTTAAAGTCTTCAAATGGCTTAAAGGAAATATAAGAAATTAATTTTTTTTTAAATATCCTGTAAAGGATTTACTTAAAAAAAAATATTTAAAGTTGTAATAAGTTAAAGAGTTTTTGAAAAGGTTCCATGGCGAAAAGATTTTTGGCTGTCAGGCAGTAGAATCGCTCTTACAGATGTAAATACTAGTGTATTGGTCCCATGGAATTTGGAAACTGCAATGTGGTGTAGTCACCGTAGTTTAGTTGGTTTTGTGTTGCCTTGCTAGACGAAAGATGCGAATTCAAACCCAAGTTCTTAGCTGTTAGGCGGCAGAATTATTACTTGGCACTGCAAGATTAGATCGCTGATAGGGATCCCAGAACAGATTCCAATCAGACTGTTGCACGGTCCTCCGATGAGGAGTAGTTGAAGGCTATCGAACACCACCTCTATACTCAAGAATGATAAACTAAAGATTACACCTTGCTTATGATTTCCCGTTAGATGACATTGTTGGGCTATTTTAAAGGTTTCCAAGTCTTTTTCATATGTGAAAATGAACATTTCTTCTGAAAAGTGTATGCACTACGTGAAAGCAGTTGGCAGCCCTGCAATATAACTTAAATTATCATTAGCCAGCCAATAGGAAAACAATGAAAACAATTTTCGTGACGTCATTGATTCAACATGCGTTGACGTTTTAGTTTATCATTCTTGCTCTATACTAACTGTCCAGCCCTTAGTAGGTTGAGGTTGAAGACCCTTGGTTTCCTTATGGGGTTTCAATTTTGTGCCGAGAGCCGATGGATTCATTATTAGTTTAAGTTGATGGAAAAGTGCTAGGGCTTCAATAGTGTAGTCGTGCTCTTTTCTTCTGTGCTTTCACCCTTTCCTACTTTCCTAACTTTTTCCCTATCTCCCCTATTATGGTCTCGTCTTTATTCTGGGTACAGTACATGTCTTAACTCTTCCTTTCCCTGATTTGGCGGAACTTGGTTAGTACAGGGATTGCGTTTCACCCGTGGCATCACAACGGGCCGCCATGCGTGCTCAAGTGAGCTTTGTGATATCAGAGCTACCACTACGACCTGACCTGACCTGACATGTCTTAACACATTCGCTGCCAAGCCTAAACTATATAAAGTCATTCCCATTGCCCATTTATATTTTGAGTGTTACTGTTTACCAAAACCCTGTTATTTCATGGTAAGTGCACATATATTATCGTACATAATCATTTACAAGCAGAAGGCATACGTTTTATTAGAAAAACAAATAATAAATAACGCAGATGGATAAAATAAAGAAAATCGCATAAAACGCGATACATTGAGAAAATTGGCAACACTTAGAAGAAATTCACTATTGTCGCTTGGCAAAAAAAAAAATTTGCTAAATCACAAAAATCATGTTATAATATATTTAAATTAGGACGAGTATACTCGTCTTTGACAGGGGATCCCGCACTGGACGAGTATACTCGTCTTTGACAGTGAACCAGCACTGGACGAGTATACTCGTCTTTGACAGTGAATCAGCACTGGACGAGTGTGTAAATTCGCAGGTACACATCCTTTAAAACTAGGCAGCAAAAGTTATTCTCATATGAGGAATACGTTTCTCACAACACGACTGCAATTGGGATATTGTCATCGTAGTCTAGTAGGTAATGTATTGACTTACTAAATGAGAGCTTGTGAGTTCAAACCCTAACTCTACAATATTAAAACAAAACAAACCAAAAAAATTTCTTCGACTTACCCTTATCAGTCGTTTGGCAAAAACTTTGGGAGTAAATCAAATTGCCATGAAAAGTTTCTTAAAACTCTGTCGTTCGGAGTCGAAGACAAATTAAGCCACATTCAACAATAGAAATCAGCTGGCAAAGCATTTGTCATGATTGTCTAGTCATGTTTCAGGGTTAGAAGCTTCATGAATCCATATAGCCTATCAATGTCTGGCCCAGAAAAGCTTTTCCCTGCTTGTTGCTTACAGGATGTGTTTAATAGTTTCATACTCTCCCACGTCATTGCGACCTGGCTTTTTATCCAGAATAACGTCTAGATTAAGTTGTCGAAAGTTGTCAAACCATGGTCTCTCACCTAATAAGACAACACCTACTAAACTTTGGCTACAATTTCTAAACTTACATACATAACATAAGTAATTGGCCATTACAACCCTTTAGTCAGGATGACGACCTAGCTTCTCACACCACCCATGTTGTGCGCGTTAATTTTATATGTGATTGGCAGGACCTACAGCTTAACGTCGTCTCCCAACGACAGATTTTTGAGAAACTTTTTCATGGCAGGTTGATTTTTCTCTCAGAGTTTTCGGCAGAAATCCGCTGTTAAGAAATCGCCGAAGAATATTTTTTTTCATATTTTGGTTTGATATCTGAGCTGGGATACGAACCCGGGCTTTATGTTTAATAAGCCAACACACTACCTACTAGACTTCAAACTTAATTACCTTTAAGTCGAAAGATATGAAAAACTGCATACTTTTAGGAACATTTGTACAACTTTTTTTCAATTAAAAAGTTTGCTTAGTTTTTATTTCAAATTTCTTTATCTTGATTTTATTTATTATTTTCTTTTAATCTTATAATGGCAAAAGGGCAATTATACTCATCACAACATTGGCGAAATATTAGTTTCCTACTTGTTTCATATATTCTTTTTAATATAAAACAATGCATATTTTCAGGTTAGGACATTAAATTTTAGCTTTTTTCAAAGTGTAAAATAATTTTTTTTTGTAACTAAAATTAAATTAAATTAATTAATTAAGATTTAAAAAATAAGTTCGTTAAATTTGCTTTATGTTAAGCAGAATCTTTGCATATTTTTAGGCTTTTAAAAATAAAACATTTTTAAAATTATTTTTCTATTTTCTTGTTTTTAAGTTGTTCATTATAAATGAAACATAAATAAATTATAAGGAATAAATTTTCATTTTTGACACCTTTTTGTTGCTCATAAAAAAAGTTTTATTAAAAAATATTGCATACCCTAAGGCAAACTTTTTATTTTTTTAAATATAAGTGTTATAACATTTTTAAAATAATAATAACTTCGGGTAGTATTAACGCTTTTTATATAATAAAAATAAAGCATACTTTTAGGTTAAATATAACAAATAAAGCAATAAAAAGCTTTATTACAGGTTTTGTAGCCAAACTTTTTTTGAAAATAGTTCCAAATATACAGATTACATGGTTTTATATATGCATAAAATATTTTCGTTTTTTAATGTGGCATACTTTTAGGCTTTAAATATTAAATAATGAAAATACAGTGTTTTTAATAATCTTTAGTTCTGTGTTTTAGTTCAAAAACTTTTCATGACTTTTAAAGTGAACATTAAAAAAATATAAACCTTTAAAATTATATTTTATTGAACTTTTATTTTAAGTTTCCTAAAACTATGCTTCAAGTTTTTTTCCCTTACACTTAATTGTTTTCTACTCTTTAAACCTAAACGATTTCATTCATTCTGATGTTAGTAAATGAATATTTCAATATCAAATCATGTTTTTTTTCTTTTTATTTTCTTACTTGTAAAGCAATGAATGCCTTTGAACAATAGACTAAACAAACTGACTGAGTGAGTGACTTGTCCGTAAAAACTTGTCTACGGAAATTCCTTTATTTTCTCTTGTTTAACAATTTTTCTTATGACTTCACACATTTTTTTCTTCTTCGTTTTTATTTAACCGTGTCTGGTTTAAATGATGTCTTTACAGGCTGTCTTTAACATGTTTTCTTGAGACAATAGAGTCTGTATAGATGGCACAGCAGTTTAACGAGAGTCGTTTGTAAATGTCTAATGATCCTTAAAGCCTTAAAGAGAGCAAAGGAAAGTTGCCTGCAATTTTTCATGCAATTTTTTATTGACATAAACTAGGAAACTTTATCCTGAGAATATAATTTTTATTAAACAACCCTCGTATAATATTTCATTGCGCAACCTTTCCAACCTTCAAAGACTTTATAAATTCCGAATGTTCGTTTTGTTTTGTGTCCTTACACTTCAATTGATATTGAGTTTATGCGTGTAGTTTATGTGTGAATATACGCGTCTATCTTCAATAAAATGCCTGAACATGAGTGTATCCTTCAGGGTATCGATAATAATATCATGTTATCTAAAACTATAGACAGGGTAATGCAAGTTCAAGTTTCTTTTATTTTTGTGATTCTTTCATTTGCCACATCAAGCTTTCCTATTGCCTACGCGACTATCACAATACAGCAGGACCCCAAACATGATTGTGGATTTTTTTGGGGGATTCCCCAGTGTCTAATTATTGATTGCGCTCTAAAAAAATATTACTTTTGCCGAGGACTACGTCCTTGTTTCTAATTTTTTTTACTTGCAAGTTCTTTTCCATTAGAAAATTGAAAAAGTAGAAAGACTTGGTGAGTATTTTGGTCTGGTGTTCCGATAGAGAAAAACTTTTTAATTCCTGAAGGAATAAACGATCGAATAAAGTACCACCAAGCCTAGTCTATGACTGTCGAACTTGCACGATGCATTCTAAGGCGTTAAAATACTGGATATCTATGGGCCAAATATAATCATAAACGTCGTTAGTCTAACTGGATCGGGCATATTCTCCCGTGGATATTATTAGAGCTGTTAAGGAATGGAACCCGTATGTAATATCACACAAACTTTACTCATTTACAGAGGATAGATGGGATAATGAATCCATTTGCATAGACAACAGAGAATCTGGTCGTTTATTTGCATTAAACTCTATCAAAGTCCATGTAAGCAACCTTAGTTCCTTAATTTGTTAGAAGATCTAACGACTTTCGTAAAAGCACTAATGACGAGGGAGAAGCAAACCACCGTCAGATCCTGGGAAACATAAAAGGAGGATTCTTGGGCATCCAGAATTTATTGATCTCAGACCTGTAGCCAAAGGTGATTTAAAGAAAGTCCCTAACTTTATAAAGTTGTCGGGAGTGACGAAAAATACCAGCCAGGAGCTGTAGTTGAAGGACCTAATAGGTCCTATAGCTATTAAAACGGTATCTTACAGATTTCAAATAAGATAAGCTGTTTAGAAGTCGCCGTGGTCTAGTGGGTAGTGTGTTGGCTTATTAGACAAAAGGCCCGGGTTCGTATCCCAGGTCAGACATCAAAACGAAAAAATATTTCTTCGGCGATTTCCTCTCAGCAGATTTCTGGCAAAGACTCTGAGAGTAAAAATTGTCATGAAAAGCTTCTCAAAAATCTCGACTTCTCAGAAATCGACTTTAAACTGTAGGTCCCGCCACTCATGTATAAAGCTAGGTCGTGAGAAGCTAGGTCGTAATCCTGACTGAAGGGTTGTAATGGCCAATTATGTATGTATGTAAGCTGTTTAGGCGATTGCTAATTTAGCCGAAGCTAACCTAGTTTTGTCGTAATCTAGTAGGTAGTGTGTTGGCTTAGTAGACTGAAGGTCCGAGTTCAAACCCCTGGTCAGACAATCAAAACGAAAATATGCAAATATTTCTGCGGCGACTTCCTCTCAGTAGATTCCTGGCAAAAATTCTGCGAGTGTAAATAAAATTGCAATGAAAAGCTTCTCAAAAAGTGTTTCGGAATCGACTTTAAAAACTGTAGATCCCGCTGCTCATGTATAAACATAAGTGGTGTGAGAAGCTACGGTCGTAATTCTGACTGAAGGGTTGTAATGACCAATTAAGTATGTATGTACGTATGTAACTAGTTTTGTTGTACAGTTACTTCCCTCCTTTTTTTTATTTATAAAACCAGCACTCAGGGGATGACCCCTACTCATGCAGTGCATTGTGCAGGTTTTAGGAAAGGTGGAAGAGGGAAGATGCGAACGGTAAGGAAACGGGTTGCTGCTGGTGACTATAAAATGGCCAGTGCTATACCTTCACCATTAGACAGTCTACAGCAATCGTCCCCAAGAAGTCCGCAGTTTCTCACACCACTTATGTTGTGTGTGTTAATTTTATGCAGAAGTGGCGGGACCTACAGTTTAAAGTCGACTCCGAACGACAGATTTTTGAGAAACAAGAAGAGAACGAGAAGAAATCGCCGAAAAAATACTTTTTGTATTTTCTTTTATTTTTGATGTCTGGCCTGGGACTCGAACCCTGGCTTTACGTCTAATAAGCCAGCACACTACCTACTAGACCACGGCGACCTCCTGTTCCTTTGTGGCTAGTGTTGGAATCTGTTTCAGAAAGTATCAACCAATTTCAGCTCAGGATCAGCTAAGTTCCTGAAGAAAGTACAGGGATATGTTGTAGTCCGAACAGTACCGATTGATTGGCTTTGTAGATAGATTCGATTTCTCTCAATTACTTTGGAATAAGGCTTCTAGGTTTCTTATAGAATAGATGCTGTTTGAAAAAAATTACCAGGATGCCATGGCAGTAATATTGCGGACACAGAACTCTACTTTAATGACAACATGTAGTTACAAAACCCGAACCTGTAAGACCCTATATAAAGAACTTTCAAGTTTTTTTTTCTGGTGTGTACATTTTTAGTTTTGCATACTCTTTTGACAACAACACGTACGAATACATAGGACATAGCATGAGCATCCAAGCGAGTGTTGCTTTTTTTCTGGCTTCTTTGCCTGCAAATCGTCACAAAAAGGATTAAAAGGAATCGCACAGAATAAAAAAACAAAACAAACAAGGAGAATAGAATAGAAACTTTAGAATTAAAAAGAAAGTCGAGAATATCATAGAATAACAAAGGTTGTAACCCCAGGCTAAACAAATGAACACAAATAAAATCTCTTTTTTTTTAAGGATTCTGTGTTCTGTTCCTGTTCATTTCTATTCAATTCTGTCCTGAACTACGAGATTTGCAAAAAAACTAAAGAAAACCTTATCTTTAAAAAATTTAAAAGTTTTTCAAACGTTTTTTTGGCTTATCACAAATAAAATAAAGACAACATTGGGCCTCTACAGTGGGCTCAAAGATGTACCAAAAGCATACAAGAGTTTTGTATGGCAAAATAATTGCTTCCAAAATTTTTATTATTGATCTAAAGACTGATGTTTTGCTTTTACAACGCTGAACATTAAAATTAAAAACAAAACTACAAAAACAATGAACTTGTTTACAAATTATTGCACTCCGTAGTATAACAACAAACATTAGCATAAAAAAATGGTAAACAAGTAAGCAAGTTGAAGTCGTCGTGGTCTAGTAGGTAGTGTGCTGGCTTATTAGATGTAAAGCCAGGGTTCGAGTCCTAGGCCAGACATCAAAATAAAAACGAAAAGTATTTTTTCGGCGATTTCCTATCAGCAGATCTCTGGCAAAAACTCTGAGATTAAAATAAAATTGCCACGACACGACACATACATTAAACTGTAAGTCATGTGTAATTCAGTGTACCCTATGACGTGTATATTTTGTTATTGTCTGCTTTGTGTATTTATGTTCGTTTAGTTTATTTTTAATCGTCATTGTAAGAGTATCAATAATGAATCTGTCATTCGAAGTCGACTTTAAACTGTAGTTTACGCCGTATTTTCATGTGTAATTCAGTGTACCGTATGATGTGTATATTTTGTTATTGTCTGCTTTGTGTATTTATGTTCACTTAGTTTGTTTTTAATCGTCATCGTAAGAGTATCAATAATGAATCTGTCATTCGAAGTTGATTTTAAACTATAGGTTACGCCGTATTTTCATGTGTAATTCAGTGTACCGTATGATGTGTATATTTTGTTATTGTCTGCTTTGTGTATTTATGTTCACTTAGTTTGTTTTTAATCGTCTTATGAGTATTATCAATAATAAGTCTGTCGTTCGGAGTCATCTTTAAACTGTAGGTCCCGCCACTCATGTATAAAATTAACACACACAACATAAGTAGTGTGAGAAACTAGGTCAATAATCCTGACTGAAGCGTTGTAATGACCAATTATGTTATGCATGTACAACATAAGTGGTAGGTGTGATATGGATGTGACTTGATCAGACTGTCGCTAGCAATCTGAAGACAATCTGACAGTCCACGAAAATCCCTTGAGTAAGATTATCTAAAGAAACGGCAATATCTGCCGCCACAAAAAACCTTCAAAACAGCAACTACTTTCGCCTGAAAAACGCTGCTGTTGCCATTCAGTCTCTAACGGGGATCCCTACAAAAGATGGCATAAAATACTAAGAATGACCAGGAAAAAATTTTGAATTTCAAACTTCAAAGAGCCTATTTATGTGTATACAAAATATGTTAACTTTATTTAGTTTATTTTACAAAATCACAAAGAATTAAAGATTTTAAAGACAATGTACCGTATGATATGTATATTTTGTTGTTTTTCTATTTTGTGTATTTATGTACGTTGAGTTCAAAGTCACCGTAGTTACTAGGTTTCATATTGGTTTATTAGACCTAGGGCCATGGTTCAAAATCCTGGTCAGACACCAAAAAGAAAATATGAAAAAATTAATTTCTTTTAAAGACAAAGTACCGTATGACGTGTATATTTTGTTGTTCTCTGTTTTGTGTATGTATTTATGTTCGTTTAATTTGCTTTACTAATCCTGACTGAAGCATTGTAATGACCAATTATGTATGTATGTATGTATGTAAACAAAATACCCATGTTTACATTAATAAAGATCTTGAAAAGGCGTACAAGAACATTCATCAGACTGTTTAAGCTGCAATATACGTGAACGCTCGCCTTCAAGAACATTCATCAGACAGTTTACATTGCCATATAAAAGGCAAGGCAAAGCAGGCAACTGAGTTAGTAAAAGTTCAGTCAGTCTTGTGTGAAGATGTGGTACGTTTAAAAAGAGTAATCCTGATTTGAAGATCTCCGTTACAAAGATTTGTCGAACAATTGTCTAGTAATTGTTATTGTTTATGTAAAAAGTATAAACAAAGAAATAACAAAGGAAAGCAATTGTTGTTGTTTACATCAAGTTGTAGACAGTAACACACAGAATTGTGCGAATAATAAACTATTTTAATCAAAACTAAACATTAAATTTATTTTTATTTTATTTGCAATATTTTGCTCCACTGTCTCAAGTATATAAAATTATTTTTATCACAAAAACAAAAGCAAAGAATCGAAATAAGTATTCTAAACCAGTTAACAAATAATCTTTTATTTGCTATGTTCCTTATGGGGTTTCAAAGATCTTTATTTAAATGACAGCTTAACGGCAAAGAAAATAAAACCAATTTTATTTAGATTGTGGTGGTCTTTTGGACACAAAAAAAAGGAAAAAGAAAAAGAACTTGAATAACCAACAATAGAAACAAAATTGTTATCCTTCTTCACTTTGATTTCCCTTCTTTTTTGTTTTGTTCTCTCCCATCAAAGTATTGTTTCAAATGTCCCCGTTGTTGGAGTAAGGAAAACCATTTGAAAAGGGTTTCTTTAAAAACCCTTCTTCAATACGGTGTTTCATAAAAAAGGAGAATCGAGAAAAAACTTAATCAGATTCAGCTTTTTTTAAAGAAGGAAAGAACATTTTAAATGCTTAGAATGAAGATTACGAGGCTTGGTTTAGTTTAAGTAGTTGATCTAGTTTAAATAGCCTGAATTCGAATACAAATTTTAACAAATCATTTGAAATTGTTTCACTGTCTCCATAACTAGAATGCATTCACAAAAGCCTTTGCCATATGAAGACGTTGAAGGCTTGAATGTTTTAAGAATTTACGAATGCATTTAATGGCCAACGTCTAGCCTGTCCTCTTCAACTTCTTTTTCAATGGTGGAATCAATTTTTAACGCTACAATCTAGATCGTGGTTTGAAGCTGCAATATACGTGAACGCTAACCTTGAAGAACATTCATCAGACTGTTTACATTGCCATATAAAAGGCAAGGCAAAGCAGGCAACTGAGTTAGTAAAACTTCAGTCATTCTTGTGTAAAGATGCGGTACGTTTGAAAAGAGTAATCCTGATTTGAACATCTCCGTTACAAAGATCTGTCGAACAATTGTCTAGTAATTGTTATTGTTTATGCAAAGAGTGTAAACAAAGGAATAACAAACAAAGCAATTGTTGTTGTTTACATCAAGTTGTGAACAATGGCACACAGAGTTGTAGGAATAATAAAGAATTTTAATTAAAACTAAACATCAAATTTTATTTTATTTGCAATCTAAGAGTTCATATTTTAAACGTTTTTAAAATGGAAAAAACGTAACAACATATATTTGATCATTGCAATGTGGTTTTAATTTTTATACATGAATAGTGGACCCTACAGTTTAAAGTCGACTCCAAGCAACAGATTTTTGAGAAACGTATTCACGGCAATTTTAATTTATTCACAGAGTTTTCGTCAGAAATTTGCTGAGGAATTAACACACCACCTACTAGACTAGGGCGATAAATAATTCTCCATTTTCTATTTTTTCTATTTCATACTTAAAGTTTTTGTCAGAAATCTGCTGAGAGGAATTCTCACCGAAGAAATATTTGTTCATATTTCGTTTTGATGTCTGAACTGGAGTTTGAACGATGGCTTTTAAGCCACTAGAGTATCTACTAGACTACGGCGTGAAGTCAGGTTAGTTTATTTTTATTTTCAACCATTGAAGCCATTTTAATTTTCCGGAAAATCATCAAATACCAGGTCAGACATCAAGCTAAAAGTATGCAAAATATTTCATCGGCGACTTTCTCTCAGCAGAGTTCTGGCAAAAACTCCACAGAGTGAATAAAATAAAATTGCCTTGAAAAAGTTTCTTAAAAATCTGTCGTTCGGAGTCGTCTTTAAAAACTGTAATTCAGTGTACCGTATGGTGTGTATATTTTGTTACTGTCTGCTTTGTGTACTTAGTATGTTCATTTAGTGTGTTTTAAATCGTCGTAAGAGTATCAGTAATGAATCTGTCGTTCGGAGTCTACTTTAAACTGTAGATTCCGACGTAGTTTCTTGTGTAGTTCAATGTACCGTATGATGTGTATATTTTGTTATTGTCTGCTTTATGTCTTTATATTCGTTTAGTTTGTTTTTAATCGTCGTTGAAAGAGTATTAATAATGAATTTGTCATTCGAAGTCGATTTTAAACTGTAGGGGTCACGCCGTAATTTCATGTGTAATTCAGTGTACCGTACGATGCGTATATTTTGTTATTGTCTGCTTTGTGTACTTATCTTCATTTAGTTTGTTTTTAATCGTCGTAAGAGTATCAATAATGAATCTGTTGTTCGGAGTTTATTTTAAACTGTAGATTCCGATGTAGCTTCTTGTGTAATTCAATATACCGTACGATGTGTATATTTTGTTATTGTCTGCTTTGTGTACTTATCGTCGTTTAGTTTGTTTTTAATCATCGTAAGAGTATCAATAAAAAAATCTGTCGTTCGGAGTTGGTTTTAGACTGTAGGCCCTGCCACTCATGGATTAAATTAACGCACACAAGATATGTAAGTGGTGTGAGGAGCTAGGTCGTAATCCTGACTGAAGGGTTGTAATGAACAATTATGTATGTATTTATGTCTGACCAGGGGTTTGAAACGAGACCTCACATCTAATACGTCAAAACTGTGCACCACGGCGACTTCCATATGCATTCACTTTATCGATAAGCTCTAAAGCGTTTCAAAATACGTTTAAAGTAGCTGCCCAGCAGCTGATCAGCTCTCTGGAAAATGCTGCTTATTACCAAGGCTGCTAACATTTTTTTTATCATTCAATTTTTTTTATATTCAAATGAGATTGAAATTAATTTTAGAAAACAAAATTTAATTCAAATATTTAAAAAATAAAAACTTCCAGAAACATGTTTGCTTGTCATTTTACAACATCCTGTCCTGCCCTGCCCTGCCCAGCCCTGTTTAAACTTTCGACAGACATGACAATTAAATGTTCGTTCATTTTGCTGCCATTGTTAAGCAATCAACATTTCAAATTTGAAATGTTCAAACAAATTAAACAAAGATTAACAAATTAAAGTCTTTATAAACTTTTTGTAAACAACCCACCACACTACGCCCCCCCCCCCCCTATTCCTTACCATTGAAACAAGTCCTGTTGTGGCCTTCTTTAGCGAACGCAATAAACACGGCAATAAACCAGTCTTTGGTATTAAAATAATGGCAGATATTTAATGTCAAAATAGAACTTGTTGTTGTTGTTGTTGTTAAATGGCATGACAAATATTTCTAGAGAGCGAACAATAATAACTACAACAACAACAACAATAGTAACTGAAATGAAGGGTGTCAAGCAAGTCAGAATAATAAAGGAAAAGAACTTTAAAAAAAAAAATTATCACATGAATGACGATGATATGTACCAGCGAACGCATAAGGAAAATTGTACGACCTGTGATAGACATGACTGCTGCTGCTGTTGCTGCTATGTCTCTCTGTCTGTCTATCTTTTATCCTTTAAACAATGTCACACACCCATGCACGGACTCAGTTAAGGATTTCGAATAGCTTTACGTATCCAGAAAGTCTTAAAGAGAGGAAAAAGAATGGAAAAGTTGTTGAACTGTTTGTTTCAAACTCACTTAACAAATCTGTCAGGCATACGTTGTTTGTTTGCTTGTTCTTCTTTTAAACTCTTCCACTCTTTTAGGCCTGAGCTGTTCTTTTGTCCTGTGTGATACAACAACAACAACAATGCCAACCAACACCAACACCACCATTAACAACAATAACTCAAGCAAGAAAAAGTTTCAAAAAAATAAAAAAGTAAAGTAAAGCCAGTCACACAATTATAATGACATGACAAGGGTTAAGAAAAGTTGGAAGGGAGAGTTTTTCACTCACCGCTCACTTACTTACTCACTTGTTCACTGAGCCACATTCTTTAACATTCTTTAACACCTTTTGTTAAGACACTTCCTTCCTGTCCAATTCATTTAATTTTAGGGGAAGGGGATTAAGGAAGAATGTCTTACAATTTATTTCGGTTGTACTTTTAGCCGTTTGCCATTTGATTTATGTTAAGCTTCACTATCTATACAATCACACCCTTCCCCCCTCGCACCTACCACGCAAACTGTCTCTCTGCCTAGGCATTATTTAATTGATTCGCTTTTATTTGTTAAGAAAAAGTTTTTTTTAAAGAAATTCTTCTTTGAATCTTAAGCTATTTTGATGCTTTTAAATGCTTCATTTAGGCAGCATAAATAAAGTCTTTACCAGATAAGAATTTAGGATTTAGCAAGGAAAAGAGGATGCTTTTTTCCCATCAGCAGTTACAGTCTTTTCGCCGAACGGGAGGATCCTTACTAAGAATGACCAGGAAAAAAATATTGAATTTCAAACTTCAAAGAGCCTATTTATATACAAAATATGTTAACTTTATTTAGTTTATTTTACAAAATCAGAAAGAATTAAAGATTTTAAAGACAATGTACCGTATGATGTGTATATTTTGTTGTTGTCTGTTTTGTGTATTTATGTTCGTTTAGTTCGAAGTCATGTTTCATGTTGGCTTATTATACTTAAGGCCACGATTCAAAATCCTGGTCAGACACCAAAAAGAAAATATGAAACTTCCTCTCAATAGATTTCTGGCAAAAACTCTGAGAGTAAATAAAATTGCCATGAATAAGCTTCTTAAAAATCTGTCGTTCGGAGTTTGGTTGTAGGGTACACTGACTGGTGCTTTGTATGGAAAAGTTTCTGTCTTTCGGCGTCAATTTTAAAATATGTACGGCCCAACGTATTTTCTTGCGTAATTCAGTGTACCGTATGATGTGTATATTTTGTTATTGTCTACTTTATGTACTTATGTTCGTTTAGTTTGTTTTCAATCGTCGTATGAGTGTCAATAATAAATCCTTCTTTCGGAGTCAACTTTAAACTATACGTCCCGCCGTATTTTCTTGTGTAATTCAGTGTACCGTATGATGTGTATATTTTGTTATTGTCATGATTTATGTACTTATGTTCGTTTAGTTTGTTTTCAATCGTCGTAAGAGTGTCAATAATAAATCTGTCGTTCAGAGTCGACTTTAAACTGTAGGTCCTGCCAGCCATGTATAAAATTAACTAATACAACATAAGTGGTATGAGAAGCTAGGACATAATCCTGACTGAAGGCTTGTAATGACCAATTATGTATGTATGCATGTGTGCATATCACTCTATGTGACTACGTTGCTGATTATATTGCCAGACTTTGGAACCTTCCTTTGCATATAGTATGGTACACATAGACCTATAGTAATTCCCAAAATTAGCTCCTAAACAAGTGGGCTTGTTCAGATGGATACTGTTAAATAGCTAACAGAGCTCTGTTAAGGGCAAATTTTGTTCTGTTAAGGGCAAATTTTCTTCTGTTAACGCCAAAGGTGGCGTTGCTAAAATTTATGGATTGTGTCTTGGATTTTTAAATTCGAATTTATCTTGTCGTTCGAAGTTGACTTTAAACTGTAGGTTCCTTCAATCAAGTATTGGATTACAACACAACATAAGTGGTGTGAGAAACTAGGACATAATCCTGATAGATTAATTATGAACATAGGTGTGGTATGGTATCCTCACAGAAATGAATCAATTGTGACTTGATCAGACTGTCGCTAGCGATCTTAAGACAGTCTGACAGTCCACGAAAATCCCTTAAGAAACCTTTTCTACGAGAAACGGCAATATCTGCCGCCGCCAAAAACCTTCAAAACAGCAACTACTTACGCCTGAAAAACGCTGCTATTGTAATTCAGCCTCTAACGGGGATCCCTACAAAAGATGGCATAAGAATACTAAGAATGAGCAGGAAAAAAATTTTGAATTTCAAACTTTAAAGAGTTTATTTTACAAAATCAGAAAGAATTAAAGATTTTAAAGACAATGTACCGTATGATGTGTATATTTTGTTGTTTTCTGTTTTGTGTATGGATTTATGTTCGTTTAGTTCGAAGTCACCGTAGTCACTAGGTTTCATGTTGGCTTATTAGACCTAGGGCCATGGTTCAAAATCCTGATCAGACACCAAAAAGAAAATATGAGAAAATTCATTTCTTTTAAAGACAATGTACCGTATGATGTGTATATTTTGTTGTTTTTCTATTTTGTGTATGTATTTATGTTCGTTTAGTTTGCTTTACTTAGGCAATACGCTCCTTTTGCGTAATAAAATTCCACAATTATTGCCAAGTGTATACATTGACGTCATAGCGTGTGTGCATATGTTTTAATAAATAATGGCTGCCCCTATCAGATAAACTACATACGTATGGACGTACGTATGCAATGTACCGTATTGTGTTATTTGTTATCATCATTGCATAACACACACACACACATACACTTTTTTTTTTGATGAACAAATATTATTTACACCTACAACAACAATAGCAATAACAACAACAATGAGTGTTTGTTTGCCTGCTACTTCACTCACATATTTTAATGAAAATATTTTGCCCCTGTTTTTCTATTTTAATTTATATTTACAGAGACAGACAAATACAAAGACAGACACACAGATAGACTGACTGGCTGGTGTTTGGTACGTACTACGTACCATTTGTGTACTTATTTTTTCTTTCTTTCTTATTTTTGTTGTTGTTTTTGTGCACTAATTTGTCTTGGACTGATTATCTCATATGGTTTGCAAAAACATACTCCGTGTGTACGTACACTTACACACACCGACTGTATTTAGATTGTTGGCAACTAGCATAGGTAAAGGGGAAAGTCTAGGATATACTGTGTGGCCCCTGTGTAAGGTAAGATTGAATGTTTTAAAGGAAGAAAGGAAGGAAGGAAGGATGTCAGGGAAAAACGGATGAATGGTTATTTAAGCCAAGTGGCAGACATAAAGTCATTTTGCATACGTATAATGACTAACAAAAGAATAAGAAAAATCATGTAAGCAAGCAGGAGAAGGTGTCCACAACTAGGAAACCAGGGAGTGTAGTGTGTTATAATGACGCCAGCAACAAAAGATGGAGAATTTAGACAAGAAAAAAGAAATTTTTTTTTTAAATTTGTATGACTAGAGATGTTAGATAAACATATGGATGGGAACATAAACAAGAAAATAACGACAACAACAACAACAATAAACACATGTCTAAAGGATATTGTTGAAAAGTCCTTTTGTTAATGCCGCCCCGCTGACGTTGCCACTATTACCCATGCTTTTGTGTGTTATCGCTATGCGTGCATATCCGTTTCCTTGAAAAACGTTTATCGAAAGCATCAAAGTTCACTTGGATTGTAATGTGCGTGTTGGTCTCAGTTCTTGTCTTTTATGACTTTTCGCTTCAGCTTTACAGAAGGTATTGTTGTTAGCGTTTTTGAACAAAAAAAAAAAATACATTTCAGGTGTGTTAAGCTTAAGTTTTATGGCATTCATGTGTGCAAATAAAAAAAAAAATACGAAAAAAACAATCAAGTGACGAAAGAAACTAGAAAATGTAATAAAAGCCATCAGTTTCTTATGTTTCCCATACATAAACAACAACATGTTGTTGTTGTTGCTGTTGTTGGTGTTTGTAACACCTCATCATGTCGTATCTGTTGTGCTGTTACCAGTTCCCACTGATAACAATAAAATTTGTCTAGTTTTTCTTTTACTCAATTGCTATACGTACATACACTGAACGCTATAAGTAAGTTAACATACATACATACATAATTGGCCATTACAACCCTTCAGTCAGGATTACGACCTAGCTTCTCACACCACTTATGTTGTGTGCACCACTTATGTTGAGTGGCGGGACCTACAGTTTAAAGTCGACTCCGAACGACAGATTTTTGAGAAGCTTTTCATGGCAATTTTTACTCTCAGAGTCTTTGCCAGAAATCTGCTGAGAGGAAGTCGCCGAAGAAATATTTTTCGTTTTGATGTCTGAACTGGGATTTGAACCCGGGCCTTTTGTCTAATAAGCCAACACACTACCCACTAGACCACGGCGACTTCATAAGTAAGTTAACACCCACTATAAATTTAAATTTTCTAGCATCTCGCTATCCTAAGAAAATAAATTATTTCCGTGGTGTTTACTCACTTTTAGCGCTCAGTGTATGTACATACGTATACTTTTTTGCATTACATTGCATTGCCTTGTTGTTGTTGCCTATTTAATATTGTTTTAATGTATTGCTTACTTACAATTACTTGTTGTTATTGTTGTTGCTATAAAAAATTTATTACAAAAGCGTTTTCTTTATCTTGTCTTTTCCTATCTTTTTTTTATTTTCAATTTTCTTTAATAGAATATCTTGGTATGTCTCATAAAATGAATGAATTGAAACAGTAACTACACTGTAATATATTGCCAACAATATTGGTTAGGGGTAAAAGTAGTTTCTTTGGAAAACTAAAGTGTAGCAAGCCAAGCATAACAATTCGCAACAAGGACCATCATATTCTTTACCACGAAGACTTTACTGCATACCTAACATACGTAATTGGCCATTACAACCCTTTAGTTAGGATTACAACCTAGCTTCTCACACCACCTATGTCTTGGGTGCGTTAATTTTATACATGAGTGGCAGCGCCTTAGTTTAAGGTCGACTCCGAACGACAGATTTTTGAGAAAGTTTTCATTGAAATTTTATTTACTATAAGAAGTTTTCCCAGAAGACAGCTGAGGGGAAATCGCCGATAGAAAAAAAAATATTATTTGTCGCTCCGTTCGAGATGTCTGGGAAGGCTCACGTCTGATATGCCAATACAGACTACGGCGATTTCATAGTTATCGTCACAGCAATTAAATGTTTGCTTAGTAGCAGAATAGTCCCTAATATTTGGACAGTTCAACCTGCTGAGTTGTTTGATGCTCTCCAGAGGAAGTTCAACCATTACAACCCTTCAGTCAGGATTACGACCTAGCTTCTCACACCACTTATGTTGTGTGCGTTAATTTTATACATGAGTGGCGGGACCTACAGTTTAAAGTCGACTCCGAACGACAGATTTTTTGAGAAGCTTTTCATGGCAATTTTTTTTACTCTCAGAGTCTTTGCCAGAAATCTGCTGAGAGGAAGTCGCCGGAAGAAATATTTTTCGTTTGATGTCTGACCTGGGATTCGAACCCGAGCCTTTCGTCTAATAAGCCAACACACTACCCACTAGACCACGGCGAGGAAGTTCAATAGGAAATCGAATTAAGTAGTGAATAATATATTGTTACGAAAATGGAAATGGTGTTCTTAAAATGATAAACAAAAGCTTTACAAACAAAACAATGGACTTGTTTACATGACAAACAACAACCAAAGTGCAGTACAAAAAGCGGATAAACAGTAAACAGGCAACAACAACACTGCAAGCAACTTGTTTACATTTATGGAGATTTCGCAAAGGCAAAGACATTCTCCTTTCATATAAAAAACGGTCGCCGTGGTCTAGTTACCTACACTAGTACCTACTAGTGTGCTGGCTTATTAGACGTAAAGCCAGGGTTCGAAGTCCCAGGCCAGACTTCAAAACTAAAAAATTCAAAAGTATTTTTTCGACGATTTCTTCTCTTTCTCTTCTTGTTTCTCAAAAATCTGTCGTTCGGAGTCGACTTTAAACTGTAGGTCCCGCCACTTGTGCATAAAATTAACACACACAACATAAGTGGTGTGAGAAACTGCGGGCTTCTTGGGGACGATTGCTGTAGACTGTCTAATGGTGAAAGTATAGCACTGGCCATTTTATAGTCACTAGCAGCAACTCGTTTTCTTACCGTTCGCATCTTCCCTCTCTCTTTCCACCTTTCCTAAATAACCTGCACAATGCATTGCATGAGTAGGGGTCATCCCCTGAGTGCTGGTTTTATATATATATATATATAAAAAAAAAGACAAATCTGGCAATGCCGATTCAGTAAAAATTCGGCCAGCCTTGTGTAGACATGCGATTCAGTAAGAATTCCGTCACTCTTGTGCAAAGACACGTGATTCAGTAAGAATTCGGACAGTATTGTGTAAAGACACGTGATTCAGTAAGAATTCCGTCACGCTTGTGTAAAGACACGTGATTCAGTAAGAATTCGGTCTGTCTTGTGTAAAGACACGTGATCCAGTAAGAATTCGGACAGTCTTATGTAAAGACACGTGATTCAGTAAGAATTCAGTCAGTCTTGTGTGAAGACACGTTGCTTGTGAAGAGAATAATTGTGGTTTGAAGATCTCTGTTGTAAAATATTTATTGAACAATTGTTATTAATAACAATTAAAGCAAATTGTTAAGTTGTTAATTGTTGTTGTTTAAGTTAAATCGTTAAAGGTAGCAGACGGAATTGTGTGAACAATAAAAAATTGGGACGTCAGAAATTTTCTTTAAACCAATTCAGGGAAATTACAATTCCTATCCTCTGGCAACTATTTCTGTTACATCCTCCCGCTATTAATTCCTATAACTCCTCCTGTAATACGCGACATGTGGCCAAATATGTAAATGCTTCTCTACTTCCTCTTTATTTTATAATTTTAAGCAGGAATAGGTGGGAATATATTAAAAAAAAAATAGGGAAGAAGAGATTTCAGGCAGACATTATCAACCAAAGAGCAAGTGAATGGTTAAGTGCAGCATGAATAAGTGGATCATCGTGTTGCTGTAGACAACTTCCTGGTACGTGACATTGAAACAATTTCATTAATACGCTCGCACGCTCACTCTCTGGCAAAATGGAATTGTTTGTTGCAAATTAAAGTGTATCCTTAAAAATCTAGTGACACTGCCACTACAACTTCTCAAAGATTTTCAACACTTACTACAGCTGCTGGCTGCAGTAGGCTGTGTTGCAACTACTACAACTACTTGCTCTCAAGTTGCAAGTCACTTGCCGTGACAATAACCATCACAGCAATTGGCTGAAAACAACTGGCGTTGATGACACTGCATTGAAGGTGTTCTTATCTAAAGGCAATGGCGACGAAATGAAAATTAATGAATGAGTGTGTGTGTGTGTGTGTGTGATGGAGACAACGTCAATGACAATGACAATGCCAATGATAACATTCATTGTCGATGATACAAGTCATTTCATTCATTGTCTTTAGCCTGTCTTAACGGTTATAAAAGTCGCTTTGGAGTCGAGTAGGCGACATAACTTGTTGGAATTTTTTCACCCCCTCCCCAACCCATTGCACACAGTAACGTGCTTAATGCTGAAATTAAAGTTTCTTTTATTACATTTAAGGACAACTTAATACAACTGGAACACACACACACACTCACACATTTCTTAATGTAGAATGTAATGTTAAAATCCACATGAAATAATATTAAAGGACTTAAGAGTAAGTTACATAGAAGATGGCTAAAGTTTTCTTCTCATCCTAAAAGTATGCCACCCTACAGGTATGCTACTATTTTTGCACAATAAATTACATACAGTGTGTGGCAAAAAAAAAAACGTATTTAATTTCATATTTAAAAAACCCTTTAGTCAGGATTACAACCTAGCTCGTAACACCACCTATATTAAGTGTTTAACTTCTTATCCATGAATGGCGGAGACCTACAATTTAAAATCGACTCTGAACGCTAGATTTTTGAGAAAATTTTCATGGCAATTTTATTTATTCACAAGGTTTTGACTGGAAGACTGCAGAGAGAGAGAGAGAGAGAGAGACTGCTTGTTTTGTTCGAGATGTCTGTATTGGGGTTTGAAACATGGGATCTCGTTTAATAAGCCCACACATTGCCAACTAGACTACGGCAACTTTATATTTGAACTTCAGTATTGAAAATCGGCAGTTTTCGACAGGGAACTACGGACTGCTAAAACGAACACTATAGTAGTCGATCGAAAATCAAGTCGACACACACCATCTTTTTGTCGACTATAAGGCTACTTTCGATAGCCCCATAAGGGATCGTGTTTTTGCCGCAATGTCTGAGCTCGGTATACCTGCGAAGCTGATAAGGCTATGCAGAATGACGTTGAGCAATTCCTGCAGCTCCGTCAAGGTAGGAATAGACCTCCCGAATCTTTTGATACCGTGCGAGGTTTCAGACAAGGCGATCCCTTATCATGCGACCTCTTCAACTTCGTCATGGAGAGTGTTCTGTGAAAGGCGGGAGTGCATCGCAATGGCACTATTTTTCAAAAAAGTGTTCAGTTGCTTGCGTACGCTGACGACATCGACATCATAGGGCGTACCAAACGAGATGTCACTGCTGCCTTTAGTGCTATTGAACGGGAGTCTAAGAAGATGGGTCTGGCAGTAAATGAGGGCAAAACGAAGCATATGTTATCGACAAGTAGAGCCGTGCGGCGTATTGATTCTCAAATTACGGCCGATAACTATACTTTTGATACAGTCAAGGAATTCATTTATCTTGGCTCCGCCGTTACCAACGAAAATGATGTCAGTCTGGAGATCAAGCGCAGGATTACTCTTGCCAACAGGTGCTATTATGGTCTCAATAGGCAATTGAGTAGCAGAGATCTCTCTCGTAAGACAAAACTAATACTCTACAAGACGCTCATCCTACCCGTGCTTCTTTATGGCGCAGAAGCATGGACCCTATTAAGAACTGATGCCGTTGCCTTGAGAGCATTCGAGAGAAAAGTTTTACGTAAGATCTTCGGTCCAGTGCGATGATTTTCGCATCCAATTCAACAGTGAACTGTATGAGCTCCTCAACGACATGGACGTTGTACAGTGTATTAATATCCAGCGGCTGCCCTGGCTCGGTCATGTCGTTCGAATGGAGGAGGATGCTCCGGCGAGACGAGTATTTGATGCGGGGATCTGCGGAAGTCGGCGAAGAGGACGACCTTGTATCCGTTGGAAGGACCAAATCGAGGAAGCCCTGTCATCGATTAGTGTGACCAACTGGCGTAGGCGCGCAAGAAACAGAGGCGCCTGGAAGGATGTGTTGTGGCAGGCCGAAATCCGTTAATCGGGTTGTTATGGCCAATCCAGTAAGTAAGTAAGTGAGTAGTCGATAAATTTGACCGATTGAAAGTCCGAGAGCAATTCAAAATAAAAGATATTTCAGAAAATTCTTGAAGTGATGCAGAAAATGTCGGCTAGATGAGTACCGCGTTGGAGCCACAATAAAATAAAAATGGCACCCTTGTTATACTTTAATGGCAATGTTTTATTGCGTTAAATCTGAACTTCAAACTAAGGACTGAATTGAACAGGCTCGTGACCTTCTATCCGAAGGCAAGGTTAAAGATTTTGTTTTTGGGAAGAGAACGCGCTATTATTTTCATGTTTGCCGTAAGACTTGTGTGAAGATAAATTTAAATTTAAATAGCAAAGACAAAAACCAAAAATTTTAACAGAGCTAATGTTAAAATTAACAGAGCAATGTTAAGTGGTTAACAGAAACTAGTCAAGGAAGAAATCACCCAAATATACGATATCAGATTGTCTGGTTAGGATGTTGGATATTGTAGAAAAATGGGACTTGGTGCACATATCTCACTAGATACAAATTGTAGCCTTAGCCTTAATGAAACGCAATTAGTGGGATCTTCCAATAAGTGTGAAAAAAATAGCATGCACGGTGTAAACAAATTTGGCACGCACGGTGTGAAAAATTGGCACGCACGGTGTGAAAATATTTGGCACGCACGGTGTGAAAAATTTGGCACGCATGGTGTAAAAAATTAACACGTACGGTTTGAAAATATTTGTCACGCACGGTGTGAAAAATTTAGTACGCACGGTTTGGAAATTTAGGACGCACGGTGTGAAAAAATTTTGCACGCACGGTGCGAGAAATATGGCACGCATGGTGTGAAAATATTTGGGACGCACGGTGTAAAAAAATTTGGCACTCACGGTGTGAAAAATTTAGCATGCAGGGTGTGGAAATTTTGGCATACACGGTGTGAAAAATTTGGCACGCATGGTGTGAAGAATTAACACGCACGGTGTGAAAATATTTGTCACGCGACGGTGTGAAAAATTTAACATGCACGGTGTGGAAATTTAGGATGCACGGTGTGAAAAAATTTTGCACGCACGGTGCGAAAAATATGGCACGCATGGTGTGAAAATATTGGGCACGCACGGTGTAAAAAAATTTGTTACTCACGGTGTGAAAAATTTGGCACGCACGGTATAGAAATTTTGGGTCGCATGGTGTGAAAATATTTGTCAGGCACGGCGTGAAAAATTTAGTACGCACGGTGGGGAAATTTTGGCATACACGGTGGAGAAATTTAGGACGCACAATGTGAAAAAATTTGACAAGCACGGTGTGAAAAAATTTGGAACGTGCAAATAGCGAATAGCCTATGATTCGACGTTGAAACTTCGAATAAAACCCGATTTTTTGACAGCTCAATGGTAAACCTTATGGTTAACAAAGAACAGGAGTATTTATGCTACATTACATGCTCTTATATATTGTTGTGCTAGAATGGTAGGGTTGCCAACTGCATTGTGTTGAAGTAACGTCCCTGCGAAGATGAAGTCGTTTACTGTATTGGATACAGTAGTGAAACCGTTTACTCTTCGTTAGCAAGAAGAACTCTTATAAGGTTTAATGTCGATGTTAGATATCCTGTGTGGAGATGGTCAGGGAGTTAATTTTATAATTCGAAAACCATGATGGTCATTTGTCCATAACCCTACCGGGTTCGGGTATCGATTGCTTTAGTCTATACAGTCAAGCCTTTTAATCACAAAGAAGGATTCGCTGTAGTCTAGCAGGATAAAATTAAAACCCACAGCATGGGTGGTGTCAGAAGCTATGTCGTAGTCTTAACTGAAGGGTTGTAATGACCAATTAAGTAAGTAAGTTATTATCACAAAGCTCAAGAACATCCCTTACATGTTCTTGTAATAGATTAAAGTTTTGACAGCGCCTGAACTATGTATCAGCGGCAGTAATCTAATCTTAGTTGGGATTATTAATTTTCTTAAGCGGGTGATTAATCACATCCTGTTTTAGGAAGACATTAGAAAAGTTGCATAGCGAATACAGTTTCAAAAATTGGAGAAAATAATTCGTTTCTTTACAATTCCATGGAATCATAAAAGTTTTGGTAAAATACAAGAATTTCTCACTCCTGGTAAAGGGGGTTAATAAGAAGATTTATTCACATTCTGTGTGTGTCTGTCATCCGGAAGAAATAAATTTAAAATAAATATTCGTAATAAAAACAACACAATACTCGTATTTGAATATCATTTAAATGAAATAGCAGAAGTAAAATAAATCTAAATCCAACGAACAATTGTTTTTCTTTATGCCCTATGAACCCCAGGTCCCATGCCCCATCTTCCCTTACTTCTTATCATCTTTACATGCTTTCAGTCCTTCATTCATTCATTCATTGTAATTTCTTGTTTTTTTTTTTTTGTTCATTCTTTCATTATCAAACCAAATCAGCCAACCATCCATTCATCCAATCAACCATCCATAATGAACTTTATTATTGCATGACATCTACCTCCCTAGCTTGCTATGTACCGCATATACCCTATCTCCCCAACTCTGTCTATATTTTGTGCTTCAACTTCAAATCTATTGAAATACAAACAGATGGCGACTGATGCCAGCAGTAATAATAGAAGGAAAGGAAAAATGAAAGAGGAAAGGAAACTAAATTAAAAGAAAAAGAGAAGGAAAGAAAGAAAGAATGGAATGAAAGAATATTTTTATAATCATTTGGACAACATAAAAATGAAAATAGAAAAAATATAAAAAAAATTGGAGAAAAAGAATTACAAAAAAAAAAAAAACAAATAATGAACGAAAAAGTATTCGATTTTTAATGACACTCGTGTATCTCTCACTCGCACTACTCTGTGGGATTCTTAACAGTTTCAGTTTAAAGGAAGTGTTTTTTTAATGGGTGGCCGTCACATATAACGAACCTTAAGGAGCTATTGTATGACACTGAAGTCTAGTAGGTAGTGTGTTGTATGTTGGCTTATTAGACGTGAGGCCAAGGCTCAAACCATAGGTTAGATGTCTCCAAAAAAAAAAGAAAATTAAAATTTCACGTTAAAAATCTGAGAACAAAATAAAATTGCCATGAAAAGTTTCTCAAAAATCTGTCGCTCAAAGTCGACTTAAAACTGTAAGGCCTGTCGCTAATGAATAAAATTAATACTCAAGTATACAAATAAGGGGGTCTAGTTTGGTTGGAGTCTACACTGACTGGAGCTGTATACAGAGACTGGCAAAGACTGTGAGAGTATATAAAACTTTCATGAAAAGTTTTTCAAAATTATCTATCGTTTGGAGACGACTTTAAAAGCTGTAGGTCCTACCATATTTTCTTGTACAATTCAGTGTACCGTATGATGTGTATATTATCACAATTATTATGAAAAGTTTCTTAAAAAATCTGTCATTCGGAATCGACTTTAAAAACTGTCGGACCCGCCGTATTTTCGTGTGTAATTCAGTGTACCGTATGATGTGTATATTTTGTTATTGTCTGGTTTGTGTATTTATGTACGTTTAGTTTGTTTTTAATCGTTGTAAGAGTATCAATAATGAATCCGTCATTCAGAATCGACTTTAAAAACTGTCGGACCTGCCGTATTTTGTTGTGTAATTCAGTGTACCGTATGATGTGTATATTTGTTATTGTCTGTTGTGTGTACTTATGTTCGTTTAAGAGCATCAATAATAAATCTGTCATTCGGAGTCGACTTTAAACTGTAAGCTCCGCCGTATTTTCTTCATTCATTCATTCGTATAATTCAATGCACCGTATGATGTGTATATTTTGTTATTGTCTGTTTTGTGTACTTATGTTCGTTTAGTTTATTTTTAATCGTCGTATGAGTATCAATAATGAATCTGTAAACTGTAAGTCCTGCAGCTAATGAACAAAATTAACCTACAAGTCTACGAATAAGGGGGTCAAGTTTGGTTGGAGTGTACACTGACTGGTGCTGTGTACAGAGACTGGCAAAGACTGTGAGAGTATATAAAACTTTCATGAAAAGTTTCTTAAAATTATCTATTGTTTGGAGATGACTTTAAAAACTGTAGGTCCCACCATATTTTCTTGCGTAATTCAGTGTACCGTATGATGTGTATATTTTGTTATTGTCTGTTTTGTGTACTTGCATATGTTCGTTTAGTTTATTTTTAATTCTCATAAGAGTCTTAATAATAACTCTGTCGTTCGGAGTCGACTTTTAACTGTAGGCCCCCGCCACTCATGTATAAAATTAACTCATACAACCTATGCGATGTGAGAAGGTAGGTTGTAATCCTGACTGAAGGGTTATAATGATCAATTGTAATATGCATGACACGGTATTCCTATAAGAAACAAGGCCATCTTTTATAAAAAGGATTACCTAATAAGACTGTTTTACCTCTCCCAAACACTTTCTTAATTGATCATTACAACCCTTTAGCCTGTTTTACAACCTAGTAATTCAGTGTACCGTATAATGTGTATATTTTGTTATTGTCTGTTTTATGTACTTATGTTCACGTTGTGAGTATTCATTTCACCCTTGGATGGAGGGACTATAGTTTGCCTTCGACTCCGTACGACAGATTTGAGGAAGTTTTCATCGGAATTTCTTTTTTGACTACTTGACTAAGGTGACTTTCTTCGTAAAAATAACACTTTATTTTGAAATACCCTTTTGATGTATATTGTTTTATAGCAGTGTGTGGCAGTGGCAATGGCAGGGTTAATAGTTTTGGGGTCTCAGTAATGCCACCTAATAAATGATTTCTTTTTCCCATTTCCTTTTACTTCCTTTGATCCGTTTTTCTTTCGTTTTCTCTTCCATTTTCATATTTTTTTGAAAGAAAATATTTCTCGCTTAATGGTATTTTAAAAATAATATTGAGAGAGAGAGAGAGAGAGAGAAGGAGAAAGAAATTTTTCATTTATTTATTCACTCTCTCTCTCTTCCCGCTCTCATTCATTCATTCATTCCGTTCATTTAAAACCCTTTAACGTTTGAATGCCAATGAATGCCACTGAATTAATGGAAAAAATAAAGGGGGTCCTCCCCTAACCTTACTCCTTTCAAATATAAACTGTAACGTAGAGTTTAAAGCTAGTATTTGAGTTTCGGTATTTAAAATTAAAGAAAGGCACGATAGGGGAAAGGATGGAGAAGCTGAAACCCTTTCAATTTGATTGGAATATTAATGAAGTTGTAACTGTAAACTTATATCACAGATTTCTACTGATGAATTTATGTTTTCGTGAGAGAGCATAACACCATGTCGTTCTTTTTATACAACATTTTTTAAATCAAAAATTAATCAACAAAATCGTAGAAAAAGAAATTAAAAAAGGGAAGAGGGAGTAAAGAGTACCCTCACCCTGCCAGTGATGTAGTTTGTGGCTGCTTTTTTGAATATTACTTTTGGGTGTGATTAAATACCCTCCTTCAAATTGAAAAGGAAAGAAAGGAAGGATGATTTTGATTAAAGGATTTATAAGTGTTTACGTATGGAATTTAATTATTTTAAAAGGATCTTAAAAATTTTTCGTATTCTTATCCCGGACTACACTCACTAATATTGGAATTACAGGACAATTTCCGTATGAAATTCATTTTAAGAAAGAATCGCTGTTGTTTGTTGACTTACGCCATTGGCAGAATGTTGGTCTATTAAAAAAAACCCGTGCTTCAAACCTTAGCTCAGACATCTTTAACAAAATGGAATTTGAAAACAATTTTTTTGCGGGGACTTCCTCTCAATATTTTCTCGACAAAAACTCTGAGACAAAATAAAATTGCCAATGAAAACTTTCTCAAAGATTTTGTGTTAGAAGTCCACTTTAAACTTTAGGTCCTGACATTCATGGATAAAGTTTATGTAAACAAAATGGTGGTGTAAAAAGTTTGGTTGTAGTCCTAGCTAACAGTTTGTATAGGTACTCATAGTCTCCAGATATATAAAGCAAATCGTCAAATATTAGAAAAAAAATAGTCAAAATCGTCAAAGACGTTCATGGAAATCGTAAGAATAGCACGGTGCGACAGTGAAAATACACCCGAGTAACTACATAGTCCATGTTGTTCAGTTAGACCTCAAAAATATTTTTTTTTATATTTCCCGAACGCTCAAAACTTTTTTTTTGACACAAACTGTTTTTTTTTTTCACTTTATTTTACATTTATGACCCGATTTCGAAAATTTAAATCTTGTTGGAAAGGGGAGACATGTAGCTTTAAAACGGTATACATATATCTATTATTCGATTTCATATGCTATGAGATTTGATGAGGTAAACTTGGAATATTCAAATTTTTTTCATATTTTTCAAGTTTGTCCATTCATAGTAGCAAACTTTAATAAAAAAATATAGGATGAGGGATAATATTCTTCAAGTATGCTCTCTTGTGAAGAGATTGAGCCATTATTTGATCAAATCGGACAAAAATTACCGTAGTTATTATTTAAAGAGCCTAATAGGAGAGTGATATTTTTTATATGTCATGATGTCATCAAATGAACATTTTGTTCAAAAATTTTTAGAATTTTTGATGAATCTTGATTGTTTGTGCAACTTTTGAAGAGTTTGTTCTACTCTTATTTACTTTCTTAATAGGCCATTATGTACAAATCTTTAGTTAGGATTACAATCCAGCTTCGTAGACCACCCATATTGTGTATGTTAACTTCAGTAATGAGTGGCGGAACCTACAGGGTGGCTGATATATAATGCAACAAAGTAAAGCGCTATATTTTTTTAAGTTTTTCGAACTTCAAAAGCAAAAAATGTTGGAAATAACAACAAATTTTAGAATCAGTTTAGCTTTGTTCGAATTGGCCACCTTTGGTACAAATTATGGCCTTCAAACGGCCGACAAAGCCATCACAGACTGCACGAAAGTGGCTCTGCGGTATTTTGGCCCATTCTCGGCCAAGCGCCGTGTAGAGATGACCGACCCTTTGGTATTTTTTAGTGAGAACTTTACATTTCAAAATGCCACAGGTTCTTAAGTCCAACGTATTGAGATCCGGAGATTTTGGTGGCCATTGTGCCGTAGAAATGAAGCGAGGAACCTTTTTAAGCCATTCTTGGTTTACGCGTGCTGAGTGCGGTGGTGCTGAGTCCTGTTGGGATGTCCATGGTATGCGGCTGAAATGTTTGCCTGCCCTGGGCTTCAATACTGTCTTTAAGACATTTTCCCGATAATATTCGGCATTTATTTTGACCTCACGGTCGATGAATACGAATGGGGAGCGACCATCCGCCGTTACGGCGACCCACACCATTACCATCGGCGGCACCTGAATTCTGGTGGCCAATGGCAGGTGTAAATTTTCAGCTGACTTCTTTGGCAAGTAAACCCCGATTATTTTGTTTGTTCACAAACTGCGCAATTTCGAATTGCTTCTCATCGAAGAAAACCAAATTCGGTAAAAGTGGTCACTTTCGTCCAAGCGAAGTAACTCTTTGGTTCCTTCCAGTCTAACTTTTTTGTCCATCGGTAAGCTCTTGCACTTTTTGGAACTTCAATGGCTTTAGTCCAAGCTCATTTCTCAATATGTGTTGCATCTGCTCTTGCGACGTCTTCAACTCACGAGCAATTTTTCTACCACTGCGGCATGGATTTCGATCAAATCTGGCCTTCACTTTTCGGATCATTTCTGGTGTTGTTACGGTTTTTTTTTTGTCCACTTTTTGGACGCGATGCAACACTGCCAGTATCACGGTAACGAACAATGGTACGAGAACTAAAAGATTTATTCACATTTAAATGCTGGAGGGCTCTAACGATAGCCCCCTTGTGGTTTTCCAGCCAAATATAAAGCAATCACACTATCACGCTTGAATTCCATCGCGATTTACTTTTTTTCTGAATCCAATAGATCAAAATACTTTTGTAAATTTGTAAATGATAAAATGAACTGTCACTGGCATAAATCTGTCAGCTGTCAGACGAACGGTTTACAAATGATAACAACCTGAAGTTGGTTGCAATATATATCAGCCATCCTGTACAGTTTTAAAGTCGATTCTGAAAGACAGAGTTTTTGATACTTTTTATGGCAATTTTATTGTTCCCTTAAAGTTTGTGCCAGAAGAGTACCGAGAGGAAGTTGCCGAAGCTATTATTTTTCACACCTTCCGTTTTGTGCGACTTGGCTAAGCTGGGACTTGAACCAGAAGGTAAAATCTATGAATACTTGAACTGTTTTTCTTTTAATTTTTATTACCTTTTAAGCATGGTTAGGGCTATCATTATTTATTATTTCTTTGCTTTGTTAAAACAAAGCCGGTAATTGTTTTTAGCAGCCCAGTAGGTCCAAGATCTAGGGTAATAGGTCCCAAGCTAGGGCTTGCCACCTGTAGTTCCTTATAAACAGACGTCGGCACAAAGAGAACATGATAAAAATGTGTGTGTGTGTGTATTTGTGAGAAGCATGTGTATAACCTAGAGGAAAATTGTTAGTAATTATTGTTTCAAGCAGTGTTCGTACAAATATTGTGCTTTTAGATGCTAGTGGTATTTTTCGCACAAGTTTTTATGGATTTATAGCAAAAGTCATCACTACATATTACAGGTGCCTGAATATTTAAAGCAAAAAAAGGTCGCCGTGGTCTAGTAGGTAGTGTGCTGGCTTATTAGACTTAAAGCCTGGGTTCGCGTCCCCGGCCAGACATCAAAATAAAAATACAAAAAGTATTTTTTCGGCGATTTCTTCTCAGCAGATTTCTGGCAAAAACTCTGAGAGTAAAAATAAAATTGCCATGAAAAGTTTCTCAAAAATCTGGCGTTCGGAGTCGACTTTAAACTGTAGGTCCCGCCACTTATGTATAAAATTAACACACACAACATAAGTAGTGTAAGAAACTAGGTTAATAGTCCTGACTGAAGGGTTGTAATGACCAATTATGTATGTAAAGCAAAGAAATTCTGTTTGGCAGTTTTTTTTTCACATTTTCATTAAATTTTTCTTTGGGTGTATAATTGAAACACAAAAAAAAAATTCATTGAAAGCTGACAAGTGGAAAATGTACAGCACCAAGCCTCTAAAGACTTCATATTTAACTTGACAAATATTCTTCCAAAACGGACATAATTTTTCATTATTATTAGTGAATTTCATTTGAAAATAGTGAATCCTACTGTAATTTTTCTTTGGGTGTATAATTGATATACAAAAAAATTTCAAAAAGAAGCGACAAGAACTTGCTTCACTGAAAGCTGACTAGCAGCAGTATGTATTTTTACGCTCATTTTAACGAATATTGTTGGTGTTCGTGTCCTATGTGTGTAAAATGCCGCTCATGTTCGGCCCCCAGGGGACATTGATGCCGATTCTTTATCAATTTCTATTTTTTCTATTCTTTTTTTTTTGTCGATTGATTGTATGAGATTTTTTCTTTTATATTTCACACTCATTTTGAATGTCTTTTGGAACAAAAGCCATTTTGATTCTATTAAAAACTGATTGAAATCTTTATCTAAATATTGTAAAGAAAACTGGCAATAATAGAAGAGAATAATCAAGAGGCTTTCAAAACACTTGAGTTGAGTTTTATGTAGTATGTGTGTGGACAACAATAGCAAAAAATAAATTGAATTTCAATAAAATTGTCATTGTTTATTAAAAAAAAAAACAAGAAAACAATTTGAAACAAGGATTCTAATTTTTAAAATTCCTCTATCCTTAGTTAGTTGGAAGAGAACAAAAGGAATTGAAAGAGAGACAGGGAGAGGGACATAGAAAAGGCATTAATTTAAATGGTTTGAAAGGAATACATAAAAAACAATTACTAACGATCAAAAGCCACTTGGCCAGCCAGCCAGCAAGCAAGAAGTCACCAACAGAGAACTCTAAAACAAATAGCATTTGAAAGGACACTCAAACTACTACTTTCGAATACTTATAGCCTTGAGTATGAGAGATACGGTAGAGTAGAGTAGTAAGGACAATACAATGAATTCTGTGTATAAATATTCAAACACAAGTCAAAATTCCACTTGACTTAATATTTATACTTCAGGTAATACAATAGCAAATGAACTCTACTATAACAGAAAGCAACAGCAAGAGCAAATGCAAGCAAATAAGCAGCAAGGATGTTAGACAAGTTAGTTAGGTGGCATAAATAAGTCAAAATGGTAATATGGTAACAGTAGCTGTGTTATAATATCCGTAAAAACATTGTTATCTTTAGTAGCTTAAAATCCTTGGCTAGCTCATACCAAATTCCAATACTCTACTCCATTCACTGCCATTCATTTTCAATTTCAATTTGAATTTGAATTGTTATTCAATTTCAATTCAATTCAATTCAATTGCAATTGAATTTGCAATTGTTATATGTATGAACAATATTTGTTTCAATGTATATGTATGTATCCTACATGTAGTCCAAGCTATGCTTTAAGCCCGTAAGGGGAAACGGAAATACAAATTTATAGCGCTTTTATACAGGAAACACCAGATCAAGAGAGTAGAAGAAACATTTGTTAGCCCACAATAAATTGTTTCTGTTCATTTAAATTGTAATGTTTACTCTTATGTATGTATGTGTCTGTATATGTATGTGTATTACAAAGGACATTTGTTATTGAAAATAAAAGGATATTCACACATACAATTACAATTTTAATACACAACAGAACAAAGCATAACAGATTTATACACAATACATGGAGAACAGAGACCATTTAGTGTTTTCTTTTAGAAAGAAGTAACATAAAAATCAATTAAATTAAGTAACAGAGTCCTTTAAGTTTGAGTTTTTTTTTTTCAAATACGATTTCAGAATCGGAATGCTACACGAGAATAGTATTGTTACGATTTTTACTATTTTAAAAACGTTAAAAATATCAATTTAGATCAATTCTCTATTGTTCACACAATTCCGTGGGCCACCTTTAGAAATTTATTTACACGATAACAATTTACTTTAATTGCTATTCCTTTTTCACACTCTGTTCGTTATTCTTCTCTGCTTACAACCTTTTTGTAACCAACATCACAATATTCTCTTCTTACGATTTCAATGCGCGCAAGACCCAATGTTGTTTTTTGACACACCGGCGTGATGCTGGCTCTGGTGTTCTGTCATCTGTATCTATCGGCAATGTAAATATTGAGGAGGCGGATGCTCTTGATGTTCTGGGCATGAGAATTAGTTGTGATGCTCGTTGGAACGATCACATTTTTCGAGTGTCGAAGGAATCATTCAAATGCCTTGGTTTTTTGAAACGGTGCAGGAAATACTTCACTCCATCCGACCTTCTTACTATTTACAGGACCTTCCGATATATCCGATCCCGGATGGAGTACAACTCTCATGTATGGGGCCGTTGCTCCAAAGTCTATTTTGAAGCTTTTCGACCGCGTACAAGTGAGGGCGAAGGTGTTTATTAATGACAGTAGGGTATCCAACTCTATTGATTCGTTGGAGCATCGTCGCAATGTGGCGTGTGTTTCATTGTTCTATCGGTACTATAATGGGAGGTGTTCTCGCGAGATAAGGCGCTTGGTTCCCGATAACCACATAATTTTACGTGGTACTCGAGCATCTCACAGAGCACATCCTTTTGTGGTTGATTGCTCAGTGAACCGCACTGCTCGCTTGTGGAATGATCTTCCTGCGAGGGTTTTCCCGTCAATTACGATATTGGTGAGTTTAAATCGAATGTCCCTCTTTCCTCCTTCCTATAACCTATTTTCCTGAACTTGCACAATGCATTGCATGAATAGGGGCCATCCCCTGAGTGTTGGTTTTTATTAAAAAAAAAAAACAAAAAAAAAACAATATTTTCTTCTTACTGAATCCCACGTGACGTCTTCACACAAGACTGACTGAATTCTAACTCAATCCCACGTGTCTTCACACACGACTGACTGAATTCTTACTGGCTTGCCTTTTAGATAGGAAAATGTCTTTGAGAAATATCTAAAAATATAAACAACTTGTTTCCCATTATTGTTGCTTGTATATCTTGCTTACATTCATCCAGGCAGAGTAGTTGTTGCTTGTGTATTTGTCTATTCGCACTTTGTTTTTGCTTGTTTACTTTTTGGTCCGCTGGATTTTGTTGTTGATTGTTTACATCTTTTATTTTTTTTAAGCTGATGTTGTTGCTATATTTTTGTTTATCCATCGATCTTGTAAACAAGTCCATTGTTTTTGTTGCTATATTTTTTTTTGCTTATTCGTTGATTTTGAAGCTTTCCATTTTCGTAACAGTATTCTAAGTTCCAAGACCCATTACCTATGATGCTTACGTTTTTTGGAAACTATTTGCAACCAGCAATTTAATTGAATATATAAACATGAAATTAATTGAAGCCAACATTGTCTAGTAGTAGTAGGTAGACACGTGGGCCCATGATTCAAACTTTAGTTCAGACATCTCGTACAAAACCGAAATATGAAAAGAATAATTTCTTCGGGCGTGTGACTTCCACTGTCTTTTGGCAAAAACTCTGAGCGGCAAATAAAATTACAATGAAAACTTTCTCAAAAATTTGTCATTCGCATTCCTAGCTTGGGAAAATAATGAAAATACCTTGTGTGATAGCCCTATCCGATCCTTAAAAATGAATAGAAAAACAATTCATTGATTTCGCCTACTGGAAAGCGGTTCAAGTCCGATACTATGCTTATGGCATCGATAGCATATTTACAGTATGGTAGCGATAACATTTTTATATTTTATCGATAAGAAATAATATGGCATCGATAGAATTCTTATGGTATCGATAGCATGTTTATTATGGCAGCGATTACATTTTTATATTTTGCCGATAAGAAATAATATAGTATGGGTAGCATTTTTATGGTATCGATAAAATTTTTATATTTTGTCAATAAGATATAATATGATATCGATACCATTTTTATGGCATCGATAGCATATTTATAGTATCGATAACATTTTTATACTTCATCGATAAGGAATATGGTATCGATAGAAGTTTTTTATGGTATCGATAGCATTTTATCGATAACATATTTATTATGGTAGCGATAAAATTTTTATAATTTATCGATAAGAAATAAAAATGCTATCAATAGGATTTTTATGATATCGATAGCATATTTATAGTATCGATAACATTTTTATACTTCATCGATAAGAAATATGGTATCGATAGAATTTTTTTTATGGTATCGATAGCATTTTATCGATAACATATTTATTATGGTAGCGATAACATTTTTATAATTTATCGATAAGAAATAAAAATGCTATCAATAGGATTTTTATGATATCGATAGCATATTTATAGTATCGATAACATTTTTATAATTTATCGATAAGAAATAATATAGTGTGGGTAGCATTTTTATGGTATCGATAAAATTTTTATATTTTGTCAATAAGATATTATATCTTATTATATTATATACCATTTTTATGGCATCGATAGCATATTTATAATATCGATAACATTTTTATACTTCATCGATAACATATTTATTATGATAGCGATAACATTTTTATAATTTATCGATAAGAAATAAAAATGCTATCAATAGGATTTTTATGATATCGATAGCATATGTATAGTATCGATAACATTTTTATACTTCATCGATAACATATTTATTATGATAGCGATAATATTTTTATAATTTATCGATAAGAAATAAAAATGCTATCAATAGGATTTTTATGATATCGATAACATATTTATTATGATAGCGATAACATTTTTATAATTTATCGATAAGAAATAATATGGTATAGATAAAATTTTTATGCTATCGATAACATATTTATAGTATCGATAACACATCTTTCAGCTTTGTTTTACCTTTTTTTGAAATAAATTATGTTCGGAAGGATAAAAGCATATTTCAAGTCCTTGAAAATTTTTCAGTGAACTAAACATTTATGAAATCTGAATATAAAGCTTACAAAACCTCATACAACCTTATAGTGATTATAAGGTAATGTTTTTAAGTCAGTGGTTTAATTTCTGTAATCCTCCTAGTCTGGCTCCTTTACATCTCCTAGCACCTGCTGGTGTTGTCTTTACTTTCTTTGACAATAAAATAAATTGCCTTTTAATTTCATTTAAAATATTGTACACCCTCACTTCAATTCTTTACATATGTATGTACGTCAGGTATTGTAGCATTGTGTGTAATAAATCATTTGCATGCCAGCAATTACTGCCGCCTGAAACTAAATCGTAATGCAACAAAACCACAAGTGTGTGGAAAACCACAGAATTTCTACGCCACTCAAAAGATGTTGTCGTCAAATCTTGAAATGAACGAAAATGAAATTGAAAACCGAAAAAGATTTTAAAGGATTCCACTTGTGTGGAGTGTTTATCAATTGCAATTGAAATTTACTTCTCTGCCGTTCTTATTCTCTCTCTCTCTCTCTCTCTCTTACTAAAAGAGAAAACAATAACAACAACAATTACGATGAAATGAACAATAAATACCAACGTGTAGGGGTGTTGTTTAGACATGCTGAAATAAAATACAACAAAACCACAAACAATGCCAACAAAAACACCAGCACCGATATCTATACCCGGGTTATAACAATTTAAGCAACAAAAAGAAACAAAGAGAAGGGCGAAGAGCAATTTTATAAACCACAAAACTAAACTCTTGTCTGGTTGGCCACAAAACTGCAAATGACAGACGCACACACAGTCAGTTCGGTTTAAATAACGTCTCTACGCATGAGTAACTTGTGTGTGAAGCAGTGATGAGAGGATGACGATGATGTCTGTGTCATAGGACAGTAACAGTAATACGGTTGCCGTTACTTTAACTACTAATTGCTACTGCTTTTCGGTATTAGTCTCACCACGTGGTGAGTGTCAAGTGCCTTTAAGGCTTCTTCATTTTGAGGACATTATTTAAGGTTTCCATCACTTTGATTTGAAATTTTTACAATGAATTACCAAGAGTACCTTTAGCAAACTTCCATCTAATTCCCCAACAGCCCTCGTTAACGTAAAGTCATTGCAATATTAAAAAGAAATTTCATTGTCAATAGCATTGCTATTAAGAGTAGCTTTGATTTTAATCATCATTTTCTAGACAATTTAGTTACTTGAGATGATGAGTTTCATGAGCCTTTTCACAGTTTATTTCAGTATTTCTGTGTAATTCTTTGTCTTTCTCTGTCATGCAGTTTGTCAGTTGTCAGTATGACAAAAGAAAAGAACTTTTCGAATATTCACGTCTTCACTTCACTTCATTGACATCAAGTCGAGTGTAACGAAGCGGAATAGCCAACGTTGGCCTTTTTTTCCTCCCCTTTTGTGGTGAGATTCGTTTCGTTTCGTGTTTTTTTGTGATTTGTAAAGGGGTTAAAAGGCTGACAGCTCCTTTTTTGGTCGATGACTGTCTGTCTTGGCATGTGTTTGGCACTCGAAATCATAAGAAGGCAACAAAGCAAAAAGAAGAAAAGGAATAAAAGAACCCAGTATACAACGTCTTTAACACGTTTTGCCTGTCTAGCAAAGTGTAGTTAGTCCTTTTTTTCTTTCTTCAATGAATTTTGTGTCTCGAAATAAATTATTAAGAAAAATATAAATTTCTTCGCTTATGGTTCATCATTATTTTTTTTTTTTGATATGCTTACAGGTACTTAAGCTTTCACTACAGATTTAGCTAGAAAAGAAGTTATCGATATCACGAATTCTTTTAATTTCTATTAGAGAAAATATTACTAATAAAACATAAAATTTTCTGCAAAAATATTTGCTTAATTAAAAAACAAAAAATATCGATAACACTCATTTTTTTTTTTTAGAAAATATCGATATTTTTTTCAAAAATATATTCGTAAAGAGTATATTTTATCAAAGTGCCCCCGATTCAAAAATTAATTTATATAAAAACTTTATTCGATAACAAAATTTTCAGAAGTTGATGTTATCGATAAATTTTTTATGATATCTTTTGAAAAAGAGAATCAAAACTATTCTTATATGCACATAGTAACAGACTTCAAGGAGTTGAATTTTCTACGAAGACAGTTCTCTGTTATTCGTCTGGAAGTGCCAAGTATTAAGTTATCTGTACAAACCCAATCGTATAGTATGAATAGATAGTTTATGTTAACGTCCACGATAATCAGATAAATTTAAGAATATCTGTGAAGGTACGTTTGATTCCACTGATTTGCTAATTAATAACAATTAATAATTTAATTTTTATAAAAAAGTTATCGATAGCATTATTTTCCATAGAAAATGTTATTGATAACATTCTTTTCCATAGAAAATGTTATCGATAACATTCTCTTCCATAAAAAATGTTATCGATAACATTCTCTTCCATAAAAAATGTTATCGATAATACTCTTTCCCATAGAAAATGTTATCGATAGCATTATTTTCCATAGAAAATGTTATCGATAACATTCTTTTCCATAGAAAATGTTATCGATAACATACTTTTCCACAGAAAATGTTATCGATAACATACTTTTCCATAGAAAATGTTATCGATAACATACTTTTCCATAGAAAATGTTATCGATAATATTCTTTTCCATAGAAAATGTTATCGATAATATTCGTTTCAATAGAAAATGTTATCGATAAAGTTCTTTTCCGTAGAAAATGTTATCGATAAAATTCTTTTCAATAGAAAATGTTATCGATAACATTCTTTTCAATAGAAAATGTTATCGATAACATTCTTTTCAATAGAAAATTTTATGTTTTCCATAGAAAATGTTATCGATAACATTCTTTTCCATAGAAAATGTTATCGATAACATTCTTTTCCATAGAAAATGTTATCGATAACATTCTTTTCCATAGAAAATGTTATCGATAACATACTTTTCCATAGAAAATGTTATCGATAACATTCTTTTCCATAAAAAATGTTATCGATAACATACTTTACCATAGAAAATGTTATCGATAGCATACTTTTCCATAGAAAACGTTATCGATAACATACTTTTCCATAGAAAATGTTATCGATAATATTCTTTTCCATAGAAAATGTTATCGATAATATAGAAAACGTTATCGATAACATATTTTTGTATTATTAGTTAAATATAGCTGATTTGCTGTTTTAAATGTAAAACCTATTGATAAAAACATAAAGCATAAATTATCGATAACAAAATTTTTTGTAATATTTTATCGATAAGTTTTTTATTTTTATCGATATAAAAATTTAAATATGTATAAGTTATCGATAACAAAATTTTATACATGTTACGTTTTCGATAACAATTTTTATTCCTATAATTTTTGTTTCAATCTTTTTAATATAAAACCTAATATTATTATGATAGTTTTTTTTTAACGAAAATTATCGATAACATTTTTCATTAATATTGTAAATAAAAAAATTTATAAATTTTTTGTATAAAAGCACAACACATAAAATAAGTTTATTTAGAGAAAGCAATCGGGCACTCAATTTTCTGGTCATGGTGCTATCGATAACATTAGTTTTTATATATAGTTTTAAGATTCTTTTTAAAACAAAAACTTTATCCCAAAACAGGGTATAAGGTAAATATTATCGATAACATTGTTTTTTTGTTTCTATTTAGTCGACAACAAATATCTTTAAAAATGTATAAAATTTTTATATAAACAAATTTATCGATAACAAAATTTTCGGGAGGAAATGTTATCGATAAATATTATTATTATTAAAAAAAAAATTTGTTTTTTCATTTAATGTAGTAAGAAAATTTATTGCAACAAGCTTACCATATTTCTCATCAACAGCTGCATAGGGAGGGGTGGCATCATTAAAATTATTAAGAGAGCCGGAAGCAAAATTATCGGAACCATCATTACCATTGTTATTGCCACCACCGCCTGTTACTACGCTGTCTATATTTGAATTGGAATCACCTAGAATGCCAGCAGCAGCAACATTACTAAACGTTATTGTAGTAGGCGGTATAACCGGATCATCCTGTTGTTCCATGGAAGTGGGTGTGGTCTTCTCCAATTTGAGATCAGTCTCTAGATAATCATCATAACTATTGTTATCGTTGTCGTTATTATTGTTATTATTATTGTTGGTGTTGTCATTATTACGTGGATTATTGTTATTATTATTAGAGAAGGATTCTTCGTTATTCAAATCCTTTAAATTCGTTTCAATAGTTTTAAAAGTAGTACTACTACTGCCAGCTAAGCTACTTAGGGCTGCTATTCTCCTCCTCTTCCACTTTAGCATTGTCTGGAGGTGAAGGATTTAGATTTTCTATGACGTTTTTAGATGAGATCTCTAGTTTACGTGTGGTAAATGGCACGGGCGAAGACAATTCAATTTCATAGGCAAAGGAATCGACAGCATCAGCAACGGGGTCGGCGGCGGTGGCTATAGGATTCATGGCATGGCCATAATTTTGTTGGATTATGGCCACAAAGATTAATAATTTAAATAGGAGACGTATAAACGTCACTTGCTGTTGTTTGGAACGTGCCATGGTGTTGTTGTTGCTTTTGTGGTTTTCTAAGCGAGCTTTCAAGTCAAATTCGTTGTGCGTTGTTATAGGGTTTTCCTTTAAGAGATTTTTCCTTTTGGCTTTGTGTAAATGCTTAATAATCAGCTTTAAAGGTGCGAAGTGTTGTTTTTCTTTCTTTTGTTTTAAAAAAATTTGTGCAGAGTGCTTTTGTGTTGTGATATTTGTGCGTTGTTCGGCCCACTGTGCCTGATTATTGGAATCAAGCTGTAGGGCTTAAACTATTTTTTGTCTATAATAATGAAGACATTGTTACGTTATTGTTGTTGTGGTTTTTTTTTTCGATTTTATTCGTTTTTGTTTTTGCGGTTATGCGTTCACCTTTTAAAACATTTAACACTTAACGACGAGATCATTAATTAAACACTTTAAAAATGCTTTCAAATTCGTTAACAATTTTTATTCCTATAATTTTTTTGCAATCTTTTTAATACAAAAACTAATATTATTATGATAGGTTTATTAAACGAAAATTATCGATAACATTGTTTTTTTGTTTCTATTTAGTCGACAACAAATATCTTTAAAAATTAATAAAATTTTTATATAAAAATTTTCGGGAAGAAATGTTATCGATAACATTTTTCATTAATATTGTAAAAAAAAAATTTATAAATTTTTTGTATAAAAGCACAACACATAAAATAAGTTTATTTAGAAAAAGCAATCGGGCACTCAATTTTCTGGTCATGGTGCTATCGATAACATTAGTTTTTATATATAGTTTTGTTAAGATTCTTTTTAAAACAAAAACTTTATCCCAAAACAAGCTATAAGATAAATATTATCGATAACATTGTTTTTTTGTTTCTATTTAGTCGACAACAAATATCTTTAAAATTAATAAAATTTTTATATAAAAATTTTCGGGAGGAAATGTTATCGATAAATATTATTATTATTAAAAAAAAAATTTGTTTCTTTCATTTAAAGTAGTAAGAAAATTTATTGCAACAAGCTTACCATATTTCTCATCAACAGCTGCATAGGGAGGGGTGGCATCATTAAAATTATTAAGAGAGCCGGAAGCAAAATTATCGGAACCATCATTACCATTGTTATTGCCACCACCGCCTGTTACTACGCTGTCTATATTTGAATTGGAATCACCTAGAATGCCAGCAGCAGCAACATTACTAAACGTTATTGTAGTAGGCGGTATAACCGGATCATCCTGTTGTTCCATGGAAGTGGGTGTGGTCTTCTCCAATTTGAGATCAGTCTCTAGATAATCATCATAACTATTGTTATCGTTGTCGTTATTATTGTTATTATTATTGTTGGTGTTGTCATTATTATGTGGATTATTGTTATTATTATTAGAGAAGGATTCTTCGTTATTCAAATCCTTTAAATTCGTTTCAATAGTTTTAAAAGTAGTACTACTACTGCCAGCTAAGCTACTTAGGCTGCTATTCTCCTCCTCTTCCACTTTAGCATTGTCTGGAGGTGAAGGATTTAGATTTTCTATGACGTTTTTAGATGAGATCTCTGGTTTACGTGTGGTAAATGGCACGGGCGAAGACAATTCAATTTCATAGGCAAAGGAATCGACAGCATCAGCGACGGCGTCGACGGCGGCGGTGGCTATAGGATTCATGGCATGGCCATAATTTTGTTGGATTATGGCCACAAAGATTAATAATTTAAATAGGAGACGTATAAACGTCACTTGCTGTTGTTTGGAACGTGCCATGGTGTTGTTGTTGTTGTGGTTTTCTAAGCGAGCTTTAAAGTCAAATTCGTTGTGCGTTGTTATAGGGTTTTCCTTTAAGAGATTTTTCGCTTTTGGCTTTGTGTAAATGCTTAATAATCAGCTTTAAAGGTGCGAAGTGTTGTTTTTCTTTCTTTTTTTTTTAGAAAATTTGTGCAGAGTGCTTTTGTGTTGTGATATTTGTGCGTTGTTCGGCCCACTGTGCCTGATTATTGGAATCAAGCTGTAGGGCTTAAACTATTTTTTGTCTATAATAATGAAGACATTGTTACGTTATTGTTGTTGTGGTTTTTTTTTTTCGATTTATTCGTTTTTGTTTTTGCGGTTATGCGTTCACCTTTTAAAACATTTAACACTTAACGACGAGATCATTAATTAAACACTTTAAAAATGCTTTCAAATTCGTTACTTTTTTCGCTTCTTTTTTTTTGGTTTTGTTTTTGCTAAACAAACTTATTGTCTATTAGAGAGTTAAGTTTTAAAATTCATCTAGTTAAAGGAGAACGGAAAGTTTTTTTTTATAAAAATTATTAAATTTACAGCAGTAACTCACTAATTAGTAGCCTCATAAGAATTGTTTAACATATCGATAACAATAAATGGGTTAATATCTCCTGAAGCAGATGCTTTCTGATTAAGGATTCGTTCGTAGGTAATCGTATCGACTTAATGTGGGAAAATCCAACCCATCGTGTTCTTTGTATGAAAATCAGAATATTGTTAGGAAAATACAAAATCTAGATACTGGATTGGTAAACAAGTAAACAAAAATCCACTAACAACACGACAAAAAGAAATGTAAACAACGATGTTTGCATTTCCAGAGATTACGAGAAGACGAAGTCATGAACATTCGCCTTCAAGAACACTCATCAGATCGTTTATTTTGCCATATAAAAGACAGGCAACAGTGTCAGTAAAAGTACAGTCAGTCTTGTGTGAAGACGCGGTTTGTTTAAAGAAATTAATCGTGGTTTGAACATCTCCGTTAAAAAGATCTGCCGAATAATTATCCAGTAATTGTTATTGTTTATACAAAAGAGTGCAAAGAGGAATAACAAACAAAGCAAATGTTGTTGTTTACATCAAGTTGTGAACAGTGGCATATAGTCTGGTACTCATAGACCGAGAGTATTTAACAAAATTAGCTCCTAAACAAGGGGGTTTATTTAGATGGATAAATAATTGTCCAGTAATTGTTATTGTTTATGCAAAGGGTATAAACAGAGGAACAGAGGAATAAGAAAGAAAAAAAATTGTTGTTGTTTACATCAAGTTGTGAACAGTGGCATATAGTCTGGTACTCATAGACCGAGAGTATTTACCAAAATTAGCTCCTAAACAAGGGGGTTTATTTAGATGGATACTATTAAATAGCTAACAGTGCTCCGTTAAGAGGAAATTTTGCTCTGTTAACGCCAAATTTGGCGCTGCTAACATTTATGGATTGCGTCTTGGTTTTTCAGATACGAATTTATCTTTACACACATGCTTATAACAAAGTTTCCAATTCGTGACTGTCACAAAAGAGCGAGCACAGCACTAGTGCTAGTTTCAAGTACTAGGAAGGCTTATCCAATATAAGAATACTTAAATTAGGATTAAAAATGACCTCTGGAAGTGTAGCTTCTTCATTTCCAATGGAGAAAAATATGTTCCGAAGTAGAGTTGAAAAAATACTCTGGACGCAAGATTGGAGTGAGGGGTCGTAGCTTAATAGCTAAAAAAAGCGGGTTTTCACAGCTGTTGTGAGAAATTATGCTGTGTAGTTCTATTTCCATGTTTTCACTTTCAAATTTAGTGCAGAGTAAAGTGTTCAAAAAGACTTCTTAGAAACTAATGAACCGTTTATTCGTCTTTTACGAGTTCCAGAAAGTGTAAACACTATTGGTGATGTATTGTTTTAACTTCTCAATGCCTAGTTTACAAACATATGTATGTGTGTATACAGGCTATTGCAGAAAATTTGTATCAAGAGGTCAACAAAGTGAGATTCTACTGTAAACAAATGAAATTTTTTTCACTTAAAAAAATATTCAAAAATTGTGTAAAAATTTCAGGCGCTTTTTTCCATATTTTTGTTTTTTTTTTGGCAATGAATGGAAGGTGTTTGAAAGTATTTGGGTTTCTTGTTTTTTATTGATTTTTTTAAGTATTTTTTTTATTTATTGTTACGATTGTTAATTGATTGTTGTTATTTTTATAAATATTTTTTACTGTTTTTTTATTTGTTTATTTATGGTTTATTTTCGTTATTTTTTTTTGTTTTGGTAACACAATTTTTATTTGAAAAAAAAAAAAAGAAGACAGAAAGAAAAAAATACGAATAATTATGCCAAATAAAAAAAATTATATCGCATTATATGCTATTGACCTGTTCCGAATGTCTTTTGTTATTGTGGCTTTAAAAGAGACCGGTTTTCCGTTCTTTTTTTTCGCATTTTTGTTTTGTTTACATAAATAAACTAAAAGCCGGCTTGGCTTGGTTTGTTGGCTGTTTTCGATCGCTTATAAATTCGTTTTACAATAAAAATCACACAGAAAAACAGAATAAAAACACGAATTAAATGAAAAGAAAATTAAATTTGAATTTATAAAACGTAAATTGAGACAAGAAATCAGACTTTTAAACAGATACCTTAGGATGGAAATAAAAATTTTATGGCGCATATTCCAATTTAAAGGCAACACAAGTCGCGAAAACAACAAACTAATATATATGAGTCACGAAATCTACAGTTTAAATGATTATTGATAAACTTACGACTGTTAAAAATAAACTAAATGAACATAAGTCCACAAAACAGACAATAACAAAATATACACATCATACGGTACATTGAATTACACAAGAAAATACGGCCTGAGCAACAGTTTTTAAAGTCGTTTACATACATACATACATAATTGGTCCATACAACCCTTCAGTCTGGATTATTGACCTAGTTTCTCACACCTCTTATGTTATGTGTGTTAATTTTATACATGAGTAGCGGAGGCCTACTGTTTAAAGCCGAATCCGAACGACAGATTTATTATTAATACTCTTACGACGCTTAAAAATAAACTAAACGAACATTAGTATACAAAACAGACAATAACATAATATACACATCATACGGTACACTGAATTACACAAGAAAATACGGCCTGAGCAACAGCTTTTAAAGTCGACTACATACATAATTGGTCCATACAACCCTTCAGTCTGGATTATTGACCTAGTTTCTCACACCTCTTATGTTATGTGTGTTAATTTTATACATGAGTGGCGGGGGGCCTGATACTCTTACGGCGCTTAAAAATAAACTAAACGAAAATTAGTACATAAAACAGACAATAACATAATATACACATCATACGGTACACTGAATTACACAAGAAAATACGGCATTACTTTACAGTTTTTAAAGTCGACTCCGAACGATAGATTTCTGAGAAACTTTTCATGGCTATATTATTTTATTCGCAGAGTTTTTTTTGCCAGAAAACTGCTAAGAGAGAAAGTCTTCGAAGAAATATTAAATTTTCGTTTTATTGGAGTTGTCTGATAACCGTGGTCTCACGGCGACTTCTTGCCGGTTTTACTGCTGATCATCTTAGAATTTTCGCTTCAATGGTTTATCGCTAGATTGAAAGAGTTCAACATGCAAAATTCTTATCAAAAATACTTTCCGAATGGACTAACAACTCTGAGTTGAAAGGAATTTTATTTGAAAAACATTTCTTTACAATATTTCATCAGAATATGTTTGTGCTTCAAGTTCATTAAACCACTTTCATTTCATTTCAAATTTATTTTCAAAATCTTCATTTGAAAACCGTTGATTACTTTATTATCGCATTGTATTTGACTTACACTTAACAGCTCATTAACAACTCATGCCAACGATAATTAAATATCGATAAATATTCTAAATATGACAACCCCTTAAGCAATACATTCCCTTAATTTACTCAACCTACACATACACACAGATTTTGTTTGTATGCCAATGCCAAACATAATAGAACCGTTGACCAAAATCATACCCTTTTTGATTGACTAATTTTTTCAAATGTTAATTATGCCTGCTTCAATCAATTGAGGCATTTAACATCTATTGACCCATTATATTAAGACCAACTAACATAACATAGACGAAATTATTGACCACCACCCCCATACTTTAGGTATAAAAAGGGAAAACAATACCATCAATCAAACATTTCAGCCAGTTGTCACGTAATGTCATGTCATGTCATGTCACTCCCTCTACTCTACATTGCCTGTCTCCTTTACATTGTAAATCATTTTCAGTCACTGGCTTTTTACATTTCTCTGTGCGTCCATTTTCCTTATCTGTAAACTAAAAAATTGTTTATTATGATTTCACTGAATTTAAGCATTTTGTAAAAGAATTTCATGACATTATTAGTTCTTCTCTTAGGACCCTTTTGGCTTGCTAGTGAATACCATAATAACACTAATCACTGCATTATTTTTAATTGTTATACAGTAAATGTACGTACATTATGACAAAAAATTATTGTATTAAATTGTCAAGAGTTAATTATGTCAGAAACACTGTCATCTTTATGCAGCTTGTAGTAATATAGTGACAAATTGTCATATGCTAATTGCAGTAGTTGTAATTGTTATGTCACATGTGCATTTATTTAAAGTATAACGCATATTTTGATACTTCTCTGAAGAAATTGAATTGGAAGAAATTAAACAAAAGGTGACAATATGACAAAGAGTGACAAAAATGTCATTTTTATAACATTGAAAAGTTATAATTTTGAAACGGTGTTAACTGTTAACATAATCATCATAGGAATTGTTTTATTTTTCAATTTAGTATTAAATTATATAAAAAGTGAGCAACTATTTTAAGATCAATCTTAAATTTATGGCATTATATGGTCATAACATGACAACTGTTATTGTCATCTTTGTTTTAAACAAAAATTCTATCAAACTTTCTTCCAACAGCATGTAAAATTTAAACAGACAGGTTTTTGTCATTTTGTCATGCACCGGATGTCATTGTCACTATTATATCGTTATACATTGTTCTTACTTTAATAACTTATTGTATAAGTACAACCTGAATATCGATTTCTGAGAGTCAGTTAAAATCTTCTAAAGATCGTATGGTTATGTAAGAGCATGTGGGTTTGATGTCATTATTTGACTACTGTTGCTGTTATTATTTGAAAAAACACGCGACTACCGTATTAAACGACCTTTACATAGTATATAATGTATAACAATATATTTGCAATTCACTTTGTCATGCTTATGTGACACCTGTCATGATCATTATGGATTTAAAAACGAAAATTAACACAATTTTTTTTCAAGTTTTCTGATTACCATATGAAATCCAGTGCAATTATTATATGTTCGCATATATTTGTCACTGTCATATGACCTTAGTCATTGTCATATTTTTTTTCTGGAAATATAAATTATCATATCAAGTCTCCTTACTGCAATAAGCGTTAATTGCATTGATTATGTGACAATTTTCATTGTTATTATGGATTTAAATATGATAATGGCTGTAAAACATATTAATTTTTTTTATAACAGTAAACAGAATGCGGCTAAATATATATATCCTATTGCTTATGTCATTACAGTGTGACAATTGTCATTGTCAACATTAATATTTTTGTGAAAAGATAGACAAAATGTATTAAGGTACTGCAGTAAAGAACATAACGTATTGCCACCATACATCCATATGGTTTCATTAGTTTGTCATTGTCAAATGAACACTGTCATTGTCAAATGAACACTGTCATTGTCAAATAAACACTGTCATTGTCAAATGAACACTGTCATTGTCAAATGAACACTGTCATTGTCAAATGAACACTGTCATTGTCAAATGAACACTGTCATTGTCAAATGAACACTGTCATTGTCATAATTATTTAAATATGAAAATGTTTGTTTTAGTATGAAAATGAACACAATTGTATAGAGATTTCTTATAACAACATGTAATCTATAGCCATTATCTAATTATGTATGTTGTCATACGTAAGTGACAACTGTCATTGTCATTATTAATTTAAATATTAAAAGTGTTTTGAAATGCAGTAGTATGCCGCAGTTTGACCAGTTTGTCATGATCATGTGACAAGTGTCATTGTCAACATTGATTTAAATATTTTAATATGGAAATAAACACAATTGCATTATGTCATTATTAATTTAAATGTGAAAATCGTCTGAAAATACAAGAACGTACATTCAAAAGTGTATAATGTGTGGTCATATACTTTTGTTTGATCATTTTGTCATGATCATGTCACAAGTGTCATTATCATTATTGATTTAAATATTTCCTATAACTCTGTATGTAGTTAGATACAAAAGGTCTTGTCAGTTTGTCATTATGTGACAAGTGACATTGTCATTATTGGTTTTAAAATAATTTTAGAAGCAAAAATAGGAAATCGACTTTCTCGAACGTCCCCGGCCACACACTAACCCACCCTCACCCGACCGCGGAGGGCTCGTCCCCATTACGCAGGGACACGTACACACCACAGTCCGGACTGTAGCGGGAAAAGGAAAAGCTATGGCTACTAGAACATAAAAACAGCTACAGAACTTAATCACAAGCTGAACTAGGTAACAAAAAAAAAACAGAACTATCTAAGACTAGAACAAAAATACGTTTTTATACGATAATTTATAAATTACTGCGAGAATACAAGATACGTTTTATGTTACAAGCACTACAATTAAAATCTATAGAATTATAATGCGAATTAAAATCATTACATAATCTCCGGAAAGGAAAATTACATGCATAATTCGATCTATAAACATTTAAGGAAAGAGGACGATAGTGCCGTGTAAATCTTGCAGGAATGCTGAAATTCAGGTTGGAAAGCAAAAACTCAGAGTCGATATCACCTTTAACCAAATTAAAAATAAAACAAACACCTAAAACAGACCTTCTACGTTCCAGAGTTGGAAGTTTTACCAAAGCTAATCTATCCTCATACGACGGAAGCCCATTGGTGTAATCCCATCCTAAGCCACGTAAACAGAATAATAAAAACTGTCTCTGCACAGACTCGATTGAATCACTATGACAACGATAGTATGGATTCCAAATAACAGACGCGTACTCCAAAATAGGCCTAACAAGTGAAATGTACAGTAGTTTTGTTATATAAGGATCAATGAATTCCCTAGCCCATCTTTTCACAAAACCAAGAACAGCTCGAGCCTTGCCAATCATCAAACTAATATGATCAATAAAAGACAATTTAATATCCAATAATACTCCTAAATCAAGATATGAAGGCACAGCTTCCAAAGGGCAAGAATTAATCATATAAGTGGACGAGATTACACCAAGGCGAGAGAAAACCATGCATTTACATTTTCTCAAATTAAGATCCATTAAATTTAGCCTGCACCAAGTAACAAACAAATCAATATTTCGCTGAAGAACAGCCTGGCCATGATCATCATCAAAAGTATAAAATAATTTAACGTCATCAGCATACATCAGAATATTACAATCAGAAAGAGCAGAAGGAAGATCATTCAGAAACAATAAAAACAGTAAAGGACCCAAATGGCTACCCTGCGGAACACCAGAAGTAACACATACAGTCTTAGACAATACATTCCTAAACAATACCCTCTGAGTCCTAAGGGAGAGGTAAGAGTCTAGCCAACGAAGAATAATATCAGGAATACCGATTAGTGAAAGTTTAAGAAGCAAAATACTATGATCAACCCTATCAAAAGCTTTACTGAAATCAGTATAAATTACATCAGTCCGAGCACCGACAAGAAAGCCCCTGAAAACATGTGTAGTAAATTCAAGAAGATTTGTGACAGTCGACCTGCCCTTCAAAAAACCATGCTGGAAAGGAGATATTAAAGATCTTGTATTAAAAAAGAGATAATCCGTCACTAGTTTCTCCATCAACTTGGGAATAGCACTTAGCTTGGCAATACCCCTGTAATTGGAAATATTAGATTTATTACCCGACTTGTGCAAAGGAATTATGAACGAACTCTTCCAAATAGATGGAAAATGACCAACCCTCAGAAGCCTATTGAATATAAAGGTCAAAGGACCACTCAAGACAACAGCACATTTTCTTAAAATACAGGCCGGGACCCCGTCAGGGCCCGGCAAGTATGTAAGTTTCAGTCCAGACAAAGCATCAAGAACAGACTCCTCATCAAATGAGTATATGTTAGGAATAGAGACACTTCCCACAGAATAAGGATACCCGCCACTCAGATCAGGGCCCGGGTCCAACTGCCTATAAGTAGACTGAAAGAAGTCAGCAAACATATTCGAAATATCAAGGTGACTGGAGGATGATAGATCCCCGTAAAACATCTCAGTAGGAAACAAAGATGATTTACGTTTTGCCCGAACGAAGTCGTAAAACGACTTAGGATCGTTAGCGAAATTCGACTTGACTCGAATCATATATTCCTCATAACAGTAATGATTCATTCTACGATAATCCGCACGCGCCCTAGAATAAAGAGCATAATCAATATCAGAACCTGATCTAACAAACTTTTTAAATAATTTCGATTTCCTATTCCTCAACCTTGACAGTCTAGCCGAATTCCATGGAGGACCAGAACGCTCCAAACGACTTTTTACCAATGGAACACACTTCCCAAAACATTTAAATAATACATCATAAAAGTCACCCAAGATCCTGTCAAGTGAAAGAGAGTCGTACGGTGGCGAGATAAGTACAGACGACCAATCAACAGAGGACAGAAGTGTATTCAAGCGACCAAAGTCCGTACGATGGAAATTAAAACGCTTCTCATTATCAAATGAGCGATCAATTACAGGAGGTGAACAAAGATCAACTTCAATAGAAAGTAACAACGTAGGATGATAACTATCCTCGGGAATAGATATAGGATCAATGCGAAATAAAGAAGAAATACTTGGATCCTCCAAAAACACAAGGTCCAAAATTCTCCCCATTGAATTAAATACACCATTAACTTGGAAAAGACCTAGATCACACATAGCGGACAGAATTTCATCATAGAATGGAACTGAAGAACATGGCACCAATGACCCAGACTCAGGTGAAAAATTCCAAGATATATGAGGAAGATTAAAATCACCAAGAACTACAATACTCCCCTCTTGCCCCATTGAATCCATTACCTTAGAAATCAAATCAAAGTGAGCCCTATAAATATGAATGTCAGCACCAGGAGGAATATATGAACAAGTAATGTAAATAGACTTCCCATGATTATAGACCCTAACGCAAATAAACTCAATATCCTCCGAGGAACTAAAGTCAATTAATTCAGATGAGTATTTAGAACAAATTGAAATAAGAACACCACCACCATTTCTTAACTTCCTATCTCGTCTATAAATATTAAAATTACTAGACAAAATCTCAGAATCAGAAATATCACAATTCAGCCAAGTCTCAGTAAAAGCAATTACATCAAATTCAAAATCAAAACTACTATTATAAAGCGAAGAAAGTTTAGACCTAAGTCCACGAACATTTTGATAAGCAATTCCAAAATTAAAAGACAATTTAGAAGCTAGTTTTTTCGAGAAATAGAACCAGGCAAATCAACACCATTCCTACGATGACCCAGCCTGAATACAAATTCACGTACCAATACACCCTGTGGCCAGAATGCAGGATCAACAATTTCACCAAACTTTTCATCAGCAACATATAATTTAAATGAAGAAATGCTACTATCCAAGGATGACCTCAACTTATAGCAACCAAACTCAAAAGGCTCTCTAATCTTCGATTCAACAAAGCCTTTAATATCATCAACCGAAGTATCGCGAGAAAGACGTGACACAAAAATTGTTCTTTTAGGTTTAACTACCACCAGTCCCTTTGGAGCAGAAGTAACTAAACTAGCGGTCACTACGGATGAATACGAACCATATGACGGTTTAGAAGATGACTGAGACGTGACATCAATCGGAGGTAAAGGTAAAGGAGTATACCTGGATTCATCATTTACGGACACAGGAGGATTAATTGAAATTGGAGTTTTTAAAGATTGTGGAGGATGGGATTCACGATATACACTATTACTATTCATTTCAGCAATATTGGAAGATTGAACATTACAATCGGATGCAGAGTTGCATGAAGGCACAGAAACAATTGCTGGGTCGTCACGTTTATCTTTATTCATATTTCTTGCAGACTTACGACGTTTTGGGGAAGACTGTGGAGGAGATTTTAAATTATCCAAAGATTTAAAATCATCAAACAGTTTTCCATAAGCCGCAATACGATCATTTAATTTAATTGCCTCCTTTTGAAGTTCGGTGAATTTATTTTTAGTCTCCTGGAAAAAACGGTAATAATTCACTCCGATTTTTCTACAGTGATCACAACACCAATGAAGACCTTTATCCCTAGACACGGCTTCAGCAACGAGACCTGACAGACCACTACATTTAAAGTGACAACATTCATGACACAGCCAACAAACTATCATTCTTTCATCCTCGCTTTTTATATTACAATTTTTCAATAAACAAGCCATTTTCACAATAAAAATATAATACTTAGCTCAGAGTAGAAAAAAATACGAAACAGATGGTAACTTAATTATTCAAGTGGAAATAAAGGTTCGTTGGGTAGAATTTATTCAGCAAAAAGCTTTCGATATATGGCGACACTAATGAGCTTTATCAACTTCACAAACCAGATCAAATATGAAGCTTAAATACAACAATCAGGACGATCAACAAAACTTTCACAGATGTAAAATTTAAGTATATTCAACACTTTTATTTATGTAAATATTGTTTTTGTAAACACAAGCAAAAACGCGGGAGAAAGAACACTTGTTATATATTAATAAAAAATATGTTATATTGTTTTTGTTTGTTTACAGATTCAATTGGAAACAAAGACAAAAGCAAAGTGAATTATTTTTCCAATAAGAAACACATTAAAAGCAAATAGAAAAACAAAATAATGCTTTAGCGATTTACTTTTTATACTTTACACAACAAAAAACAAAAGCAACGACACATTTAATAGATAAATAAACAATATAGATTTCCTTTTTTTTTTTTTTTTATACACTAAATTTGATTTTGTAATATTATTAAACACTTTTTCAACAATATTTTGCGACCGAAAAATTATACATCCACGCACGCTTAATAACAATTGACAATTATGTAAACTATGTAATACGTAGTCAGATACAATTCGTTTAGTTAGTTTGCCATGAGTATGTGACAACTGGCATTGGCATTTTTGATTTTAAAAGAAAAAAATCTATGAGTCATGACAACTGTCATTGTCATTATTGGTTTGAATACGACAATAAAACGCACTATACTTCCTTTTTAAATTACATGTATTATAATTTTATCCCACTTCCCTATAATAATATACAATGAATGGTAAAATAAGCACGTATGTGGTCATGTCATTTTGTCATAATTATGTCACATACTGTTTTCGCTTTTAGTAGAGCATTCTTACCATGCAATGGAAATAATAAATGAATGAACGAACGAAGAAAAAAAAACCCACGAATTGATTTGAATATTAAATGCTGCTCTAATTATGCAATTGGGTGCGGCATTATAAATTCAATTTTGTGTACCGAAATTGGAGGCTGAGCATATGATATGGTATGCAAATGTGTGTGTGTGTGTATGTGTGTGTATAAATTTCGAAATAACTGGGTTAATGAATTTAATAGCAAAGCAAAGGATAACAGAAACAGAAAAAGCCACCGAAAAACCAATTGGTGTTAACACATAACATACACGCGTTGATTGTTCGAAATGAAGTTTTCAAATTCAAATAAAATTTTTGCCTCCTGCATTTTATTTTAATTACTCACAATAGAAATAAAAATTTGATTATGTATACGATATGCCACACAAATATCGTATTTCCCTGTCTATAATATTTGGATATCAAAGGTCATGCATCCCAAAATATGTACACACACACACATACATACACAGCATACAAGGAAAAAAAAACCGCATGTTGGCGTTAACATTTGCTGGCTAAAAACATTTGCTTTTTGAAACAGTGAGAGGAGGACAAGCAAATTAAAGGAGATGAGCCAAGAATACACACACAAAAAGCACGAGAGAATAATGGAAGAGCGTATAACACATTCAACGATTGAACAGTGTTGCCATTTCGGTTTTTATTTTCCTAGGTAGGCAGAAGAAATTTTCAAAGTGAAATGTTGTTGAAATGAAAATTAGAATACTATTGGGTCTTACAAAAAGTATTTGTGGATTTCATAGTGTTGATAACAATACGTAGGGTAATACTTTACTGATTTCTTTATCATTATTTCGCTTTTGTGGTTACATTTTTGGTGAGGTTAATTTTTTTTTTTATATTAAACCAGCACTCAGGGGATGACCCCTACTCATGCAGTGCATTGTGCAGGTTTTTTAGGGAAGGTGGAAAGAGAGAGGGAAGATGCGAAACTGTAGGTCCCAGTTTAAAGTCGACTCCGAACGACAGATTTTTGAGAAACAAGAAGAGAAAGAGAAGAAATCGCCGAAAAAATACTTTTTGTATTTTTTGATGTCTGGCCTGGGACTAGAACCCTGGCTTTACGTCTAATAAGCCAGCACACTACCTACTAGACCACGGCGACCACCAATGTTTGGGAACCAATAGGGACAGTCTCAGGATAAAACCTCATTGAATTACCAAAATTTTGTCAATACCTAAAATAATGGAACCTAGATATGCCAGTTAGTTAGACAAAATGGTAGAGAGCTTGAATATCGCTCTAATTCTCTTTTATACCTTCGGAACCTGTTGTTAGTTTGTGATACAAAGGACTTGTTGTCCTAGAGCACGCATCACTTATCATTCCTATCAACAAATGGCAGAGCACTGTCGGGATATAACATCAACCATTCGTTTTGCTAAATCCATTCTTTATTCAGTTTAAGTGACCCCCAACAGAACAAAGAACCTGTGGTCAGTGAGTGCAACAGCAAACCTAAAGCTTGGCTTAAATAGGCCATCAATGACCAGATTATTTTACATGCGAACATCACTCATTTAGAAATGTCGGGAATTTCTATATAATTACGAATGCCACATGGATTCTGATTTATATGCATATGTTTGTAGATACAATAATGAGAGAGGGAGTGTGAGGAAAGCCTATGGGAACTGGGCTATAAAAAAGTATTGCTTGATTGTGCGAGCCTTATCAGGAAGCTGCCTTATTATTAAAATTGGACAGATACTTTAGGTCAAGCATATGAAAGTCTCCAATTAATAAAAAAATAAATAGTCCCACATTGAAGTTAAAGTCCTTCCAAGCCTGCATTGACGAGAAACAAAGCAGTGATATGTATTTAGTGGAATTGTAAGGGAATTCTTATACATCATAAGCTGCTTCAATATGGAGAAAAGAATAGTTATGATCCTTAATGAGCATAATTCGCCTATTTCGACAAATCTATCAGGAAGCATTGATCAAAATTGGCCAACGTATCAACTACAAATTTATTTCACTTGTTTTGGTTTTAATGTATTCATTGCATGGCTTGGGTTGATCCGCCCTCGGTGTGGCAGCCTGCAAAACTTCTTCGTACGTAAGAAAGTCTAAAAATTGTTGGGCTTGAAATTTTTCCTGAGACTTTTCAAATTTGTTTGAATAAACTGCGGGATCAACATCCCATAGAAGTCGCCGTGGTCTAGTAGGTAGTGTGTTGGCTTATTAGACGTAAAAGCCTGGGTTCGAGTCCCAGGCCAGACATCAAAACAAAATACAAAAAGTATTTTTTCGGCGATTTCCTCTCAGCAGATTTCAGGCAAACACTCTAAGAGTAAATAAAATTGCCATGAAAAGTTTCTCATAAAATCTGCTACTGTAGGTCCCGCTACTCATGTATAAAATTAACACACACAACATAAGTGGTGTGAGGTCAATAATTCTAATAACCAATTATGTATGTATGTATCAACATCCCACAAGTGGAGGTAAAGAACTTAAGGCCTCTCCAGTCTCAATGCTGAAATATTTCTTAAGGGGAATACAAAAAATCTATCATATTCCGACCTCCTATACCTTTTATCGCTTCTTAAAACTGCAGAATTCAAGGAGATAAAGAGAAGATATTCCAAACATTAGAATTAGGAAATATTTATTCTCTTCCAAAATACTCAAAATTTTGGTTTCTTTTTGCCTCTGAGAATTGTCCCACAAAAAATTTTAATGTTTTGGCAACACTGTTCACACTGGGTGAGTAACTAAAACTGCACTTAATACCTCCTGACATTGCTACAGCTGGTGCTGCTTTTCAAATGAAGGCTTAAAAGATTACAAATGAATCATCAGCATCATCGATATCATGTGCTTTAATTAATTATTTTCAATTAAAAATTTCAAATTAAAAAACAACTTTAAATTACAAACAAAAATAAAAACTTGACAACCTTTTACGAGTACAAAATGAATTGTCATTTTCATTTCTCTATCCTCTCAGTTATTCTTGCTCTCACTTTTTTGTTTTCTTCGGTGTTGGAAAAACCAGATGTAAACACTTGAAGCGAATTTGAGAGAAAAACAAAAACAACTACAGCAAGAACAATGCCGCTTAATTTAGGGGTTCGCTAAGGGTATACGAGTGAAAGAGACAACATGTGCTGATGATATGCATACTACAGCCATGAAGGCAATGACACAACAACCACTTTTTGCGCTTTAGAGTGAGTAGTCAGCCGTACAATACGAACGACAAAAAAAAAAAAAAGAATTCAGCACATGACAGCCCCGGCAGGCCGAACGTACGTTGCAACTGTAAGTTCTACTGTGCGGTAATCGTACAGTGAGCCGGACATGCCTGCGATGAGCAATAAGCACAGTAGTTAGGGATACTCTCTAGAGATGGTTATGAAAATGTATTTAATGTTTAAACAGTGTTGCCAATGTTGGGTGGGAAAAGCGCTAGGTGGTGTATTTATTCATATAAAGACTATTCACATGTGTTTAAGGAAATATGAATAAAGCAGTGGCTTCCATATTAAAGAGAATAAATAAATTTGGAATATAAAGAATAGAATAGGTGGAATAGATCTTTCAGGGATCATGAAAATAAAATTCAAATCATGTTTGGGGAACACAATTATAAGAATTAATATAGTGAAGCAGCCTCTGAGAAAGAGAATTGGCAAAGGATAGTACCAGTTCATCGAACTAAACTGAATTGAAAGATTTTAGTTTATCCAGAGTAATCCCAGCAGCTAACAAAAGTGAGCCTTGTGGATACCGCACTGGTTACTGTAGAGGAGTATCTACTGTTGTTGGAAGTAAGTTTTTTAACTTAAAATTCTACACGAGATGGGGGGTTTGTCATCAGGCTGTGTTTGCAGCAAAGTCCGCCTGTGTAAAAGCCGCTTAAACCGAAAATTGATTGGTAAAGAAAAGTGAGGAGCTGAAATAGTCATGATCAAATGGTAATAAATCACCGCAAATGGTGTAGGAAGAAGGATATTAAAAGTGCCTTTGAAGACAAATTGTGTTCCATAAGAAAAACGGTTTGGTTGGAAAATTATTTTGGAATTGCCTATTTAACTATAATAACCAAGGTTTCCACGATTGGAGGAGTAGAAATAAATCTCCGGAAATCATTAAAGAAATTGCCTATAAAGCTAATCATTCCAACTCCAGGCAAAAACGAACAGTCTGCAACATGTTTTTTTTTGATTTTTAAAATATTAAGCTCTGAAGAGACCTGAGCCTCCCAAAAAAGGTCAATTAGCTCAAATTTGCTTGGCGCAACAATGCCACGGAGATTGGCATTAAAATTAATTACCTGGTGAGTAAAAATAAAACTTAATTGGTGAGACTCAAACATGGAAAGAAAATGGCGAAATTTGAATAGATTTTGAGTTATGAAACCCTTGGAAGGAGCTACTGGAAGCAATACAACATATAACATGAGAGTGATTCAGGCTTCAGGGGCCTTTTGTTGAACATTATTTTGATTTTCTTAAGATATCTTTACACTCGTATACTAGTTCTGAGACACAAAAATAATTTTCGTTTTTAAATTTTTTTAATGAAAATTCTAGGCCTTTAAAATAGCACCCTGTACATATTAAAAATCGCCAAAAAAATAGCACCAATTTCAAAAAGCTCAAGTTTGCTTAGCGCAAAAATGCCACGGAGAGTGGCAATAAAATTAATTACCTGGTGAGTAGAAATAAAACTTAATTGGTGAGACTCAAACACGGAAAGAAATTGGAGAAATTTGAATAGATTTTGAGTTATGAAAACCCCATGCTCTTGGAAGGAGCTACTGGAAGTAATACAACGTATAACATGAGAGTGATTCAGGCTTCAGGGGTCTTTTGTTGAACATTATTTTGATTTTCTTAAGATATCTTTACACTCGTATACTTATTCTGAGACACAATAATAATTTTCGTTTTTAAAAGTTTTAATTGAAATTCTAGGCCTTTAAAACAGCACCCTGTACATATTAAAAATCGCTAAAAAATAGCACCATTTTCAAAAAGCTCAAGTTAGCTTAGCGCAAAAATGCCACGGAGAGTGGCAATAAAATTAATTACCTGGTGAGTAGAAATAAAACTTAATTGGTGAGACTCAAGCACGGAAAGAAATTGGAGAAATTTGAATAGATTTTGAGTAATGAAAACCCTATGCTCTTGGAAGAAGCTACTGGATCAATACAACATTACAACATATAACATGAGAGTGATTCCGGCTTCAGGGGCCTTTTGTTGAACATTATTTCGATTTTCTTAAGATATCTTTACACTCGTATACTAGTTCTGAGACACAAAAATAATTTTCGTTTTTAAATGTTTTAATTGAAATTCTAGGCCTTTAAAATAGCACCCTGTACATATTAAAAATCGCCAAAAAAAATAGCACCATATTTTTTTTTTTGCGAACAAGACTTTCGTATACTAGTTCTGAGGCACAAAAAAAATTTTCTTTTTAAATTTTTTTAATGAAAATTCTAAGCCTTTAAAACAGCACCCTGTACATATTAAAAATCGCCAAAAAATAGCACCAATTTTTTTTTTTGCTTACAAGACTTGGAAAAAACATTAAAATACCTCAAATGTAAACGTTGTTTAATAAAGAAATATTTTTTTAGTTGTTTTATAGCATTTCACTTAAAAATCATTTTCATTTTTCAATAAAAATATTCACTTTTCATTTGTTGAGGAGTATAAGAGAAAAAAAATCACTAAATTGGCTACACTTTCGTACTGGCAGCACTTTTTATTGATTTGTTGCAAGTCAAACACTCTCAAACACACATATACACACACACTTACATGCTTTCATACACCAAAGAAAAGAAATGTGAAACAGCAAGTAAAATAACAACAACAATGGCATGGTATAGACAGATAGAAAGAAAATCCAACAACAACAACAGTAAAAACATAGAAGAAAAACAAAACTCATAAGCAGATATACAAAATTACAGAGGCACAGCCTAATTTATCATCACTTTATTGTTATTATATGTTGTTGTTGTTGTTGCTGCTGTTGTTGTTGTTTTTGCTGTTGCTGGTGTTCTGATTGTAACTTTTTTTTCTCATTGCTTTACTTGGAAGGCATAAAATTTTTACACAATTTTTCTATTGAAAATTTTTAATTTTTTAAGAAGAAAACGAATTTGTTTTTTTAAATTTCTTTCACTTTTTAAAAAATGGAAATTGAAATTAAATCTTTTGTTCTTTTTTTTTGAGAAGGGACACTTTTTCATACAATTTTTGGTTTGTTTTTTCTTTCGTTTTCTTATACTCCTGCTGATGTATCCATTTTGTATTTGAAAATTTCGTTGCCGCTGAGCCTTTTTTAATGCCACTACTGCTGCTGCTGCTGCTCCGAAAAAACCTTTGGCTTTTGCACTGTCTGCCGTTTTTTTTTTGTATTTTTTTCAATTCACGGTACGTTTTCTTGTTCTTATTACTTTTTCAATTGGATTTACTTTCCACCGCAGGGGGAAACCTTTTCTTTTAATGCATTTTTCTTATTTTAATTCATTAAACACTTCACATTCACAACACTTTTGTTCATTTTCATTAATTTATTACACTCCCGTTATTACACTGCGTTAAAAAAAAGAAATTTTATTTGTTAAAACAATTTTTCCTGGCGACTCTTAAAATCTCACGACTTTTTGAACTATTGAAGCGAATTTATTTGTAAAATAAAAAAAAAAAACTTTTTTATTCGTTTTCCGTTTTGTTGGTATCTTCGTTCTCTTTTGATTTTCGTTTGCACCACAGTGTTGTATTTTTTGGTATGTTTTTCGTACATTTTCGTTTGAGGCTGAGCAAGTATATACGAACCCAGTGTTTGTTGTTGTGTTTATTGGCTTAGCTACGGCGAATTTATCTGTTATGTGTGTTTGTGTATGTTTGCAGTTATAGTTGTTGCTGTTATTTTCGTTTTTCTTTTTGTTTTGCTTTTATTATTTCGTTTTGTTTCGTTTGCCTTGCATTGCTTGTTTGGGGGATTTTTCTAAACAATGTTGTTTCTTTTCATGTTTAATTCTTATTTTTTGTTGTTGTTTTCTCTTTATCTTACTCTTTTTCTCAACCAAAAAAAAAGAGATTTCTTTTCGCATTTAAAAATGATAAACAATAACAACAACAATGCCACAGTTAAAGTTGAAAAATGAAAACAAAGAATAACACGTGAAGCTGTGTTCAGTAGGCATATGATAAACGAATTTTATTCGAAAACTTATTTGAAATTTTTAAAAAAAAAAAAAATTCTAATTGTGGAAAGGATACGCCATTTTGAATTCACACACCAATTATTGTATGTTAGATATTGTCTTATACAAGGTTTTGCAAGTTAAAGTTTGTTTTTCAAAAGTGTTTTACAGTAAGACCCCGCTTAACGTTGTCCCTCTTAACACTGTTTCAGTATTACGCAGTAGTATTGGGATTCCCCTAAATCGCACATTGTATTGATACTTGTGGTGTACTACAGGGTGGCTGATATGTATTGCAATCAACTTCAGGTTGTTATCATTTGTAAGCCGCTCGTCTGACAGCTGACAGATTTATTGCAGTGACAGTTCATTTTATTATTTACAAGCTTACAAAAGCATTTTGATCTATTGCATTCAGAAAAAAAAGTTATTCGTGATGGAATTCAAGCGTGTGATATTGTGATTGCTTTATATTTGGCTGGAAACCCACAGGTAGCTATCGTTAGAGCCCTCCACCATTTTAATGTGAATAAATCTTTTGTTCCTCGTACCATTGCTTGTTACTTGTTATCCAAAAAGTGGATGAAAAAAAAAACGATAACAACACCAGAAATGATCCGAATAGTGAAGGCCAGATTTGATCGAAATCCACGCCGCAGTGGTAGAAAAATTGCTCCTGAACTGAACATTGCGCTAGAACGGATGCAAGACATATTCAAAAATGAAATCGGACTAAAGCCATTGAAGTTCCAAAAACTGTAAGAGATCACCGATGTGAATAAATCTTTTGTTTCTCGTACCATTGCTGAACATATCGCAAGAACGGATGCAACATATATTGAGAAATGAGTTTAGACTAAAGCCATTGAAGTTCCAAAAAGTGCAAGAGCTCACCGATGGAGAAAAAAAAATAGACTGGAAAGAGCCAAAGAGTTACTTCGCTTCCACGAAAGTGCCCAGTTACCGAATTTTATTTTCTCCGATGAGAAGCCATTCCAAATTGAGCAGTTTGTGAACAAACAAAATGATCGGATTTGCTTGTCAAAGAGGTCAGCTGAAAATTTACGCCTGCAATTGGCCACCAGAACTCAAGTGTAATGGTATGGGCCGCCATAACGCCCTATGATCGCTCTCCGCTCGTATTCATCGACAATGGGGTCAAAATAAATGCCGAATATTACCGGGAAAATGTTTTAAAGAAAGTATTGAAGCGCTGGGCAGACAAACATTTCCTCCGCAGACCATAGACATTCCAACAGGACTCAGCACCACCGCACTCAGGGCGCGTCAACCAAGACTCGCTTAAAAAGTAGGTTCCTCGCTTCATTTCTACCGCACAATGGCCACCAAAATCTCCGGATCTCAATCCGCTGGACTTTTGCGCCTGGAGCATTTTGGAGAGTAAGGTTCTCACTAAAAAATACCAAAGTGTCGATCATCTCAAGACGGCGCTTCGCCGGTAATGAGCCAAAACAACGCAGAGCCAATTTCGTGCAGCCCGTGATGGCTTTGTCAGCCGTTTGAAGGCCATAATTCGTACCAAAGGTGGCCAATTTTGATGTTATTTCCAACATTTTTTGCTTTTGAACAATAAAATTAAAAAAACATAGCGCTTTACTTTGTTGCATTATATATCAGCCACCCTGTAGCAACGGTTCATACGGTCTAAGAAGATGGGTCTGGCAGTAAAAGAGGGCAAAACGAAATATATGTTATCAACAAGTAGAGAGATGCGGCGTATTGATTTTCAGATTACGGCCGATTACTGTACCTTTGATGCAGTCAAGGAATTCATTTATCTTGGCTCCGCTGTTACCACCAAAAATGATGTCAGTCTGGAGATTAAGCGCAGTATCACTCTTGAAAAAAGGTGCTACTATAGTCTCAAGAGGCAATTGAGTAGCAGAGACCTCTCTCGTAAGATAAAACTAATACTCTACAAGACGATCATCCTACTCTTTATGGCGCAGAGGCATGTACATTATTAACTGATACAGCAGCCTTGAGAGTATTCGAGAGAAAAGTCCAACGTAAGATCTTCGATTCATAGCGAGTTTGCGATGATTTCCGCATTCGTTTCAACAGTGAGCTGTATGAGCTGTATGAGACGTTGTACAGCGTATTAATATCCAGCGGGTGCGCTGGCTTGGCATTGTTGTTCGAATGGAGGAGGATGCTCCGGCGAGATGGTATTTGATGCGGAGATCTGCGGAAATCGGCTAAGAGGACGACGTTGTATCCGTTTAAAGACCTAGTGAGACTGGAATAACAAAGTTTATTAAAAAAGTTTGAGTTTCGCAAAAAACAGAAGACAAGTGAAAACCATTCCTGTTACAGAATGGATTAGCCTTCAGAAACCATGTTGAGTTTCAGTAGGCCTTTCAAGAACTGCCAGCAGTTTGGCATATATTGCTCTCCTTCTATACTTGGCTTATAGACAATATCAACAACGCAATAAAGACTGTACTTCCAGAGCTTCTCTTGTGTTTTACTTGACTTTTTAAACGGTGCTAGGTTCAGTAAGACTCCGCTTAACGCGGGAGATACGCTCCAATAAGATGCAGCGCTAAACGAAACAGCGTTAAACGAGACAACTAAACACGTACACTGAGCGCCAAAAAAAGTAAACACCACTAAAATAATTAATTTTCTTAGGATAGCTAGAAAAGTAAATTAGAATAGTCGAATAAAATTTCCAAAAATAAAAACGTTTATTTTATTACTTGTAAAATGTTAAAACAAAAATTATTGTTGCTCGAGAAGTATATTTTTTATAATAGAAAATTTAAAATTATAGTGGGTGTTGACTCACTTATGGCGCTCAGTGTACATATGTAAATACATTGCGACTTTGGAAAATACGGTTGGAATCTTTATTCTGGAAAAAGATACTTACTCAGTATACATCCTCGCTATATAGTGCACCATAAGTACAATGTGCGATTTAGGGGAATCCCAATATTACAGCGTAATACTGAAATAGCATTAAGCGGGGTCTTACTGTATCAAAAAAAAAACAAAAACTTTTTCCTGATATTTTTCTTTTTTTTTTTTGCTTTTTTGAAATTGAAATCCCTGAACAGCCATACAAGTCATATTTTTTGATAATGCCAAAAATGGATGAAGAAAAATAATACAAAAAAATACCAAAAAAAAAAAATGAAATAAAATGAAATTGTGTGACAAACATAATCACCCATCCTACCCCTTACTCTGTCATTTGGATGTCAAATAAAAAAAAAAAAGAAATTGTGGGAATTAAAAAAATTCCCATACAACGGGTTATACGCATGGATGGGTGGGTGTATATAGGGGATGGATGGGGATGTAGAGTACAATAAATATCTAAACTCCGGTAGAAGAAAAGTCTATTGATTCACATTAAATTGTAACATATTGTTGGCTTTCATAGTATATGCTAGGGAAACTAATTTAACTCACAATCAAAGTTTTTCTCAAGCATCAGCAGCAGCAGCAATAGAAGTTTAACTGGTTTTATGTCTTCCATTATATTTTACAAAAACTTTAAGCACTTTTATTATAGTTTTAATGCCATTTCTTTGACCCTTACTTGCCTTAGCCCTTTCCTCGCGCCCCCTCGTTTAAGTTTAATAGGAAATCAAAAACATATTGTTAAAACGTTTAAAACGATTGAGAATTTTTCTATTATAATAGCTGCTAGCTGGCCATTTTTTTTTTATGGGCTGCTAGGTGCCACATGGCCACACTAGGAAGCCTTTTAAAATCATTTCGAATTTAACCTTTTTTTTTATTACAATGGTCCACTTGACAGTTTTCTTTGTTGTTGTTTCCATGCTGACATAGAAAATTGTGTTCGTTATTGCAAAATATTAGAAAATTATTACAGAATTTTATTATATTTTATGTCCTTAACAGAAGAAAAACACTTTCCTCCGTTTATCTACACAATTTAACACACAAAAGAAAAAGAAAAAAAGGAAAAAAGAAAACTTTATTGTTAACAAATTATGTTTTTATGTTGAAACATAATTTATGTGATCCTTAAAGTATGTTTTAATTTTTATAACTATGTTTGCCCCTAAAAGTATGCTGTGTGACACTATACCAAGCACATGGTCTAAGTTATTCAGCTTGTATATAATTAGAATATAATTTGTAATTTTATTAAAGCACACAACATCAGTTTTGTAGGAAGCTAGGTCATATCCTGCCTGACTGAAAGGTTGTAATGACCTATTATGTATGTGTACATACATTCGGATGATTGACGATTTTCCTTTATTATTACAGACAATCCTTGTTATAGGGTATCCAGCCAGACAAGATCGACCTGAAACACTCATTATCCATAACAGTAAGAATATATCCCAATGAGTGCCCCATTTGACTGAAAACGATGCCCATGCTGAATGGAAATAATATTCATTGTAGTAGCTATGATGTTGCAAAAATGTTAAAAACTCCAAACTTAAAGGTAAGCCTCAAGAATACTAAAGAAATAGCAGACAAATGAGTCTAACATTGGCATCTATTTGAAATGAATTTGAAATTAAATTCCTATGTAAAGAATATCACAAGAAACTCTAAGGAAAGGCATTCTTACTTATCATACATACTCTTTCATTAGATATGCTTTAGTCAGGATCACAACCAAAGTTCTTATAGCATCCATGTTTTATTACTTACTTACTGGTCATTAGAAATTCTTTAGTGAGGATCACAACCTAACTGCTCACACCATCCATATTGTGCGTGGCAGGATCTACAGTTTAAAGTCGACTTTGAACGACAGATTTTTTGAGAAACTTTTCATGGCAATTTCATTTCATTCTCACAGTTTGAAGTTGCCGTAGTCTAGTAGGTAGTGTGTTGGCTTAATAGTCTTAAGGCCCGATCAAAACGAAAATGTGAAAAAATATTTCTTCGGTGACTTCCTCTCAGCAGATTTCTGGCAAAAACTCTGAGAGTAAAATAAAATTGCCAGGACAAGCTTCCCAAAAATCTGTAGTTCGCGTCGTATTTTCTTGTTGAATTCAATGTACCGTATGATGTGTATATTTTGTTGTTGTCTGGTTTGTGTACTTATGTGTGTTCGTTTCCATGAAAAGGTTCTCAAAAATCAGTCATTCGGAGTCGACTTTAAACTGTAGTGATGTGAGAAGCTAGGTGGTAATCCTGACTGAATTATGTTATGTCTCACAGTTTTCCACACAAGACTCTTTAATTCATTCATTTCCCCTTAAAATAATGTTACGTTTATACCTTTAAAAACCATTTAAAATATGATCTCGTAGATTGCAAATAAAAATATAAACCAGTTTAGTTTTAATGAAAATTCTTTATTATTCACACAATTCTGTGTGCCACTGTTCATAACTTGATGTAAACAACAACAATTGCTTTGCTTGTTATTCCTCTTTGCACTCCTTTGCATAAACAATAACAATTACTAGTCAATTATTCGACAGATCTTTGTAATGGAGATTTTCATACTACGATTACTCTTTTTAAACACACCGCATCTTTACACAAGACTGACTGAACTTTGTGTAGCATGATTTTACAATTGTCAATACCAACGCAACATTTTATGTGCATAAAGAAAAGAATATCCAATTGCATATGAGCAGCGACCACTTGACTCAATGTTGCTGACCGTTGCTGCACAATAGTAATGCGCACACGCGACGATCATTTGCTACTTTGTTGAGTGAACGCCCGCAGTATTGATATGCATATAATATGCACTATGAGTGTTGTTGTTATATTGCATAGCTAGTGATTGTGTGTAGCTCTTTTCACACTTTACCGTGGGAATTATTATGGACAGCGGACGCGTGTCGTATGACATCCACTTGTCCCACGATAAACACACACACAAACCCTTTAATATATAGTTAAGTATTGATTGTACACACAAACATGTGTTCTAGTATTAAGTCGAACTAAAATTGTATTAGAAGTAAGGGGTTGATTTGGAATTGTCAAATCAGCCAAAATTTTAGTATAAAAGAAGGGACATTTTTCCTCAAGATGATAATTAATAAAATCCAGTCGAATAGTGCGCATTCAAAGTGCACTTGGCTTCAAACAAACAATTCAATTGCAGTTTGATAATTTTACATTTGCTAACTCACTCGCCTGCTTTGCCTTACCTTTTATACAGCAGAGTAAACAGTCTGATGAATGTTCTTGAAGTCGAATATTCATGACTTTGCCTTCTCGAAGTTTCTATAAATGTAAACATTGTTGTTTACATTCATTATTGTTGTTTGTGTATTTTATTTACATTTATTCTTGTAGTGTTCTTTGTGGAGTTTTGCTAGGCAATTATTCGCCAGATCTTTGTAACAGAGATTTTCATACCACGATTACTCTTTTTAAACACACCGCATCTTTGCACAAGACTGACTGAACTTTACTAACTCACTCGCCTGCTTTGCCTTACCTTTTATAGGGTAGGGTAAACAGGCGCATGAATATTCTTGAAGGGCAATATTCATGAATTCGCCTTCTCGAAATCTTTATAAATGTAAATATTGTTGTTTACATTCATTATTGTTGTTTGTGTATTTTATTTACATTTATTCTTATAGTGTTCTTTGTGGAGTTTTGCTAGGCAATTATTTGCCAGATCTTTGTAATGGAAATTTTCAAAATACGATTACTTTCTGGGTCAGTTGCCTGTTTTGCTTTACCTTTTATATGCCAACGTAAACAGTCTGATGAATGTTCTTGAAGACAAGTATCTATGACTTTGCCTTATCGAAGTTTCTGTAAATGTAAACATTGTTGTTTACATTCATTATTGTTGTTTGTGTATTTTATTTACATTTATTCTTGTAGTATTGTTTGTAGAGTTTTGTTTACCATAATTTTATGCTAGTGTTTGTTGTTATATTAAGCAGTAGGATAATTTGTAAACAGGTTTGTTTACTACATTGTTTGGTATTTGTAGCTTTTGTTTGTAATTTTTAATGTTAAGCAAAAAGGCAGTAACAATAACTTTTAAGGTCTTTGGACATAAATCCTCTAATTGAAATTTCTCATTTGAAAGCATTCTTTCGACGTTTTTTTCTTAATGAAAACATGATTTTAATTGCTTTAACAAATTATAGACGTGTTGTATTTCATTTTAATCTTCAAATTGAAATTATTTTTAATTAAATCGATAACAGAAAATAACAAATATTTGATTTCCTTCATTAATATGCCAACCATTTGGCATTTTAACTGCCTACCTCCCATTGACTCAAAGATATTCATGGCATACGTATGAATTGGATTTCAAAACCATTCCTCCCAACGATGATGTTTGATTGCCAAGGTAACCATGTTTTATTATATCACTTCGAATCCGGCTAATATTTGTTGGAATTTTGTAAAACTTGGTGTTTTAATGAGGCGTCATAAAAACTCATTAAATGATTAGAAGACATAAAAATTTTAGCAGCTTAACACAATCGTAAACATTCCATTTCATTTCATTTTTTTTTTTCGATGCCCAAACCATCACTAACACCTCCTCTAACAGCAACACCACCATCACCATCACCATCACCATGACCATGACCATCAACTCAATTATTCATAATCTTTGTAAAAGGAAATCGAAATGAAAATTCCAACAAAGGGGGGCAGTCTTTCAAGGTTTTATTTACTTTTTCTAACGTTTTATCTATGTGGCTGGCTGTCCCTCCTCTAAAGTACTATTGTTCTGTTGTCTACCTTTAGTTAAATAAATATTGTGTGTACTAAAGTGTTAATTATTATTATTGTTTGCACCTGTCAATATTCACAAACTCACAAAAAAAAAGCCTTTTTTAATGCGTTTTTCTCTACACTTTCACTTTCACTTTCGTTTTCATTTTTAATATTCAAAACACCTCCCTCCCCCGCCTCACCATACAAAAAAATTTAAGTACTTTCCATAAAAGTACGTTCGTAGTATAACATTATGATTATGATATAAAAGTTAATGCCACCACTAACGGATTCGTATTATGCGCACTCAAAACCCGTGCAATTTGTTACGATAATAAACCGTGTTCTAGTCTACTTTCAATTTTCCTAAAAGATCCCCTCCGGTTTTACACTGTTTCCTGCTGTAATAGGCACACAATAAAGGGAAATATTTATTAAGAAAAGCGAAAAGTTCCAAAAAATTCTTAATATTAGAAATGAAAGACTACATTAAGTAATGGGTCCGCCATCTAACGTTTTTTTTTCTTTCGACTAGTGCTTATTTCGTGAATGGTAACACTTGGCTCATGTCTGATTAGACAGATAATTTGTTTCAGCCTTCCGCTGAACGAATATGGTTGTGTATACGATTGAACAACGCTGGGAAATATTACGAGATTACTTTGAAAATCATTTCCTTCCTCCCCTAAGGATAATGTACAATGGGTCAATTTCGATCTCCGGGTACTGTACTTGTCTTAACCGACAAGTACTCGTTCTCTAACCTAACCTAACCTTGAAAATCATGGTAATGTTGCAGAATGTCTGTGAAAATTGCGTACGGATTCAGGAAGAAGAGAAGCACCGTCAGAAGCACTCCGTATGTTCGTTATCTTGTGACAAAAGTTAAAGAAATTGGCATCCTCATCGATAAATCAAAGCTTGAAAAATCAAAAACAGTGCGTAGACCCGAGAATATTGCTGCTGGGGCAGAAAGTGTGCATGAAGCCTCATCAACATCAATTCACCCTTGTTCTTAACAATTGAAGATTTCGGAGACATTATTGGTACGAATTTTGCATAAAGACCTTGGTATGACGCCATACAAAGTCCAATTGGTTCAGGAGTTGAAGCTAATTGACCATCCAATGCGTTTTCGCTTCGCTAGGTGGACCTGCGATCGACTTACCGAAGGTGCCGATTTTGGCAAAAAAAAAAATCATCTTTTCAGATGAAGCTCATTTCGATCTTGGCGGATATGTAAACAAGCAAAATTATCGCGTTTGGGGCGCAGAAAATCAGCACGCACCCAAAACGAGTCACTGTTTGGTGCGGATTTTGATCCAGAGCATAATTGCGCCATTTTTCTTCGAATATGAGCAAGGAGTGGCCGTTACAGTCAATGGCGATCGTTATCGGGCCATATTGAAAGAATTTTTGTTCACAAAAATTGAAGAGGAGAATATTGGCAACATTTGGTTTCAACAGGACGGCGCTACATGCCACACTGCCGAAGCCACACTCGTTGTTTTGCGCCCTGTTTTTGAAGATCGCATTATCAGCCGCAAAGCTGATGTCGTTTGGCTACCTCGTAGCTGAGATTCGACACCGTTAGACTATTATTTGTGGGTTGTCGTCAAAGCTAAGTGTTACGCCGACAAGCCAGAGATAATTGACGCTTTAAAGGACAATATTCGTGAAGTCATTGGTGAAATACAGCTGCATACAATCGATAATGTGCTTAAAAATTAGAACGATCGTGTAGGCTACTGTATGGCCAGCCGAGGCAGCCATTTAAATGAAGTTATTTTGCATTATTAACTAGAAGGATTGTACTTTCAATTAAAAAAAGAAATTTATGAAAATATTCTGTAGTTTATTTTTTAAGCATTTTCATAAAGAAAAAAAAGTTATTTGGCGTACCCTTTAGTAGGTACATAAAGTACCTTATAATTTTAAAAATTAACTTTTTAACTTAAGAGACTTTTGAGGTTTAAAAATATACGTTTTAACAGTTTCAGTATATTGTAGAGTTATTTTGAATTCAAAAAGTAATTTTTCAAGTCATAAAACGTTAAAAAGGTACTTTTTGAAGTCATATAATGTAAATATTTTTTTTTAAGTCACAAAATTTTAAAAGAGTACTTTTCAACTCAAAAATTCTGTAAAGTACTTTAATTATTACAAATATAATTGTAATTTATAAAAAGTACCTTTAATGTTAAAAAGTTCCTATTAAATTTAGGAATCTTTTAAGGTCTTAAAAGCTACTTTTTAATAAAAAAAAGTACTTTTTTTACTATAAATTTGAAAAAAGTACTTTTATTATTAAAAACGTAATTATAATTTATAAAAATTACCTTCAATATTAGAATGTCTATAAAAAATTTAGTTGCTTATTAAGGTACGTTTTTTTACAAAACAAAAGTACTTTTTAATAATGTATTTTTACTTGAAAATAGAAAATATTGATTAAAAACAAAAAGAAAAGAAAACTTTTCTAACTAAAAAAGTACTTTTGGAAGCCAAGACAAAAAAGTACCGATGATAACAAGGCCGAAAGGATTGCAATGCTTATTTATTTATATTCGCAGTGATCGGCCAAATATCACTGCGAATATCATTGTGAACTCCATTCATTTAACGATTATAATCATGATCGTTTTAAATAGCCTATGAAGTTAATTCGTTCGGTAGGTTTAGGTCATAAGTCCCTGAGAGAGTAATTCTCGTTAATTTGTAGGAGACACATGTGTGGACTACTCCCTGGCTCTTGTGGATTTATAACGCCGATATCATTACATGCCAAGAGCCTTACACATCCCTAAAGCGTAGAAAATATCGCATACAACACTAGAGATTTCAGACCCAAATGTTGCACTTTTTTTGTACTCATAGCACTGGAACATACATACATAATTACAACCCTTCAGTCAGGATTACAACCTAGCTTCTCACACCACTTATCTTGTGTGAGTTAATTTTATACATGAGTGGCGGGACTCCGAACGACGGATTTTTAAGAAGCAATTTTTACTCTCAGAGTCTTTGCCAGAAATCTGCTGAGAGGATGTCGCCGAAGAAATATTTTTCATTTTGATGTCTGATCTGGGACGCTGGAACGTTCAATCGAAACTGGAACGTTCAATCGAAAATGATATCCAACCAAAATGAGGAGATGAGATGCAAGAGAAATTCTGTGATAAGGTAATTGTAAAAGGAGAAGCGGCAGGGAAAGGAGGATAAAGAGACGGAGGAAACACAAATGGACCACAAACACACAAGAGAGCACCAGTACAAACTTGAAGCACCTGACACTTCTCAAACAGCTTAGTCTATTTATGAATCTATCTATGGAGGGCCTCAATGTCGACTTTCGACAAAGAGTTCAAAGTTTCAAAGAAATCCTTGCCTAGAGTTTTAAATATAATGGTTACTTGAGCCTAAAAAATAGTTAATCTACTTTATCTGTAAGCTAGTTTTCGAATTTCTAGTTTATGCTGTTAGCATACTTTTAGGCTTTAAATTATTATAATTATTTAAAGCATACTTTAAGGGCATTTTAATTTTCAAAATTCCAGTGGTAATCCATATTAAATTTAAAAATAAAATATAATGAAAGTAGCAAAACACACTTAAAATTCCTGAAGTAGATTTTATAGAATTACTTTGCCTTAAGGCTACAGCCCCCGTAATTCCCCAGTAATTGAATTGCAAAACAATTTTGCAAAAAAAAAAAAGAAAAAAACACGTTTTTATAGACTCCTTTTTAAAAAAAAATGGCCCCAGGGAAACAGTGTGTATAGGTTGCTGGCAAAAGGGAAGTAAATAAATGAATGACATGCCTGACTACGTTAGGCGGCGGCTGTCTTATTTCCCAAGTAAATCAGGCAAAAATTTTTTCTTTCTTTCTATTTTTTTTTTAATTTCAATTTCAATTTCTTTATTTTGCCTAGGTTTTTAAAGATTTTCTAGTTCAACAAAAAGGAAGAGAGTAGGAGCAGGAGCAAAAGGAGAAGAAGAATAGGAGGAAATAAATAGAATTTCTCGTTTTATTATTATTTGTTGTTATTGGTATGCAGTGCGGTTGCTTTGGCTGATGTTTTTTATGTAAAAATAATTTATTGGGTCGTAAAAACGCAAAATAATATCAAAATGATTCAAGTGTCTTAAATAATATAAACGCCTTCCACCCCGCCACCACCCCTCGTATATACAATAAGAAACGGATGCCGCAATAGAGCTAAAGCACGTCTGTTACATAAAAACCAGTTGTAAAGAGAAAGATAGTGGGAGAGAGAGCAGGAGAGAGAGAGAAAAATGAAAATATTTATAGGAAAACGCGTAAAAATGTTGATTCTTTTTCATTTCGCTAAGAGGCCTGTACACAATAAAATAGAAAACACACACACACTTCCATAAACTCACATAAATTGCCACAAAAAAAAAACAACAAAAATGAAAAGAATCGCTCATTTTTATATTTATCATGGAGCCTACCTTAAGGCGTTCTTTTTAACACCACACATCGACGATTATTGTACATCCGTACCGACAAGGCTAAACAATGTAGAGTGCAGTGCAAAGCATATGACTAAGCTGTAGTATGAGACTGTGTAAGTGTATTAGTGGAAGTGTGTTATGGATTACAAAGAGTAAGTGGTGTGTATGTGGGTGTGGGTGTGTGTATATGTATGTTTGTTTTCCTGTGCATATAATTTTAAATTATTTACAATGATGAGCAAGCGAGCGAGCGAGTGTTAAGGAATGTTGATGTATTACTTCCATTCCCTGCGCTCTCTCTCTCTTTCTCTCTCCTTGCTGTTAAAATTTATGGTTTCCTAATAAACTTGTTATTGTTTCGTTTTGTTGTTTGTTGTTTTTATTGTTATTTTTGTTTTCCATTTCATTCATTTATTTTTTATTCCGTACATGATTGAAAATCTATTTACGCGTGTGCGTTTAATGCTGCTGTATGGGCGCTAAAGCATTGATTTCTATACAAGAAGAACGTTAGGAATTAATGCCTATACCTTATATTTTTTTTATATGTATTCTTAGGTGATTATCTCCAGAAGTTGTCTTATAATAACGCACATATGCTTGGAAACAAATTTATGGCAAAAAAGCTTTTAAAATGTGGTTTTTTTCTTTGAAAAACCTATGAAATCAAAAGATTTCAGAGAGAGAGAGAGTGTTTTAAAATAATTTATTTTTTTTTTTAAATTTAAATCCGAATTTTTGTTTACAGATGACTTTAAAAAAATCGAATTAAACAACCCGTCTGTTGACTCATTCGTACGCACATTGAATAGTAATTTCACAAGGCAATTTCTGTAAAAACTAAGACTTAAAAAGACGGTAGACATAGATACATATGTACATACGTAATTGGTCTATACAACCCTTCAGTCAGGATTATTGACTTAGTTTCTTACACCACTTATGTCATCAAGTCGCCGTGGTCTAGTGGGTAGCGTGTTGGCTTATTGGACAAAAGGCCGGGGTTCGAATCCCATGTCAGACATCAAAACGAAAAATATTTCATCGGCGACTTCCTCTCAGCAGATTTCTGGCAAAGACTCTAAGAGTAAAAATTGCCATGAAAAGCTTCTCAAAAATCTGTCGTTCGGAGTCAAAAGTGGCGGGACCAATTTTATTTATTTTCGTCGAAGAAATATTTTCATATCTTCGTTTTGATGTCTGGTATGGGATACGAACTTGGGTTTTACGTCTAATAAGCCAATAAACTACCTACTAGACTATGGCGACTTCAAAGAGACGGTAAAACTATTTATAAATTGAGGTATAAAAAATCTAGATACTGGTGTTTTGCTTGCTTGTCTGTACAGACATGAGCTTTAACATTGACCCACAAAAAATAGTCTAAAGGCGTTAAATTGCACGATCTGGGGGGCTAATTGACCGGTCCTGAACGTGGAATAAAATGTTCACAGAACTCGGCTCTCAATAAGTCCATTGTTACGCGTTTTGTGTGGCAGAAACCACATTTCATGCAAGTCAAGCTCTTGCATTCTTCAATTGACACATTGGAAGACAAAATTGAAGCATTTATTCGTGAGATATCGGCCGAAATATTGGAAAGAGTATGCCAAAATATGCCCAGGTCATACATCAAAATGAAAAAATATTTCTTCGGCGACTTCCTCTCAGCAGATTTCTGGCAAAGACTCTGAGAGTAAAAAATTGCCATGAAAAACTTCTCAAAAATCTGTCGTTCGGAGTCGACTTTAAAACTGTAGGTCCCGCCACTCATGTATAAAATTAATGCACACAACATATGTGGTGTGAGAAGCTAGGTCGTAATCCTGACTGAAGGGTTGTAAAGGCCAATTATGTATGTATGCCAAAATTTAACTAAGCAGATGGACCATTTGAGGCGCTGTAAAATTATTAAAATTGTAAATTGTTTTGTTGTTTCTAGTCGAGTGCACTATTAAAGCGCACAGTTCGACTGATCTTTATTGATTAATTCTTGAGGGAAAATGTCCCTTCTTTTATACTAAAATTTTGGCTGATTTGACAATTCCAAATCAGCCCCTTACTTCTAATACAATATTGTTTGGCTTAATACTAGAACACATGTTTGTGTGTATACAATTAATACTTAACTATATTTATTAAAGGGTTTGTGTGTGTTTATCGTGGGACAAGTGGATGTCATACGACACGCGTCCGCTGTCCATAATAATTCCCACGGTAAAGTGTGAAAAGAGCCACACACAATCACTAGCTATGCAATACAACAACAACACACATAGTGCATATTAATAGTGCCGGCGATCACTCAAGGTGTCAAATGATCGTCGCGTGTGCGCATTACTATTGTGGCGTAATACGCTGCAGCGGTCAGCAACATTGAGTCAAGTGGTCGCTGCTTATATGCAATTGGATATTCTTTTGTTTATGCACATGAAATGTTGTGTTGGTATTGACAACTGTAAAATCATGCTACAGCGCAGTCGTTATTTGCATGAAATAACCTTAAAACATTAAATTATATGCACCGTACTATCGATTCTAATAAAGATTTCATGCAGTTTTTTGGATTTTTTGTGTTTTTTTTTTTTAAAAATTTTCCTATAGCTTAAAAAATCACCCATTATAACAACAAACACCAGCATAGAAAAAAATGGTGAACAAGTAAACAACAATACATAAACAACACTACCAGAATTAAGGTAAACAAAATACGCAAACAACACCGCAATAATGAATGTAAATAATGATGTTTACATTTATAGATAACTAGATAAGGCGAAGCCACGAACATTCGCCTTTAAGAACATTCATCAGACTGTTTACTATGCCATATAAAATGTAAGACAAAGCAAACAACGGAATTAGTAAAAGTTCAGTCAGTCTTGTGTAAAGACGCGGTGTGTTTGAAGAGAGTAATCGTGGTTTGAAGGTCTCTGTTATAAAGATCTGTCGAATAATTGTCTAGTAATTGTTATTGTTTATGCAAAGGGCATAAACAAATGAATAACAAAGAAAGGCAATTGTTGTTGTTTACATTAAGTTGTGAACAGTGGCTTACAGAATTATACGAATAATAAAGAACTTTGATTAAAACTCAACACAAATTTATTTTTATTCGAGCTCATATTTGAAACGTTTTTAAAAGGTAAAAACGTAAAAGAATTAAAATCGATTGTTTGGTCGCAATACTTTGCAATTAAACTAAGCAATTGAAGTGAATGGAGGGAACCATATTGTACTATACGGATGACTTAAAGGCTAGTACTGATATAGCAGCAGGAGTATTAGCGACCAGAATAAAAGATTCGCTACAAATGGGGAAACTCACAGGTATTTGGCAGTCTGATCGCCATTCAAGTACATATCTGCTATGACGGAAGAGAATATAGGGCATAACTAAGCAAGGAATATTGGGTCACCTGAATCAAAGACTTTTTAAAGCTTTTTGACCGCTTTTATGAGAGGACAAGGGAGGTCGCCGTGGTCTAGTAGGTAGTGTGTTGGCTTATTAGACGAAAGATCCGAGTTCGAATCCCAGGTCAGACATCAAAACGAAAAATTTGAAAATAATTTTTCGGTGACTTCCTCTCAGCAGATTTCTAGCAAAAACTCTGAGAGTAAAAAATTGCCATGTAAGGCTTCTCAAAAAATGTGTCGTTCGGAGTCGACTTTAAACTGTAGGTCCCGCCACTCGTTTATAAAATTAACGCACACAACATAAGTGGTGTGAGAAGCTAGGACGTAGTACAATGGTTCAATTCGACCACCGAGAACTGTACTTGTCAGAAGTGACAAGTAAACGTCCTCTAACCTAACCTAACCTAACCTATGAGAGGACAAAGGTGCTTATTAATGATGGCAGCCTATTCAACTCTATTGATTAATTGGAGCACCGCCGTAATAAGGCTTGTGTTTCACTGTGCTAAGAAGAACCATGTATTGGTTGGTAATAATTGTTTTTCTTGCAGACCGTAACCGCTTGTTGTCTATTGGCCAGTGGTTCACACATTGCCGGTCTAAGTGGAACTTACTTCCTGCAAAGGTCTTTACGGTTCCTTTTTGATGTAAAGAGATTCAAATCTTGTGTCTACAAACACTAAACCTTTTATATCGCTGGATCAACTGTGTGATGAATGCTCTCGAAGGTGGATGACGGCCTTCGAGAAAGATCCAAAAATGTAAACAAATTGTTTCCATTTTTCTTTTTGTATCTTGTTTACATTCATCCAGGCAGAATAGTTGTTGTTGGTGTATATGTCTATCCGCTATTTTATTTTTTAAACGCTGCACTTTGTTGTTAATTGTTTACATCTTTTATCTCTTATATTTTTTTATGCTGATGTAGTTGCTATATTTTTGTTTATTCTTTGATTACGTGAACAACTGCATTGTTTTTGATCATGAGTTTCGCTTTAAAGTGAAATTCACTTTAATTTCTGCCAAAAAAAACTTCCTACAACAAGCAAAATTTATGAAAATATTAAGACTGGCCTCTGCTCCAAAGCACCAAAGAGTTATTTTTTAATGCATAAAAACCATGTTTTTGTTTTTTTTTTTTTTGGTTTTAAATTAAAAATAATACTCGAGTGTTTTATTAATTCAACATGAAATATTTAAAATGAACGAACAACGAAGGTTTGTTATGTTGTGTTGTGTTGTGTTGCACCACAACAACATTAAAACAACAGCAGCAGCAATAACTACAAAAAAAAGAAGTAGAAACCAAACATGCAACAACATTATCGAAAACATTCGAAAACATTCGAACTATAAATGAATCCCCGAACTTAAACCAAAACAAAAACGAAAAACGAAAAACATGATGAGGATTTGTGGGTTCATATACACGTACATGGTAAGTAGGAATTAGTGTATGCATGTGTGTGTGTGTGTATGTGTGTATTTTATGAATAAATGATCTTTAACACCCAAAAACAATACTAAAAGCTTACTTATGGAAAAATCCCGTTTATAAAAATCTATGCAACCGGATATCCGTTGTTTCATGCGAATTTTTTTCCATGCACATGGAGCATAAAGTTCATAAACACACAAAAAATCAACCAACCAAGCTAACAACAACAACTAAATAATTAATCTATTGAATATAATGGAAAATAAACTAAAGTTTCCATACAAATAAAAGGTGCTACAAGTTTGAGTTCCATTTTAAAAAAGCAAATTTCAGAAGGCAAACTATCCACTGAATATTATTATTCAAGGGGTTAGTCTTGTTAGGTTTTTACCGTTTAAAATCGTTTAAAACAAGAGCTCGTAGATTGCAAATAAAATAAAAATAAATTCGGTGTTTAGTTTTAATTAAAATTCTTTATTATTCGCACAATTCTGCATACCACTGGTTACAACTTGATGTAAACAACAACAATTGCCCTTTTTTGTAATTTCTGTGCTTATACGAAATTGACGACCTGAAGATTCTAGACTTAAAGACTTTATATCAGGTTCGAATGGAATCCACTCCAGTCAAATCCAGTAGCAGTCTCTAAAGGTTCCATTACCTCAAAGACTATTAATAAGATCCGAATGGTAACCAATACAGTCAGATCCGAATTTCATCCATTACAGTTAAATCCCATCATTCATTAAATGCTGTTAAGACAAAAACCAACACAGTCTTCCATATAGGAAAACCCATATCAAGTGAACAATCGAAGTGAAAAACATTGAACTTCGAAACGTCTTCCGTAGACTCCATTTTCTATAACACAATGGATAGAGAAAAGTCATTCAAGGCAAGCATTACACTTTTTGGTCTCTAACAAGAATCACTATTACCCACAAGCTCTATTAAAGGGTCTAGTGGGTAGTGTGTTGGGTTATTAGACAAAAGGCCCGGGTTTGAATCCCAGGTCAGACATCAAAACGAAAAAAATATTTCTTCGGCGACTTCCTCTCAGCAGATTTCTGGCAAACACTCTGAGAGTAAAAATAAAATTGCCATGAAAAGCTTCTCAAAAATCTGTCGTTCGGAGTCGACTTTAAACTGTAGGTCCCGCCACTCATGTATAAAATTAACGCACACAGCATAAGTGGTGTGAGAAGCTAGGTCGTAATCCTGACTGAAGGGTTGTAATGGCCAATTATGTATGTATGTCTATTAAAGGGATACTCATCATTAGAAATTTCGATTGGTAAACCCATAAAAAAACATTAATTACATACATACATAATTGATCATTACAACTCCTTTAGTCAGGATTACAACCTAGTTTCTTACACCACTTATGTTAATTTTATAAATGTGGAAGCAACAGTTTGAAGTATACTTCGAACAACAGATGTTTAAAAAGCTTTTCATGGCAATTTTATTTCACTGTCAAAGTTTTTGCCAGCAATCTGCTGAGAGGAAGTCGCCGAAGAAATGTTTTTCATATTTTCGTTTTGATGTCTGACCAGCGATTTGAACCGAGACTTTATGTCTAATAAACCAATACACTACCTACTAGACTACGGCGACTTCTAACAATAACAATTACTAAACAATTATTCGACAGATCTTTGTAACGGAGATCTTCAAACCACGATTACTCTCTTCAACCACAACGCATCTTCACACAAGACTGACTGAACTTTTACTAACGCACTGGCCTGCTTTGCCTTGCCTTTTATAGGGCATAGTAAACAGTCCGATGAATATTCTTGAAGGCGAAAAATCATGAAATGAACGTGAAAAGTTTCGGAAAAATCTAACGTTCGGAATCGACTTTAAATTGTAGGTCCCACCACTTTGTATAAAAATTACATAGTACACTCTATATAAGTGGTGTGAGAAACTATGTCGTAATTTCGGCTGAAGGGTTGTCTAATGACTAATTAAGAAAGAAAAAGAAAGCTGCAACATAAGCTCACTTGCGTAAATGTGTATTAAGATAGAAAAAAATAGGCGTAAACGGGAAAGAAATTCAAAAGGCCGCCATTTTGTTATGTTTTTTTGACGTTTTCAAAATATCCTAGCTCAGGCTATAGCCAGTAATATATATTTTATAGGAATTCCTTTCGATTTTTGCTTTCAGACACTCTATAACTCCTTTAATCGTGGTTGGGATGGAAGATTTGGAGATGGCACTCTTCAGGCTATTGCACCATTGACGACCTTAATCAAAATTGGAGAAAAAATATTTTTTTTAACAATAAAATGTCCATCCAGTGCGAGTTGCGATGATTACTGTATCCGATCCAACAATGAGCTCCTCAACAAGGTAGATGTTGTGTAGCGCCTTAACATAGAGCGCTGGAAAGGTCATACTGTTCGGTTGAATAAGAATGCTTCTACGAGAGTGTTATTTGATACTGCGATTACCGGAAGTCGACATAGTGGACGACTTTATCTGCGTTGGAAAACCCAAATTGAGGAAGGCATCTTAGCAATTCGTGTGACCAACTGGCGAAGACGCGCAAGAGCCAAAGGTGTCTTGAAAAATTGTATTCAGGCAGGCTGAAAGACGTTGATCAAAATACTGTTACGTTTTTACCTTTTTAAAAACGTTAAAAATATGAGTTCGTAGATTGCAAATAAAATAAAAATAAATTTGGCGTTTAGTTTTAATTAAAATTCTTTATTGTCTGCACTACTTTTGTGTCACTGTTCGAACTTGTATCAAGTATACAACAAAACTTATCACAATAAGTGCTTGTTCGTTATATTTTTCTGATTACAACCTTTTTATAAGTACGACACTTCTGTTCGCATAACAGACTTGTTATGTTCGCAACTTGTCTGCACAGAAGACTGACTGAATTATCACTCTTGATCTCTTGTCTTCATAGACAACTGATTGAATTCTCACTGCAACCAATGTGATGTCTTCACACACGACTAACTTAATTCGAATTCCGTCATTGCTTGCTTTGTCTTGCCTTTTTATATCGCTGGATCAATAGTGTGATGAATGCTCTCGAAGGAGAATGACGGCCTTCCGGAAAGATCCAAAAAATGTAAACAAGTTGTTTTCATTATTGTTGTTTGTGTGTGTCTTATATGCACTTTGGTTTAGCTTTGTTTACTACTTTGTTCGCTGCACTTTGTTGTTGGCTGTTTACTTCTCTAATCGCTGTACTTTGTTGTTGCTTGTTTACTTCTCTGATCGCTGTACTTTGTTGTTAGCTGTTTACATCTTTTATCTCTTATATTTTTGTATGCTGATGTTGTTGCCATATTTTTGTTTATTCGTTGATCATGTGAACAAGTCCATTGTTTTGTTAGTGGAGCTTTTGTTTATCATTTTAATAACACCATTTCCATTGTCATAACAATACGTTCAGTAAGTAAATAAGAATTCCTTTTTATTTAAATTATTTTGCGTTCTTTTAAGCAATTATTTTGAAAAGGAAGAGAGTTTTTTTTGAAAAAAAACTTTCTTTCTTTCAAAAAAAATCTTTTCAAATTTCAAATGAATTTTGTGGTCTTTAGACAAACTCCATAAAAACTCTTGGTATTGTGTTGGAAAATATTTAAAAGATTTTAAAGTTAAAAGACACTCGCCTAAGTGCAAAGCTACTGCTGCTGTTGGTGCCATTTTCTTATCAGCATCATCATTCACAGTCATCATCGCAGTCATCAGTATCAGAGGCATTAGAAGAGGCAACAACACAGACTTCAACTTTAATTAAAATGGATTGCCTGTGAAACTGTCTTTAAACTCCACTAAATACGAATACGAATAGTTTGGCAACTCCATCTCTTTCTCTCTCTCTCTGTCTGTCTTTTTATGCCAAAACAGTTAAATCTGTGTCTCATACACACATGAACACATTTTCTGCAGCAGTAGCTGCAGAACTGGCACTCTAGTCTGGTCACATAACCTTGCATGTAAAAGCATAAGTAAAGCGGAGAGTGAGTGAGTGAGTGAGTGAGGTAGAGAGTGCATATTTGTTTAGAGACTAAATTCTAATGCCCAAAAGTTGAATTGTTTTTTTCTTTTTGCCAGCTAAAGGCAGTGATAATTTGGATATGTGTACATGTGTGTGTGTATGTGTTACTTATCAATAAGACACACGCACACACTCTCACAATACTGGCCAAAAGTTTTGCTTCAATAACTAGAGTAGCAATGGAATCATCTTCATACTGAAGGTTCACATGTAACACAAGCAAATGAAGTTGACAATGATGAAAACTGAAACACACACACACACACATACCCATTAGAAGTTCAAAACTAAGACTGACAGTTGGTTTTCAAATTCCTTAAAAGCACATACATGTGTATACACATGCATACATATATAGGACATGTATGAAAGGCTACACACACACCTATTTATAGGGGTTGTGTATTCATATCCTAGACTCTCTCTATCTCTTTCTTTCTCTTCCATTCGAATTTGAAAAGCTTCTTGATGGTGTGAAATGTCTCTCTGTGTGTGAGTTATTTCTCTGTTTTTGGTTTCCATACTTTTTTTTTATATTTTCTTGGAGTTGTTAAGGGACCCATTGCTTTACGTCCTGTGCATATTTCGTACTGCTTCGGTGTTATTTTTTATTTTCTAATGAAATTTCTTTTAGATTTTGACTTCCATATGCCATTACATACGTTATCTCTCCACGGTAGATGGAAAATTTCAATGAAGTTTTTCAGTTTTCCTTCCCCCCCAAAACATTTTGCTTAGGGACTTATTGTTCCAGCCAATAATTGTGGGAAGATTTCTTTTGCTCATAGGCTGGCAAAAGTTCAAATCAATTGTTAGGCCATATTAAAGAACTCTAATCAATGGTTGTAATAGAGTTTTAAAGTTTTGCTATTTATTGTGCTGCCTTTCTGAAGCACTTTTATCGTTTTTTACCTCTAAAAAATTGGATACTTTTGGAACTACATGTACGCCTCTATACGTATTCATATTGTTACGTTTTTACCTTTTTAAAAACATTTAAAATATGAGCTCATAGTTTGCAAATAAAATAAAAATAAATTTGATGTTTAGTTTTAATTTAAAATCCTTTATTATTGGCACAATTCTGTAAGCCACTGTTCACAACTTGATGTAAACAACAATAATTACCTTTCTTTGTTATTGCTTTGTTTATGTCCTTTGCATAAACGATAACAATTACTAGACAATTATTCAACAGATCTTTGTAACAGAGATTTTAAAACCACGATTACTCTCTTTAAACACACCGCATCTTTACACAAGACTGACTGAACTTTACTAACTCACTAGCCTGCTTTGCCTTAACTTTTATAGGGTAGGGTAAACAGTCGCATAAATATTCTTGAAGGGTAATCTCGAAATCTTTATAAATGTAAACATCGTTGTTTACGTTCATTATTGTTGTTTGTGTATTTTATTTACATTTATTCTTGTAGTGTTGTTTGTGCAATTTTGTTTACTTGTTTACTATAATTTTACTAGGTAATTATTCGACAGATCTTTGTAAGGAAAATGTTCAAACCATGATTACTCTCTTCAGACACATCGCTTTTTCACACAATAACTGACTGAACTTTTACTAACTCAGCTGCCTGCTTTGTCTTATATTTTATATGGCAAAATAAACAGTTGGATGAATGTTCTTAAAGGCGAATGTTCATAGCTTAGCCTTCTCTACGCCTCTATAAATGTAAAGATTGTTATTTACATTCATTATCTGGTTCGATAAAAAACATGCTGACAAGCAACATCCAGGTGGTCTTAAAAGCAACACGATACCTGTTCATACGCTTTTCATAAGCAATTGTTAATTATTAGACAATTATTCGACAGATCTTTATAACAAAAATCTTCAAACCACGATTACTCTCTTTAAACACACCAATTCTTCACACAAGACTGACTGAACTTTTACTAATTTCGTTGCGTGCTTTGCCTTACATTTTATATGGCATAGTAAACAGTCGGATAAATGTTCTTAAAGGCGAATGTTCATAGCTTAGCCTTCTCTAGGTCTCTATCAATGTAAAGATCCGTATTTACATTCGATAAAAAAAACATGCTGACAAGCAACATTCAGGTGGCCTTAAAAGCAATTGGAATTGAAAAAAGAAGAAAAAACGAATTTCAAAATTTGAAATTCTCAATACTTTTATGCTGTAATAAATCATCATTTCGTAATCAAATCAAATATTTTCTTCTTCATTTTTTCATTTCAAATTGGTTAACAGGCTTACAAGAAAATTGTCTTTTCTTGCTTACGACAGAAAGGGCCCCCCCCACACATCCTATTTTGTTTTCTGATTAGATGCAGGAGGATATTAAGTTTTTTCCTTTCCTCCATTTGATGGCAGAAAATAAGGAAAAAAAAAATTGGAAATATTGAGAGAACATGTTGTACGCCAAACAATCATTAGGAATTTCATTTGATTTGATACGACACAAAAATGTTTCACAACGTTTCAGCATATCAGGACACAGAAAACTGAACAGAAAATATTGTCATTTCAAGAAAATTGATAAATTATGGCTTAAAATTGTTGTTCCCAAATGAACAAATACACACATGAATACATACATACCCATATGCATACGTAGTAAATGTATTTTTCTTCTATCAGTGACAGCCATACATACATACATACGTACATACAAACCTTATGTCAAAATATCTATCCTTCGTTATGGCATCCTAGTGCCTGCCTACCTGCCTTCAGGTCAAACTGTAATCAGAACTTAAAAATGCGAAAAATTATGGAAAATTTTCTCTTTCATTTCCAATTTTTGTTCCATTTTTTTTCGTTGTTTTTTTGAAACAAAATTTGGGTCAAATTAGTGTTGCTCATCAGGATTTGGTTTGGCATAGCCCCCTTCTTTCGATATTTCACGAATTCTTAAATTAAAACAAATTTGTTTTGTTAACAAATTTACTGCATCGTTAAATGGATGGCAACACTTTAGGCGCTGTCGCCCTGTTACGGAAATGGAAATGGTGTTGTTAAAATAATAAACAAAAGCTCCAAAAACAATACAATGGACTTGATCACGTGATAAACGAATAAGTAAAGAATATAGCAACAAAAATAATGGGCTTGTTTACAAGATCGAAGAAGTCGCCGTGGTCTAGTGGGTAGTGTGTTGGCTTATTAGACAAAAGGCCCGGATTCGAATCCCAGGTCAGACATCAAAACGAAAAAATATTTCTTCGGCGACTTCCTCTCAGCAGATTTCTGGCAAAGACTCTAAGAGTAAAAATTGCCATGAAAAGCTTCTCAAAAATCTGTCGTTCGGAGTCGACTTTAAACTGTAGGTCCCGCCACTCATGTATAAAATTAACGCACACAGCATAAGTGGTGTGAGAAGCTAGGTCGTAATCCTGACTGAAGGGTTGTAATGGCCAATTATGTATGTATGTATGTACAAGATCGATGAATGAACAAAAATAAGGAATAAAAGATGTAAACAGCCAACAACAAAGTGCAGCGAACAAAGAAGTAAACAAGCAAAAAACAAAGTGCATATAAGACACACAAACAACAATAATGAAAACAACTTGTTTACATTTTTTGGATTTTTCCCGAAGACCGTCATCCTCCTTTGAGAGCATTCATCACACAATTGATCCAGTGGTATAGTTAAAAGGAAAGACAAATAAATTGTGGAGTTCGAATTAAGTAGGTCGTGCGTGAAGACGACATGTGCGATTCTGGGAGTGAAAATTCAATGAGTTGCAACTAACATTGAAGACACGAGATCAAATGATAATTCAGTAAGTCTTGTGTGCAGACAAGTTGTGTGTGAAGAAAACAGTTGTTAACGTTACGCGAGCAGAAGTGTCATACTTACGAAAAGGTTGCGTGCAGAGAAGAATAATGAACAAGTGTTGTTGCTAGTAAAAAGGTTGTAAGCAGAGGAATATAACGATTAAGCACATCTTGTGACAGTTATTGTTGTATACGTGGTATAAGTTCGAACAGTGACACACAGAATTGTGTGAACAATAAAGAATTTTATTTAAAATTAAACACCAAATTTATTTTTATTTTATTTGCAATCTACGAACTTATATTTTTAACGTTTTTAAAAGGTAAAAACGTTTCATTTTCCTTGCGTTTGGATTACAAATTTTAAGAAAAATTCAAAGAAGAAGAAAAAAAAGAACAAATTCCTTAAGAATTGCAACACAATGCAACAATGATTGCAATTTGTCGTTAAGATAGTTATTCGTTGTCGTTGTCCTTGCACAAGTTGTTGCTGTTCTCTACGCTTTATTGATGAACATTGTTTTACGGTAACATTTTATGTTGCACACCTTTAAGCATTTTCTATTTTCAATTTTTCTTAAGCAATTTTCTACACTGTTTCCTGTAAAAAAATTAATTTTTTGTTCATTTTATCTGCTGTAATCATCTTCAATTTTTTTTACTATTTTACAGGGAGTATCATCCATTGTTAGTATTTCCTTTATTCCCTATTCGATGTCTTGTATCAGTAAATGGATCTTGTATCCAGTGTACGTACATATGTTGTATGCAGTGTAACATTGATAGTGACAGTGACAGGATGATGAGTACACATGATGATTATGTGTACGCTCGTTTGTGTACGATATACACACACTAATACCCGAGTATACAATATTATTATAAATTTACAATGATTTCCTGTTTTTCAATTTAATTTTTAGTATGTATGTATGTATGTGTATGTATGTATGTGTATATGTATTGATGTTACTTGTGTTGTTAATGGATGCTTTACACTTTACAACGTGTATTAAAAATTTAACATCATCGGAATGTTGTTTGAGTTGAAGCATTACATTGACGCACAACTACTTGCAGTAACATTTGCTACATGAATAGGGTGTTTCAAAATGGAGAAACAAAACTAATGAGCAGGACGTTCTACCTAATGGAAATGTGTCCGCTAATATTAAGGGCTAGTTTGTTCGCAACGGTAATTTGCGACTATTGGTCTGCTGCTGCGCTTAGTAGAGCCTTAACTTTAATAGCTTGCCAGTAAACATAAAATGGAAAACCAAATCCCAGGGAGTCTTAAAAAAATCCACTCAAACATCTCTCTATTTCTTCGATGACTTTCTCTCAGCTAGATTTCTGGCAAAAATTCTGAGATTAAAAATAAAATTGTGATGAAAAGTTTCTCAAAAAATTCTTCCGACAAGCGAATTTATCCTGAAGTCGCCGTAGTCTAGAAGGTAGTATGTTCGCTTATTAGATTGAAGGCACGAGTTCAAGCTCCTGGTCGAACATCAAAACGAAAATATGAAAATATTTCTTCAGTGACTTCCTCTCAGCAGATTTCTGACAAAAACTCGGAGAGCAAATAATATTGTCATGAAAAGCTGCTCAAAAAATCTGTCGTTCGGAGTCGACTTTAAACTGTAGGTCCCGCCACTCGTGAAGAAAATTCTCACACACAACATAAGTGGTGTAAAAAGCTGGGTTGTAATCCTGACTGAACGTTTGTAATGACCAATAAAATTATGACTCCAGTCAAATCCCTTTCATCGAATGCTGTCAAGCCGGGGCCAATGACATATCAAGTGAACAACAATAGAAATGTAAAACGAAGAACTTCGAAGTGTCTTCCACAGTCTCTAACACCGTGCTTAGAAAAAGAGTCACTGAAGTAAATGATTAGACTTTCTGGTCTCTAACATCGTACCACTTTTACGGAAAAACCCTGCTAAAGTCATGCTCAGCATTAGACATTTCAACTGCTTAACTCACGATAAATATAATAATTGGTCATTACAATCCTTCAGTTAGGATAATGACCTAGCTCCTCAAACCACTTATATTGCGAGTGTTAATTTTATCTATGAGTGGCATGACCCACAGTTTAAAGTCGGCTCCGAACGACAGTTTTTTTTTTTGAAAAGCTTTTCATGTCAATTTTTATTTACTCTGAGAGCTTTTATCAGAAATCTGAGGAAGTCATATTTTCGTTTTGTTGTCTGACCTGAGGTTTGTATCGTGGCCTTAAAGTCTAATAAGCCAACATACTACCTACTCTCTTTAATGTCATTATAAAAAAAACAAAACAATGCAGTAAGCAAACCTGTTTACAAATCATCGTATTGCCTAATATAACAACAAACACTAGCATAAAAAATGGTAAACAAGTAAACAAAAATACAACAACAAACACTGCAAGAATAAATGTAAACAAAAATGCAACAACAAGAAGAAAAAAATGTAAACAATGATGTTTAGATTTATAGAAATGTCGAGAAGGCAAAGTCATGAACATATGTCTTCAAGAACATTCATCAGACCGTTTACTTTGCTTATAAAAGGAAAGGCAAAGCAGGCGATGGAGTTAGTGAAATTCAGTCAGCCTTGTGTGAAGACGCGGTGTGTAATCGTGGTTTGAAGGTCTCCGTTACAAAGTTCTGGCGATTAATTGCCTAATAATTGTTATTGTTTAAGCAAAGGGTATAAACAGCGTAGTAACAAAAGAAAGCAATTGTTGTTGTTTACATAAAGTTGTGAACAGTGGCTTCAAGAATTATGCAATTTTTTTTATTTAGAACTAAACATCGAATTTATTTATATTTTATTTGCAATCTATGAGCTCATATTTTAAATGTTTTCAAAAGCTAAAAACTTAACAATTTATATTTGGATACTACTTTGTAGTTTTACTAAACTACACCGACAAGTCAGGATAGCTTATTCATACTGCGATCCACTGAAGCCATTTTAACTATCCTGAAAATCATCAAATCCCAGGTCAGACATCAAAACGAAAATATTTATTCGGTGCTTTCCTCTTAGCAGATTTCTGGCAAAAACTCTGAGAGTAAAATAAAATTGCAATGGAAAAGTTTTTTTTAAAAACCTGTCGTTCGGAGTCGACTTTAAACTGTTGGTTACACCGTATCTTCTTGTGTAATTTAGTGTACCGTATGATGTGTATATTTTGTTATTGTCTGGTTTGTATATTTATGTTCGTTTATTTTGTTTTTAATCGTCGTAAGAGTATCAATTTTGAATCTATCGTTCAGAGTCGACTTTAAACTGTTGGTTAGGCCGTATTTTCTTGTGTTATTCAGTGTACCGTATGAAGTGTATATTTTGTTATTGTCTGGTTTGTGTATTTATGTTCGTTTATTTCGTTTGAATCGTCATAAGAGTATCAATTTTGAATCTATCGCTCAGAGTCGACTTTAAACTGTTGGTTACGCCGTATTTTCTTGTGTAATTCAGTGTACCGTATGATGTGTATATTTTGTTATTGTCTGGTTTGTGTATTTATGTTCGTTTATTTTGTTTTTAATTGTCGTAAGAGTATCAATTATGAATCTGTCGTTCGGAGTCGACTTTAAACTGTTGGTTACGCCGTATTTTCTTGTGTAATTCAGTGTACCGTATGATGTGTATATTTTGTTATTGTCTGGTTTGTGTATTTATGTTCGTTTATTTTGTTTTTAATTGTCATAAAATTATCAATAGTGAATCTGTCGTCAAAATAATAACATCAACTTTCGGAAATCCCTTTAAGGGTCTTTTAAACTAGTACTTGTGCTCACTCACCTATTGGTTGGTGTTTTATTGTATTGCTTTCCTTAGTATTTATTTCTTCTTCTGCTTTGTTTCCTTTTCTTTTTGTTTAAAGTGAATTGAAAAATTTTTTTAAAAACAAAAACCAATCGATGTCGATACAACAGAAACAAAAAGAAAAGTTGTACGAGAGGGATAGGAAGTGAAAGAGAGAGAGGGAGGAAAGAGCGATTGAGTGTCGTAATTGAAAGAAAATAAATTAATTTTTAAGAATAAAACACATTCAGTTTTATGTTAACACATACACATATACTTACAAATATACATACATGAATTACACATACATACATAGTGTTTAAGTATTATAATGTATTCGAGCATAAAAAAAATTTCTTAAATTACTTTCCTTATGTGTTGCTGCTGCTGTTATTGTACAGTATCTGTATCTGTATGTGAGCAGATGTATGTGTATGTGTGTGAAAGAGAGAGAGTGTGTGTACTTTCAATCAAATTGTTTTCAATATGTTTTCAATGATTTGTTGTAATAATTCGTATCCGAAACTTATTGCCAGAAACATAATGAAAGCACCAATGGATGTGATGCGATTGAAGAAAAATCATTAGCGGAATTAAGAAAATTCAGAAAAAAGAATGACTAGGGAAACATGAAACAATTTTTTTGAAAAGATTTCAAAGAGAAAAAAAAATATTAAATTCAAGGAAAAATTTTGAATTAGTTATAGAGGAGGAATAGGGGGAGATAAGCATTATATTCGTATGGATTTTAAAAGATTAAAAGGCAACTATAAAGGCCATTTAAATTAATCAAAACATTGGGAAAAATATGAACAAGTTCTTTAAACAGACTGAACTATTTAAAGAATCTAAACATTTTTAAAGTTTCCACTACTGCTTTGGGCTTCGAACCTTGCTGTCGGCTTTCAATATGAACTCGCCTTGCCATAAGTAATTACCGACAGTGAAAGCTGACAGCATTGATTTGAGTTCAAAGCCATATAATGTTCTTACTTAATTGGCCAGTACAATCCATTAGTAAAGATTACGCCCTATCTTCTTGCAGTACTTAGATCAGGGATTACCATTTCGTAGTACAATTGTTTATTTAGTTGTCAATCAGACTAAGACAAGCACACATGTTAGCGGAAGTTTTAATATTTTATCAGGTTTACACTCAAAAAATGTGTTATGTTAAAAAATATTTGCATTAAAATTCAATGTCTATGAAGATAAATTCTAATTTAAAAACCAAAGACACAAACCCATACTTTTAGCAGCACCGTTTATTGCCTTTAACAGGGTAAACTTTACTGTTAACAGAGCACTGTTACCTACAGTAGCGACCACAAAAAATGCAACACTGTGCCATATGATCTTTAATAAGATCTGTTTCAAAATAACGGTAACTAATTTATCTATTTTCTTTTGCTGTTAATTCTTTCAATTATAAGTTTTCAAAGTAACCACAGTTTATTCCAAATTCTGCTTTAAAAAGTTAAATATTTTTGAATTAGTGAAAAAAGTGCAAATTTTTAGCGAGCAAAAAAAATGCAACATAATAAAAAAAAAATAGTTAAAGTAAGTTATTTATTTAATTATAATTGAAAATTTCTTAAATAAGTTATACAACCAACATGTGTTTTGTAATAGAAGCAGCTCTCAGCTCTCAGCAAAACTGCAATCATTAGAGCTTTAGAAGAAGGAAAATCCATGCGTGAAGTTGGACACCTCTTTGGTGTAAATCAATCAACCGTATGTCGGATTAGATCTCGATTTTCCTTGAGAAAAAGTGTGGAAAGGAAACCAGGTAGTGGTAATCCTCGAAAAACTACCTCTCGCCAAGACCGCCAGATGAGTGCACTGGTTAAAAAAGATCCACGAAAGACCGCAGTGGACGTTGCTAATTTCGCAAATGAGTAAATGGGAGTCTCTATAGGCGTTTACACTCTTCGCCGTAGGTTAAAAGAGGCTAATTTGCATGCGAGACGACCCGCAAAGAAACCTCTCATCAGTGCAATCAATAAAAAGAAGCGCCTGGAATTTGCAAAACGTTACAAGGATTGGTCAAATGAACAATGGGCTAAAGTCTTGTGGAGCGATGAAAGCAAATTTAATTTGTTTGGCTCCGATGGGATAAATTTTGTTCGAAGACCGCCTGGACAGAGATATTCTCCAAGATATCAACTTCCAACCGTAAAACATGGCGGTGGATCAATAATGGTGTGGGGTAAGGAACGATATGTTTAAAAAAAATTATTGATTTTACGTCACGTATTTGCAGGCGCGTTTTCCCGTGATGGGGTAGGTCCCTTAACTCAAATCGAAGGAAAAATGGACTCCAAGAAGTACTGTGAAATCCTTGGAGAACACATGCTTCCTCATCTGCGGGAAAAAATGCCTCCTGGTAGCATATTCCAACAGGATAACGATCCAAAGCACTCAAGTCGCTTAGCTCGAAACTTTTTAAGCGACAATGATGTCAATGTTTTGGATTGGCCATCACAGTCTCCCGATCTAAACCCCATAGAAAATCTATGGGAGCTATTAGATCGGGAGGTTAAGAGGAAACATCCGTCAAATAAGAGGCAATTAGAAGAAATTTTGAAAAGTGAATGGCTCTATGCCTTCTAGGTTGCAAGAAGTCATAAAAAATAAGGGCTACGCCACTAAATATTAATTTTAAGATTTTTTTTTTTTGTAAGAATTACTATTTAATTTAAATAAACACATTAAAATTTATGCTGTTGCATTTTTATTGCTCCCATGACAAAATAATATCACATTAATTAAAAATATTTACATAATGTTATTGATAATAGGTATCTATAACTGTAGGGATTAATAACCCAAAGAAATATTTTGAACTGGTCACCATTTTTTTAAAATTATCGCACTTAAAGATAATTTTACCTAACGTTGCATTTTTTGTGCTCGCTACTGTATTTAATAGTGATCATTATGATCATTATTGTTTGTGAACAAAAGTGTGGAAATATAAAGGATGATTGGTAAGGATGGTGAACGGAAATCTTTCTCAACTGAATCGGCAAAAAATCAACAAAATTAGTACAGCTATTCCACTACCACGGTTGGAAAAATCACCCTCTGGACTATCATTTGTATATAGCCTGCATGTTCCAAATTGAACACTGATCTTCTAGAGAATTTTCATATAATTTTTGGCCAAAAATCGATTTTGTAAAAATTAAAAAATTGAAAATCTCAACTCTCAAAACTAGTTCGCTTATCCCACTAACACGGTTGGAAAGAGCACCCTCTGGACTACCATTGTATGGTATACTATTTTTTATATATTCCAAAATGTCTACTGATCTTGGAACCTTCCTTTGAGTATGATATGTTACTCTTTGAGCTACTATTGGTACTAAAATTAGCTTCTAAACAAATGGTCTGTTAACGCCAAATGTGGCGCTGCTAAAATTTATGGATTGTGTCTTGGATTTTCAAAAGTCGAATTTATTTTTACACACATTAAAATTCGATGCCTTACATGTTCTTAAAAAACATTTTGATTGCTTTAATATTCAATTAAATAGTTTAAATAATAAGGAAAGTTGTCTAGTGCATTGGCCTATTAGATGTATAAGCCCGGGTTCGTATCCCAGGTTAGACATCAAAATGAAATATGAGAAAAAAATTATTTCTACGTCGATTTCCTCTCAGCAGATTTCTGGCAAATAGCTGCCATGAAAAAAATCTGTCGTTCGTAGTCGACATTAAACTGTAGGTCCCGTATAAATTTAATGTACACAACATGAATGGTGTGAGAAGCTAGGCCGGAATCACGACTGAAGAGTTGTAATGGCCAGTGCTTACCGACAATGAAAGCAAATACCCTGAATTTAAGTTCAGAACAACAAAAACAGATAGATAAAGCGTCCAACTGCCTTAATTACGTGAAAATGCTAACACCAGGGCAGAATTCATTTAGAATCGGGAGCAGTAACATCATTTGCTGATGCTTTATTTACTAAACAGGCTAATAACCTTAGTAGCACATGAGATAATCAAATAAGAACTCAGACTGATGCCAGCAATCATAGTTAGTCATGTTTTTTTTTGGATTGACAACTTTGATTCCGTACTTTAACTTCTTCAAACCCTTTGGCGATACTGAATACATTCCATATATTAGAACCTTGTCTTTAAATTGACTCCTGAAAAGGGGCCCAACTAAACTGATTTGCAAATCCTTGCATGTGTTGATAGGAAATTCATAAAATGTGGCAATGTTGTAAAAATTTTTACTTATTCTAACAGGAGAAATGACTTTGTATGATCGTAGTCCAAGCTATAGAGTTGTACTTACCAATTAAGTTAGTAAGTAAGATATGGTCTGGTAACACAGCCCTGCAAATTTGAAGTTTTTTGTGCAAATAAGATGGTTCCAGATGTTTCCGAAGGCATTATGTGCGCTGTGCATGAAACTGGGTTCAAAAAATTTTAAAAATTCAAAATGGCGAAGCCAATATGGTAGTCAAGGTTTACAAAAATTAATCGGATTTACTTGAAAATTGTTACCGCCATATTGGATCCGCCATTTTTAATTTTTAATATCTGAATCTGAAGATCTGTAATCAGCGACCCCAACAATTTTGAAGTAAATCGGATTAATTTTTAAGGACTTCCATAATGTCTTTCTTTTTCTCTTGCACTCCTTGACATAAGCCCACGCCTTAGTTTAAGGGTGCATGCAAACAAATTGGCTTAGGATTCATTTTAAAAAGCTAAGATCAATTGTCAATTTCTGACAATAGCGATGGTTTTATTATGTCAGTGTTTGGCTCTATAATTTTTTAAAAATGGTCAAAAACGCTATTTTTAGGGGTTTCAACCCCCTTTTTCTCGTAAACCTGACGTGATGGAAAGTTTTTTGACTCATGTTTAGAAGCCATCTTATTTGCAAAACCCAAGTGAAGAGGGCGTGGCAAATCGGTAAAAATTGAATATTTGGCTACATATTGATCGTAGATGAATAAAATTTGCCGGATAAGTTTGCCAAAAATGGGCGTGACAATCCTCCCCCTTCAAATGATGCCTATAACTCTTAAACTACTGAACCGATTTTAACCATCTTGTTTTTGTTCTAAAGCTTATCAGGTTTAGATGGTTTAAAAAAATTCGATATAGTAAAAAGTAGGCGTGGCAAAGTTTTAAAATTGAATATTTAGGGACATAGTGATTATTGAAGTGATTAGTGATTATTAAAGTCGCCGTGGTCTAGTGGGTAGTGTGTTGGCTTATTAGACAAAAGTCCCGGGTTCGAATCCCAGGTCAGACATCAAAACGAAAAAATATTTCTTCGGCGACTTCCTCTCAGCAGATTTCTGGCAAAGACTCTGAGAGTAAAAATTGCCATGAAAAGCTTCTCAAAAATCTGTCGTTCGGAGTCGACTTTAAACTGTAGGTCCCGCCACTCATGTATCAAATTAACGCACACAACATAAGTGGTGTGAGAAGCTAGGTCGTAATCTGACAGAAGGGTTGTAATGGCCAATTATGTATGTATGTGATTATTGATGAATGCAATTTGGTGGGTAAGTTCGTAGAGTGGATATCGACAAACTAACAAAAAATGGGCGTGGCAACCCTTCCCCTTTAAGAGATACCTATAAATCGGCTAATTCGGTGGTTTATAACCACATATCCACACATATTACGGTTATGTCTGTTAGCTTTTGTTTCGGAGCGAGTACAACAACTACAACTTCGCCAGCGTTATCCATAATTCGGACCTCTTATTATTATTCTTTGTATGCCTCACCTAAATAACATACCGCCTACGATTAAATTTTGTACTAGACAGATCTATGTACCGGGCGAGACGAAGTTCGCTGGGTTAGCTAGTTTTAATATAAAACATTTGAAGGAAAATATTTCAAAAATAGCGTTAAAGAGGTTTTATTTCATACACCTGATATTTGGGATATTGCCCTGTCCGCCTTCCAATTGTTTCGATCGAAAGAATATCCTCCACTATAGGAGAAGGCTTCCAAAATTGATTTAATTTGCCTTCATTGCTTCAATTAAGATGTTAAATTATAATACGATAGCTAAGGATGCCCAATGCTAAGGAATAAATGGCTAAAATTTATTTAAAAAATTCCCGCATTTTTTCTTTATACACCTAATATTTAATGACTCAAACAATTCATAATAATTTCGTATATTATTTTCGTTTTTTTTTGTTTGTTTAATAACGTCTGATAGATTTCCGTGTAAATATCGATTACGATATTACGATTACATTGCTACTGTTGAAAAGGTCAAAGGAAATGATGGCAAACAAAGGTAGTGTACTGTTCGTTGATTTCCTTTCATTGTCTGCCGCCATAAAGGAAACGACAGGAAAACGGAAGGAAGGGAAAATCCATGAAAATCGATGAAAATGAAAATATTTTACAATACGCCAACAATAATCACAAAATAATCTCAGAAGCTCTAAAAAAAAAAATACAACAACAACAATAACAAAAATTACAATTTGTTTTAAAAAAATTAATAGCAAAGACACCAACCAACCAGCCAAACCAAATACCAATGAAATCATTGAAGTGTGTAAATAAGTAGGGGAGGGAAGGAAGATAGGTATTGAATTGATGGCGTACAGAGGTTGTACAATGGAAATAAGAAAATTAAAAAATATTTTGTAGTTGTTGTTGTTGTTGTTGTCACACGAAATTGTTTCGATTTGATTTGAAATCCCATTTAAGCAAGGAAAAAGAGTAAATCACCTCCCCCCCAACATTTTAAGATTTACAATTGTTTTCCATTATTTTTCTTTCGCCTTCTCCTTTTTCTTTAAGAAACCTAAGCTTTTCAATTTTATTTTATAGCAGAGAGAGGTAGGTAGGGAGAGAGGGAGAGAAAATTCGGTATTTTTGTGCTTAAAATTCTTTGGCTTTCTTTCTTAAAATTGTTGCCTTTGGAAGCTTTAGGACAACAATGTAACCAATTTCATCAAGCGTTTCTTTTCTTTTATTTCCGATTTGATTGTCCAGCTTTATTATGGATTTCTTAAGAGTTTGAACAACAACAACAACAACAAAATAAAGTTGCAGTTTCATAATGCCTTTCGGAAAGCTTGTGGTATTTTCCTTTTATTATAATCGAGTGAGAGAGCGAGACAGAGCGAGAGATTTCTCTTTGGGGATCAAAACAATTGCAAACACACAAGAAATGTTGCATTGTTGTTTAGGTTTAAAACAACAAAAAAGTGGCAAGTTTTTGCAAATTTGTGGCACACAATCTAAATTTTATTTCAAATATTGAAAACCGCAAGGGAGGAAGACTTCCTCTAATCTTGGTAGGATATGCGGTCAAATGAATTTCAAGTTAAGCGAATTTCGAGCCGATACTTCTACAATGATTGGGTCAGAAATGCAGAAAGATGTAACAAATGCTGGGCCCTTGCTTTTGACTGCATCTGAAGCAGCTGCTGGAGAATCCCCATATGCCCATCCAAGAAAATTTTTTAAATGGACTCTCTTATGCCGCATTGGGTCTATTGTGCTGCCACAGTTATTCACTATCCCCTAGTCTCGAAGCCACTCGAAGTTCTTAATGATGCGATTCAGGCTGCCAATGCGAATCCTTGACAGTTCCTCCAGATCATCCATATAGTAAGTACCCAAGTACTTTTTTTTACTTCGGCAAAGTGCCGTGGTCTAGTAGGTAGTGTGTTGGCTTATTAGACGAAAGGCCCGGGTTCGTATCCCAGGTCAGACATCAAAACGAAAAATATTTCTTCGGCGATTTCCTCTCAGCAGATTTCTGGCAAAGACTATGAGAGTAAAAATTGTCATGAAAAGCTTCTCAAAAATCTGTCGTTCGGAGTCGACTTTAAACTGTAGGTCCCGCCATTCATGTATAAAATTAACGCACATAACATAAGTGGTGTGAGAAGCTAGGTCGTAATCCTGACTGAAGGGTTGTAATGGCCAGTTATGTACAGTTTGTCAAAAAAATCTTTGCACAGACCAAAAAAATGTAAAATTTGATCTTCATTCAAGAATTTCGACAACAAAATCTTTATATATTTTTTTATTTTTGCACACATTCTATAATTGGACTTGTTTACGACCATATGGCACCAATAGTTTCCTAATAGTACCACACATTACAATAATAACAACAACAAAAGAACTTTACTCAATATAAAAAGTGTCAAAAAAATCTTTGCATATTGCATGAAGATAATAAAAAAATTACAAAAATATGCCGTTATTTCCCAAAAATATTGCGCATTTTGGGTTTTTTACAAATGTGAAAGGGGTAAACAACGATTTAGTAATGAATCGATCGTTTTTTATGTAACAAGTGTCCTTATATTTGAATACAAAAAATGGCAGGAAAACGAGTTTCCAAAAATATTATACAATTGGTCTATTTCAACTACTGCAAAGTCAAATCTGCCAAGGTATCACCAATTTGTGCTCCTTGAACATCAGGACTGTATATAATATTATATCCCGGCCTGAAAAAGAAGAAGGACTAGACTTAAAGGGATCCACAGGCAGGCCAAAAAAGGTGACGCAGCGAGTTGAGAGAAAAATTATTAGAACACTGTATCATAGCCTGCAATCCAGTACCAGACGATTAGCTCTTCAAGTGGAAAAAGACTTTGGGTTACGTGTTTTCCAAGAAACCATCAGAAATGTTCTTTAATAACACAAATATTCTTCAAGAATGACTAGGAAAAAACTCCTGCTCTCAGCACAAAATGTAGAAAAGAGATTAAGATATGCCACCGAATACATTTCACTTACTCCGTAGTACTGGGGAGAAGTTATTTTCTCAAATGATACGAAAATAATGCTTTATTATCATGATGGAACGCAAAAAATTTTGCGTAAGGCTCTGAATGCACTAGAAAATAAAAATTTTATTCCTGCAGTAAAGTTTGGAAAACTGTCTGTAATGGTATCCGCCTATATATCCAGCAAGGGAGTTGGTGTAATCAGGATTTTGAATGAAATAATGACTAAGGAAGAATATCTTGATATTTTAAAAAATGAACTGACCGCTATCGTTAAGAAATTTGGTTTTATTGGCCCGGTTAATCCGTGTAAATTTAATTGCAAGTACAATCAAGATAATGATCCTTAACATAAATCTTATTTATGTCACTCCAGGTTACTTTACAACCGCACCAAAGTTATTGATACTCTTACCCAAAGTCCTGATATTAATCTTATCAAAAATTTGTGGGTTCATGTAAAGAAAAAGGTCGAAAAAAGATCGTCCACAAATAAAAACGCATTGATAAAGTTCATCAAAGAAGATTCAGCTAAAAATACCATTAGAATATGACTTTCCGAAGCTTATTCAATCCATGAGGAGGCGTCTGCAAGCGGTAATTAGTGTTCAAGGTGGATACACAAAATATTAGCACTAGAAATTTAAAAAAATTGCCTAAGTCTTAATATTTTATCAAGTTTGCAAACATTTTTTTGACAGCAGTAAAATTGGATTATTTTTGTTCTTTAATATTTTACATTAGAATATTGTCATTGTTATAAAATTTTTTTTAATTATTATATTAACAAAACATATGTTTATAAAATCCTGTTTGAAAAAATTTAAAATTTTAATTATTTATATTAGAAATCAATGAATTTTTCAAAGTTTTCTTAATTTTTCTCTGTGTGCAAAGATTTTTTTGACAAACTGCATGTATGTAAAGTGCCGTACATGTACCCAGTAGGTGGGAGATAGTCTGCTCTCCGTCCTCATCTCCGCAGCTTCTGCAGAAGTCGTTAGCAAGGTATCCAAATCGAGGCGCCTCGCATGCGTACTTATAATGCAATGCCCCGTAATGGCACAGACAACTGCACTGAGTGCGCTTTTTTGGAGTTTAACTAGATTCATTGTGAGCCCCTCCTCCAGCCTTGGCCAGATTATACAAACTGTTCTACCCGTTTCTGAGGCCGCCCACCTGTTGTTGACGGAATCGAAGATCGCTTTGACGTCTGACACAATATTCGGGAAGCAATTTTTTTTTTCCTTGAACTTCTTTATGCTGATCTTGAACTCCCTCAAACTACAATCCATTAGGCAAATACACAACAAAATTTAGAGAGCCTTCTTTCAAATCAAACTTGAGCTTCTAATGAACCCCTAAGGCTTATTGTCATTCCCGATTTTCCGATTTGTAGGAAAATTCATTTACAGAATCTTTTCTGTTTTCCTGACAATGCAATGACAGACTGCCAGGCTGTGAAAGAATCTTGTTTCATTGCCATACTTATTCTACTTACATTGGAAACAGAACTACTTAAACTGGATCGTGTGACCATCTTTTTATATTTTGACTGGCGAAAAGACTTCGTTTGTCTGGCAGATATTTCCGTAGGGTTTGTAGAACAGCTTTGGGCGAGACAGACTTCTCTAATTGGGTTTCCTGATAGCATAACATAACTAAGGTTAATCGATATCGAATCGATAACTGAAATAATTAAACTTTTAGGCTGAATATTGGCGTAGAGGTTGTAGAACAGTTTTGGGAGCCGGAGGTTTCAATCATTTGGTTCACCATTTTCTGATACCTTAACACAGTTATCGTTAATCGATATCCAATTGATAACGTGTAGACATGCGAAGAGACATCGCTTATCTTCAAATTATTTCCATAGAGTTTATAGAACAGCGTTGGGCCACGCAGACTTTTCGTATTTGATTTACCATTTCTCGATAGTCAGACGTAGCTATCGTTAATCGATATCGAATCGATAACTGAATTTATTAAACTTTTAGGCCGAATATTTTCATAGAGGTTGTAGAAAAACTTTGGGGGATGGAGACGTCTTTCATTTGATTTACCATTTCTTAATAGCTTAACATAGCTATCGCTAATCGATATCTAATCGATAACGCGTACACCTGCAAATAGACATCTCTTATCTTCAAATTATTTCCATAGAGGTTATAAAACAACTTTGGGCCACCCAGACTTCTCGTATTTGATTTACCATTTCTCGATAGCCTAACGTAGCTATCGTTAATCGATATCGAATCGATAACTGAATTTATTAAACTTTTAGGCCGCATATTTCCGTAGTGGTTGTAGAACGGCTTTTGTAAATTATTTCCATAGAGATTATAGGACGATATTTGGTCTATCTATAATCGATATCAAATCGATAACGTGTCGATATGCGAAATGACTTCTCTTATCTGCCAGTTATTTCGTTAGAGGTTGTAGAACGGGTTTTGGTCGATGCAGATTTCTTTTATTTGGTTCACCACTTCTTGATAGCTCAACATAGCTATCGTTTATCGATATCCAATCGATAACGCTTACACATGCAAAAAGATAAAGCTTATCTGTAAGTTATTTCCATACAGTTTCTAGAACGGCTTTTGGTCGACGCAGACATCTCTCATTTAAGTCACCATTTCTCGATAGCCTAAAGTAACTATTGTTAATCGATTTCGAATCGATAACTGAATTTATTAAATTCTTAGGCTAGATATTTCTGTAGAGGTTGTAGAACTGCTTTTGGTCGCCGAAGATTTCTCTTATTTGGTTCACCATTTCTTGATACCTTAACATAGTTATGGTTAATCGATACTGCGTACAGTTTAAAGTCGATTCCGGACGGCAGGTTTTTGAGCAACTTTTCATGGCAATTTTATTTACTTTGAGAGTTTTTGCCAGAAAACTCTTGAGAAGAATTTGCCGAAGTAAATTTTGTCCTTCCCGTTTTGTTGGTGATTGTCTGACTTGTTGTTTGAGCGGTGGCCTCAAGTCTAATGAGCCAACATACTAGCTGCTAGACAACGAAAACTACGACTGGTTTAAGGTCCTTTAAATGGCAAATATTGTAACATTGAAAGTAAAAATTTAAATAAATTCCCATTTTTTTTGGTGAGTGATTTATGGTTTCTTCATTCCAAAAAAAAATTTTCTTCAATAAATTTGTTAAGAAATAAATTTGGCCTCCCACTCCCTATCCCTATACAGCAACAACAGCAATACGATTGAATTAAATATTCCCTTAAATATCCTGTGTATCCTTAATTAGCAGAGCGGTTGGTTTTAAATATTAAAACTTATTAAAAAGGGATACACCTTTGAGGCAATTGCAAGTGCTACCATAAGGTAATGCTTCACCCTACCCCGCTCTCTTAAAGAAGACAAGTAGATCCCAAATAAATTTGGTTTCAAATAGAATTTATATGCGTTTGTGTGTGTGTGTGTGTGTGTATAGGATGGTTGGTAAATGACATTTAATTTGAATATCCTAGAAGAGAGCACTTTTCTTATCCTTTCTGTCTCTTTTTGGTTTAAATTTTAAATTTTTTCGCAAAAAAAAACAAGAAAACTTATTTTAAAATTCATTTAAAATTTTTATTTTATTTCTCTACTAATACTTTTACAATTTTTATAAATTGCACACACACACATACACAAGCTTATAAATATTTTAGAAATTCTCATTCGTTTGTGTAGGTTAGTCTATGGGGGTTTCCATGTGTTTTTTTCTTTTGCATCAAACCACACTTTTTTTGTTTCAAATTCTGTTTGTCGGTTTGTCTGTTTGTTTGTTTGTTTGCAACCCTGTACAAATGATGTGTTTTTTGTTTGTTTAATTTAAATTTTAAATATATTTTCTCTTGTTCTTTTTTTTCAGTTTCATTTTCATTTCGTCTCTGTCGTACGTAGCATGAATGTAAGTGAAATCGTAAAGCAATTCTCAATGAAATAAAATCGTGTTTAAAATTTCCTTTGACTTTCAAAATTGTGTTAATGGGTGTTGCTAGATGAAGTCTAGAAGTTGCCAAAGATGAACTTTTATCAACTTTACTATGTATGGCTTCCAAAGTCATTCCTGTGAGCACATCTGCTTTTCGATATATATTTTGAACACTTTGGACGGTAACTTATAGTTCATAGTCATATAGTTCATAGTCATAGTCATAGTTTTGGTTTCTAAATTCTCCAGAGGTTCAAACGAACTTAGTCTCCAATTGAAGTCACTTACACAAGTCAGTCAGTTGGGTTTTCGATCAAGTTTCTCACACCACCTATGTTGTCTCTGATAAATTTAAACAAGAGTGTGGGACTTACAGTTTAAATTGGACTCCGAATGACAGATTTTTGGGAGAAGCTTTGCAGGGCAATTTTACTTACTCTCAGTCAATACACTACTAAACTACGGCGAATTCTCGTGTATTTATATGAAGTACCAGCGTTCGTCTTAAGGCGAAAATTTTCATTATTTTAGGGAAAAATTTACAGAATTGTGTCTAGTATTTAAAGGCCAGGTTTGCATGTTTGATTTGCCGTATAGAATGCATAGTTCTTGGAAAATAACATCAGCAACCAACATCGCTGGAAGGTCTAATGCATCTCCCGCCATTCATATTAAAATTAACACGCTCTCTACTTAACTGGTGTGAGAAGCTAGGTTGTAATCCTAATTGGCGGGGTTGTAACAAAGTCATGAACATTTGCCTTCAAGAACATTCATCAAATTGTTTATCCTGCCATATAAAAGGCAAGGCAAAGCAAGCGGGTGAGTTAGTAAAGTTCAGTCAGTCTTGTGTGAAGACGCGGTATGTTTGAAGAGAGTAATTGTGGTTTAAAGATCTCCGTTACAAAGATATGTCGAAAAGTTATTATTGTTTAGGCAAGAGAGGGTAAAGTAGAATAACAAACAAAGCAATTGTTGTTGTTTACATCAAGCTTTGAACAGTGGCACACAGAAGTGTGCGCATAATAATGAATTTTAATTAAAACTAAACACTAAATACATTTTTATTCTATTTGCAAACTATGAACTCGTATTTTAAACGTTTTTAAATGCTGAAAACGTTGCAGTGTATGTATGTATGTAATCTCAGCTATTGGAAATTATGAAAGGTCGATTAAGAATCATTTGAAATACATATTTTGCTCTTTTAACCATGGATGAAATTTCCCTTCTTCAACTGAGTGTTGTTAAAACGCCTCTCACACTTTCTGTCGTTTTTCTATTTCTTGTGGTGTATGTACGTATTTTTTTTCTATGAATGGGAGGGAGGTGTACTACTATTCCATTTTAAATTTTAATTCTAATTTTAAAATAATTCTTTCGGTGAGATATTGCAATCGTTTAAACAAACAACTTCTATTAATATTTAACACACAATAATTGTCATTCTGGTTCAAGCCTGTATATATTAATGCAACCTATAGTATTGTGAATTTGCCGTGGTTTAGTAAAAAGTGTGTTGGCTTATTAGACGCGAAGCCAGGGATCAAATCCTCTTAGTAGATTTCTGGTAAAAACTCTGAGAGTAAATAAAATTTCTATGAAAAGTTTGTCAAAAAAAATCTGTCGTTCGGCGTCAACTTTAAACTGTAGGTCCCGCCGTATTTTCATGTGTAATTCAATGTACCGTATGATGTGTATATTTTGTTATTGTCTGTTTTATATACTTAGGTTCATTTAGTTTATTTTTAATCGTTGTAAGATTATTAATAACAAATCCGTCATTCGAAGTCGACGTTAAACTGTAGGTCTCGGCACTCATGTATAAAATTAACACACACAACATGAGTGGTGTTCAGAAGCTAAGCCGTAATCCTGATTGAATTGTTGTAATGGCCAATTATGTATGTATGTATACATACATAAATGGCCGTTAGAACCCATCAGTAAGGATTACTGACCTAGTTTCTCACACTACTTATGTTGTGTGTGTTAATTTTATGCATAAGTAGCGAGACCTACAGTTTAAAGTCGACTCCGAACGACAGATTTTATGAGAAACTTTTCATGGCAATTTTATTTACTCTCAGAGTTGTTTCCAGAAATCTGCTGAGAGGAAATCGCCGAAAAAATACTTTTTGTATTTTATTTTGATGTCTGGCCTGGGACTCGAACCGTGGTTTTTACGTCTAATAAGCCAACACACTACCTACTAGACTACGGCGACTTCATCAATGTATGCATGTATAGTAGTGTGAAAAGCTATGAAAATCATTTCAATTCCTTTTCATAAGCATTGTCCTCGACCTAATTTATTTCTTACCTACTTTCCTTTAAAGCATTGTTTCTCTTAATTGTCAACTTCTAGATCTTTTCGATTTACTTGTTGTCATTGTATTATTTATTGTTTTTCCTTTATTAAATGTGCTACAGTTTCTGTATTTTTTTTATTGCTTTGAAAGTTTTTTTGTTCAGACTTCTCATGTCCCAGAGGTGACATGGTACCAGCTGATTGCCATACTATGTGGGGAGCCCCAAAAAAGCACAAAACATTTTTCTTTGAGAATTTTTTTGTTTGATTTTGTTTCTGTTTTATTAAAAAAAAGAAAAACGGAGAAAATATTTCTGCTTTTAATTTCATTTTCAGTTTTTGTTCCAGACATTTTTGCATTTCTGATTCCTGCTGGAGTTTTTCATGCATAAAAAATTTTTTTGTTTGTTTTTGTTTGAAGAAAATTTTTCAACTTTTAATAAGTCGTGACATGTGAATAAGTCTCTATGATTTGCTTGCAATTAAATGCGTAATTGTGCCACTTGCGATGTTTGCAGCATGGGTCGTATGATTAATATTAATTGCCGAGAGTGTTAAAAGGATTCAAACATGGCAGTGTTATAGGTCTTGACATATGGAATGAATTTTTTGCAATTAATTTCCATCGGAATTGAAGTCGTCGTAATTCAAAAGGTAGTACGTTTGGTTTAGTAGACATGAGGCCATGAATCAAAACACGGTCCCAGCAGATTTCTGGCAAAAACACTGAGAGTAAATAAAATTGCCATGAAAAGTTTCTTAAAAATCTGTCCTTCGTAGTCGACTTTAAACTGTAAGTCCCGCCATTCGCAAATAAAATAAACACTTACACATGGGTGGTGTGCGAAGCTAGGTTGTAATCCTGACTGAAGGGTTGTAATGAAAGAATCTGAAATCGGCGATGAATTCGGAAATTATAAACTAAAGCATACGGGGCCATCTGCCATCTATTATCTTGACTTTAGAAAAGCACAATTTTTGAAGGATGCTATGTAACGAGAGGCAACGAAGTTAAAAGGAAAATATTATTTCAAGTTGTCTAGTGATTAATGCATTTTGCAATCTAGGTTCGAATCCAATTGCAGGCGAATAATTTTTTTATCATGATAATCTGTTCTATACATACATACATAATTGGCCATTACAACCCTTCAGTCAGGATTACGACCTAGCTTCTCACACCACTTATGTTGTTTGCGTTAATTTTATACACGAGAGGCGGGATCTACAGTTTAAAGTCGGCTCCGAAAGACAGATTTTTGAGAAGCTTTTCATGCCAATTTTTACTCTCAGAGTCTGCCAGAAAACTGCTGAGAGGAAGTCGCCGAAGAAATATTTCTTCGTTTTGATGTCTGACCTGGGATTTGAACCCGGGCCTTTTGTCTAATAAGCCAACACACTACCCACTAGACCACGGCGATTCATGTTCTATATAAGACCTTTATTTTATAAAGAGGACAACATCAGCAATGAATATGGCAGGAAAATTTTATGGAGCTCCCACCCAAAGCATGCGGGTGAGTTTGTAAAAGATCAGTCAGTCTTGTGTGAAGATGCGGTGTGTTTGAAGAGAATAATCCTGGTTTAAAGATCTCTGTTATAAAGATCCGTCGAACAATTGACTAGTAATTGTTAAGGTTTATGCAAAAGAGTGTAAAGAGGAATAACAAACAAAGCAATTGTTGTTGTTTACATTAAGTTGTGAACAGTGGCTCACAGAATTGTGCGAATGATATAAACTATATGAGTATATAAATACGCTTCTAATTCTAGTCCTAATTATAAAGTCTGCTGTAGAGCTAAACAAATTTCTTTTGTTGCTGTAACTAAAATTTATAATTTCTAAGCAAAGCACACACAACATACCCAACCTTAGTTTTTTAAAAAATATACTCCAGCCATAATCCTTTTGTCCTTGTTGTTATGTTTTGTTGTGAGAACATATTGTCCCAACTTGTTTACATGTTGTACGTAATAAATCCATGGAAATTTTCTTTATTGTTAAGAGTTTATAAGCAAAAGGCTCTACCCTTTTTATTTTTTTTTTTGTTATCCTGTTTCTGTCAAGGATCAACATAAACTGTATGGCTTACGTACATACATACATACATACATTATTGTTTCAATGTAGATTGAATGCTTTTAAACAAAAAACCCAAAAGCTTGTACAAAAAAGTCTTTAGGAGTGTAACAAATGGAAGCAGGATCCAATTGAAGGAAGAAAAAAAGTTGTTGCCAAGTATTTATGTTTCGTATTTAAGGTTTAATTGATGATTGTCTCAGGATACCTTTTGCTTTACCATAAATTTTGTAGGTGAGTGTTTTTTTTCTTTCGTTTCATGCAATAAAATTTTTCTGTTCGGTAACTATTCTCAGTTTTGAGGAACAAATTTTGGACTTTAGGAAAATTTACTATTTTCTTGCAATTTTTCTTGCTTGGTTTTCGAAATAAAAATTCTTTTATTGCAAGTGCTGTTCTCTAGGAAAATTTTTTAAAAATGTCAACAATTTGTAGTAAAAGGTTCAACAAAATATTTACAAGAGTAATTAAAGGCCTAATGAAGTCTAAAAAATTATTTTGATTTTCAGTTTTATTTTATGAGTAATAAACTTGTGCTATTTATGATCGAATTTCTAACATTTAAAAACGTTTAAAATATAAGCTCGTAGATTGCAAATAAAATGAAAATAAATTTTGTGTTTAGTTTTAATTAAAATTCTTTATTATTCGCATAATTCTGTAAGCCACTGTTCAGAACTTGATGTAAACAACAACAATTGCAATTTTTGTTATTAACCTGTTCATATCCTTTGCATAAACAATAACAATTACTAGATAATTATTCGACAGATCTTTGTAACAGAGATCTTCAAACCATGATTACTCTCTTCAAACACACCATGTCTTCACACAAGACTGACTGAACTTTTTCTAACTCCGTTGCCTGCTTTGTCTTACATTTTATATGGCATAGTAAACAGTCTGATGAACGTTCTTAAAGGCGAAGGTTCGTGGCTTCGCCTTCTCTAGGTCTTTATAAATATAAACTGACATAATTATTGTGGTGTTGTTTGCGTATTTTGTTTTACAATTCTGTGTGCCACTGTTCACAACTTTATGTAAACAACAACAATTGCTTTTCATTCTTATTCCTCTGTTTATACTTTTTACATAAACAATAACAAATACTAAACAATTATTTGACAGATCTTTGTAACGGAGATCTTCAAACCACTCTCTTCAAACGCACTGCGTCTTCACACAAGACTGACTGAACTTCACTAACTCACTCGTCTGCTTTGCGCTATGCGTTTGAAGAAAGTAAAAGGAACAGTAACATGACAAAGAACGGACATGTTTTGTATACACTTATGCAGCTGATTCTAGGCAAACACAGTCACTAACAAAAGTGTTCCTCTAGCATATTAGAGATATTCTATGACGGATGGCTGTGTTATGAAGCAAAAGAACTGGCCAATTGTTTTTGATATAATAAGCAAGGAACAGCTTTAAAAACTTTTCTAGAAAGTGAATGACGATCAATGTAACAGAGGTTTGAGTTGTTTAACATTAGAATTTGAGATATCAGTAGAATACAAATGTTAGCTTTGTCTCTTTCAAATGAACCCAAAATATCATCTGGTTTGTATTGGATTTCTGGAAATCTTGTGCACATAGTAGTTGGGTTCATAATTGCCCTCCACCTTTGGTTTAATAACTTCTGCTGTGACCTGCAGTGTCTAATAGTAAAAAAAATCTTTTATTGATGTAGTGGCCAGTACAATGGATTGTGTGTGACTTCTTCTATTGATGTGTGATATGTAGTCGTTATAGCCTAGTAGTCTAGACCCCGGACAGAGATATTTGCCAACAAAATGAAATATGACAACAAATATTTCTTTGGCGACATACTCTCACAAGATTTTTGGCAAAAACTCTGAGAGTAAAGATAAAATTGGAGACGACTTTAAACTAAAGATCCTGCCACTCATGGATAAAATTAACACATACAACATAAGTGGTGTGAGAAACTAGGTTGTAAACCTGACTTAAAAGGTTGTAAAGACATATTACGCTTGTAAAGGCAGATATTTGCATGATATTCTTATTGAACGTATTGTCATCTAAGAGATCTTATCAGTTGCTATACTACAGTGCATTAGTAATAGCTAATTTAATAGTAGTTACCGTAGTCTAGTAGGTAGTGTGTCAGCTTATTAGACGTAAGGCCAGGGTTCAAACCCCTGGCCAGACATCAAAACATCTCAGCAGATTTCTGGTAAAAACTTTGAGAGTAAATAAAAATTGCCATGAAGAGCTTCTTAAAAATCTGCCGTTCGGAGTCGACTTTAAACTAAAGGCCCCGCCGTATTTTCTTGTATAATTCAATGTACCGTATGATGTGTATATTTTGTTATTGTCTGTTTTATATACTTAGGTTCGCTTAGTTTATTTTTAATCGTCGCAAAAATAATCAATAACAAATTCTTTATTCGCAGTCGACGTTAAACTGTAGGTCCCGCCACTACGTAGAAAATTAACACACACAACATAAGTGGTGTTGAGAAGCTAGCCCTTAATCCTAACTGAATTGTTGTAATGGCCAATTATAAACATATGTATGTATGTATGAAATAGAATAAAGAAATATAATGAGAAGGAAGGAGGGTTAGAGATGTAATGAAGACATGTATGGAGTAACTGAAAATATCGCTTCTGTTAGTGAAAGTATTCTGATAGCCTAGTGGGTATCAAGGGCAGTTTCTGTATTTCATTTGGTCTGAAATCTTTTTGTTAGACTTCTCATGTCCCAGATATGTAAATAAAATTTGCCATGAGAAGCTTCTAAAAAATCTGTCGTTTGGAGTCGACTTAAACTGTAGATTCCGCAATTTATGTAAAAAATTAAGGCACACATAAGTGGTGTGGAAAAGCTAGGCCGCAATCCTGACTGAATTGTTGTAATGGCCAATTATGTACATATGTAATGTATGTAATGTATGTAATGTATGTAATGTATGTAATGTATGTAATGTATGTAATGTATGTAATGTATGTAATGTATGTAATGTATGTAATGTATGTAATATATGTAATGTATGTAATGTATGTAATGTATGTAATGTATGTAATGTATGTAATGTATGTAATGTATGTAATGTATATAATGTATGTAATGTATGTAATGTATGTAATGTATGTAATGTATTTTATGTATGTAATGTATGTAAGTAAGTAATGTATGTAATGAATGTAATGTATGTAATGTATTTAATGTATGTAATGTCATGTAATGTTATGTAATGTATGTAATTGTATGTAATTTATGTAATGTATGTAACTGTATGTAATGTATGTAATGTATGTACTGTATGTTATGTATGTCATGTATTGTAATGTATGTAATGTATGTTAATGTATATAATGTATGTAATGTATGTTAATGTATGTAATGTCTGTAATGTATCTACTGTATGTAATGTATATAATGTATGTCATGTCTGTAATGTCTGTTATGCTATGTAATGTATGTCAATTGTATGTATGTATGTAATGTATATAATGTATGTAATGTATGTAATGTTATGTAATGTCTGTAATGTATATAATGTATGTAATGTATGTAATGTATCTTAATTTTCTGTTGCTTGTCTGTCATTGTATGTAAGGTATGTAATGTATGTCATGTTATGTACTGTATATTAATGTATGTAATTTCTGTACTTGTATGTTAATTGTATGTAATGTCTGTCATGTATGTAATGGATGTAATGTATGTAATGTAAGTAATGTATGTAATGTATGTAATGTATGTAATGTATGTAATGTATGTAATGTATGTATGTCTTAATTTTAAATGTTTTGTTAAAAATTTCAATTAAATTTCCTGCAACTAGCCTGACACTAAACAACCTTTATGGTTGAAATGAATTTAAGTGTCACTTAGATTTACGTACGATACTGTATGTAAATAGCTGCCAAAATTTCCTTAAGCCTTCATCATGATACTTCAGTTTCTTTAGAATTTAATTTCATACATTTCCTATGATTTTCTTATTTTAATTTTTTTTTATTATTTTTGGATTTTGTTATGGGGTCTTCAAAAAATTCTGTTTGACATCAAACATTATTTTTTTTTATTATGTTTTTTGTATTTTATTTCCTGTTAATAATTTAGTCTCTGTTAGCATTATTGCTGCAGTTGCTGCTTCATAACACATAATATGATTTGGTCCTTTTGACCTCAGGGCCATAATAGTTTTATGTTTTTATTAAAGAAATTAATTTATTTTGTCGAAAAATGCAACATCAACTTGCCCTCAAGAAAATATTTACGAAAATTTATTAAAGAATCTACACTACACAACACATACACACATACATACATAAATATTTTTATACAAAAATAATAATAAGAAGAAGAAATGAAATTTATAATAATTTTTAATCTTAAAAACATGTTTCTAAACATGAAAATTACTGAAACAAAATTTTCCAGCAAAAAAAAACAAACAAAAAAAATATTCCTCTTGTACTTGCTTTAGAAATACTACGGCATGCATTTGTAGCATGTAAAAGCATTATATGAACACGTATGCATGTGTGTATACACACACAAGGTTATAATATTCTCTACACACACACACACACACAGAACACACTTTCTCTTGCACTTTGTGGTTAACATCCTAGAAATTCCCAAATGTTGAACGTCGGTTTTCAATAGAACACACAAGAAAACGAAGAAGAAAAACAATAACAACCATATACCGTACGTACCATTTATGTATATCGTATACAATATATCGTATATAATATATATAACACAATACAATAATAACAACAACAACAACAACACCAACACAAGCAGCAACATAAGAGATATTGTTGTGCATAAAAGAACAAAAACAAAAAAAAACATCGAAAAACTATAACATGCTACAGGCAGGGTATTACTTACGATTACTTTGTTAAAGGAAAAAATACAACAAAAACGATAAACATATCGTGTGATGTATAAGAAAACTCCTAGGATTTTGATTATGAAGCTTTCAAAACATTAATAAATTGATTGCAGCCTAAGAAAATGGTCTTGATTGATCACTATTTCTATCAAGCTTGCTGAGGGCATTGAAATAATCACCCGATTACTATAGTTAGGCTTTTAAAGGTAGTTTATCGATAACTTTTTCATATATTTTTAGCGTTAATGCAACTGTACCGTGACGTAAGTTATTCAAAAATGCCGAAAGATTAAGGGATTCTACGTGAAGAGACGGTCTTTGTAGTAGTGCTACATAAAAATCTAGTTCAATTAATTGAGGGGAGGGATAGTGCTTACAAGCGGTGGAAGAGGTTCAGAACTGATGACTTGAAATCCGCATAACTGGAGGTTACTAGGCACATGGGAATTGCGAAAATATTGTATTATGGTAGAAAGTTTTCCAATGCGATGGACAATAAATCGAATTGGAAAGTTATTCGTGAAATAGGAATTGATGGACAATGTCCTAAAACTGATTTTGATGTGGATGTAAATGAACTTAATGACCAGTTTGTAGTACATTCAAGTGTTCCGACGGCAATCGGTGATATGTGTGATGACCTTTGTTGTGTCCCTCCACAATACTCCTTCGAGGTTTTGGAATGTATTTCAGAAGCTAAATCGAACGCTATTAGTTCTGATGATATAGATTCTTTGTTTTTGAAAGTTTTGACAAGTTTTGACAAGTTTCAATATAGTGCTGACTAAATCTACTTTTCCTGATGAATGGAAACTTGCTAAAATCCTTCCCATTCCCATGTTAAACAATGAGTTTAGGCCAATTGCTATTCTCCTTTTTTTGTCGAAGGTAATGGATAACATTATAGCTAGTCAGATCAATGATTATCTGAAATGTCACAGCTATTTAACAGTTAGCCAATCAAACTTCATGAAAGGTAGTACCCGTTCTATTAAATGTAGTTTAGGATATTAGGTTGGAGCTAGATGTAAATAGAGTAGCGTTTTTAGTTCTTCTGGATCACACCAAGGCTTTCGCTAGAGTCAATTATAAAATTTTATTGAATAACCTCCGGAAACTGTTTAATTTTTCAAAATACATACATAATTGGCCATTACAATCCTTCAGTCAGGATTACGACCTAGCTTCTCACACCACTTATGTTGTGTGCATTAATTTTATACATGAGTGGCGGGACCTACAGTTTTAAAGTCGACTCCGAACGACAGATTTTTGAGAAGCTTTTCATGGCAATTTTTACTCTCAGAGTCTTTGCCAGAAATCGGCTGAGAGGAAGTCGCCGAAGAAATATTTTTTTTTCGTTTTGATGTCTGACCTGGTATTCAAACCCGGGCCTTTCGTCTAATAAGCCAACACACTACCCACTAGACCACGGCGACTTCATCTCTCTGCGGCTAGTCAATTTTTTATATTTGTTGGACAGAAGTCAGATGGTTCACTTAGATGGAAATATTTCAGATTCGCTTAATATTAGTAGAGGTGTTTCCCAGGCATCAATACTGGGGCCTCTGTTATTCTGTATGTATATTAATGAGATGTCACTGCTGCCTTTAGTGCTATTGAACGGGAGTCTAAGAAGATGGGTCTGGCAGTAAATGAGGACAAAACGAAATATATGTTATCGACAAGTAGAGGTGTGCGGCGTATTGATTCTCAAATTATGGCCGATAACTATACTTTTGATACAGTCAAGGAATTCATTTACCTTGGCTCCGCCGTTACCACCGAAAATGATGTCAGTCTGGTGATCCAGCGCAGTATTACTCTTGCCAACAGGTGCTATTATGGTCTCAATAGGCAATTGAGTAGTAGAGACCTTTCTCGCAAGACGAAACTAATACTCTACAATACGCTCATCCTACCCGTGCTTCTTTATGGCGCAGAAGCATGGACCCTATTAAGAACTGATGCAGCTGCCTTGAGAGTATTCGAGAGAAAAGTCCTACGTAAGATCTTCGGTCCAGTGCGAGTTGGCGATGATTTTCGCATCCTATACAACAACGAGCTGTATAAGCTCCTCAACGACATGGACGTTGTACAGCGTATTAATATCCAGCGGCTGCCATGTCGTTCGAATGGAGGAGGATGATCCGGCGAGACGAGTATTTGAGGCGGGGATCTGCGGAAGTCGGCGAAGAGGACGACCTTGTATCCGTTGGAAAGACCAAATCGAGAAAACCCTGTCATCGATTGGTGTGACCAATTGGCGTAGGCGCGCAAGAAGCAGAAGCGCCTGGAAGGATGTGTTGCGGCAGGCCGAAATCCGTTAATCGGGTTGTTATGGCCAATTAAGTAAGTAATATTAATGATCTGCCAGATGTTTTGGTTCATGTACAGATTTATACCAGTACTCTTAAGGAGAATATTGATTCTTGTTTACACTTTGTTAACCGTGATTTGGATAGAATTGACAGTTAAGCTTTGGCAAATGGACTATGCATTAATTCCTCAAAGTCTAACTGCATAATGGTTTCGATAACCAATATTTCATTTTCCATTCTTGGATTGAGTACCAGGGGAAATAAAATTGACTAACATAGCAAGTCTATTACCAATCTGGGTATTGTATTTTATGACAGACTATCGTGGTCTAGCCGTATAAGTGTCGTTGTTGGCAGAATATACAGTATGCTTCGTAATTTATGGGCGGTCATTGTTTCAACTCCTTTTGCAATTCGTATGCAACATGCTAAGACTTATTTAATTCGTGTGCTATTGAAGGGGTGCGAAATTTTCGCAAACTGCGATAGGAATGACAACCGGAAACATAACTTGCCATACAATAATGTAACAAGATACGTCTTTCTTAAAGGTCGCTGGGATCATATTTCTCATTTGGCGTACCAGATATATTGTGTGAAATTTGATAATCTCCTGAAAATTTAATGCTTCATTCTATTCCACAAAATTATTGTTACAGGACAGCCAGAATATTTATTAGGACGAATTAAGTTTGCTAGAGCATTTGGGAGCATGAAGATTATTTAACAACGCTGTGAAAGCGTCAGTTTTTTATCTACACCTCAACTCTCTCGAATTAGACTAATTTTCATTGCAGGCAACGATATGTTAAATCGCATGGCACAATTGTTAAGAGGCAGGATACATTATTACAGAGTATAAATATGTGTGAACGAATGACACAGATGCACTCTAAGAACCTTCTTCTCATACATACACACATACACATACAATATATATAAATATACCCAAACATACACGCACACACACACATATATAAATGCTGGCATTTACGAAATGGAAAAACAATTTAACAAAAGCGTTGCTTTACTTAACAAGAATAACCAAAAAAAAAAACAAGAAAAAATTTAATTTTTCTTGATATTGAGAATGTGCTCTGAGCAATAGAGAGAGAGAGAGAGAGAGACAGAGTTACTTATACAAACTGGCATACATATGAGTATGTGTGTGAGTGCATGTGCATGTATGCCTACTTGTATTTGCATATGGGAAGGACGACAATAACATTGAAAAGATGTGTAGTCAACAAGAAAAAACAGAACAAAACAAAACAAAACAAAAAAAACAACAAAAATATGTTGCAACGGAAATGCTGCTGTGGCACTAAACAAAATGGAACCTTTAGCTGTTGATGTTCCAATAACAGCCACAAAAATAATAACAAATAAAACAACAACAACAACAATATTTAATAGTTGTAAAGTTTAATGCAAAAGCATAACAATGTTGTTAAAGAAATCCATCACAATATATTCGACAACAACAAAAAATAGAACAAGAGGCGTTGCTGTGGCATGCAATTAATAAGACTCTGTTCAGTTTACCTACAATGCTTTCAGAGAAGCGTAATGAAAAGGTAAACTAACATGTTTAATAAGGGCATGTCAGAAAAATCTATAAACTATACAACGATGTTGGTATCCTAACAGACAAAATGGTGCAATTCTGATTTCATGACTTCTATTTCAGGAATTTCTAAATAAAAAATATTCATAAACTTTTGAAAATCATAGCGTTTAAAGGAAATATAAGCCTTGTTTGGTTAACAGCAATTACTGGAACTACACTGAGCGCCAAAAGTAAGGAAACACCACTGAAATAATTCATTTTCCTAGGTTAGCGAGAAAAGTAAACGAGAATCATCGAATAAAATTCCTAAAATAAAAATGTTTATTTGCAGGGTGGCTGATATGTATTGCAACCAACTTCAGGTTATCAGTTAACCGCTCGTCTGACAGCTGACAGGCTTATTCCAGTGACAGTTCATTTTATTATTTACAAGCTTACGAAAGCATTTTGATCTATTGCATTCAGAAAAAAAGTTATTCGTGATGTAATTCAAGCGTGATTGCTTTATATTTGGCTGGGAAACCACAGGTGACTATCGTTAGAGCTCTCCAGCATTTAAATGTGAATACATTTTGTGTTTCTCGTACCATTGCTCGTTACCGTGATACTGGCAGTGTTGCATTGCGTCCAAAAAGTGGACGAAAAAAAAAACGGTAATAACACCAGAAATGATCCGAAAAGTGAAGGCCAGATTTGATCGAAATCCACGCCGCAGTGGTAGAAAAATTGCTCGTGATCTGAACATATCGCGAGAACGGATGCAACACATATTCAAAAATGAGCTTGGACTGAGCAATGGAAGTTTCAAAAAGTGCAAGAGCTCATCGATGGACAAAAAAAGTTAGACTGGAACGAGCCAAGGAGTTACTTCGCTTGCACGAAAGTGGCCAGTTATCGAATTTGGTTTTCTCCGATAAGAAGCCATTCCAAATTGAGCAGTTTGTGAACAAACAAAATGATCGGATTTACTTGCCAAAGAGGTCAGCTGAAAATTTACACCCGCTATTGGGCACTTGAACTCAAGCGCCGCCGATGGTAATGGTGTGGGCTGATGGTCGCTCCCCGCTCGTATTCATCAACCGTGGGGTCAAAATAAATGCCGAATATTATAGGGAAAGTGTCTTAAAGATAGTATTGAAGCCCTCGGCAGACAAACATTTCGGCACCATCGCACTCAGCACGCGTTAACCAAGAATGGCTTAAAAAGAAAGTTCCTCACTTCATTTCTACCAAAATCTACGGATCTCAATCCGTTATACTTTTGCGCCTGTGGCATTTTGGAGAGTAAGGTTGTCACTACCAATGTGTCGATCATTTCAAGACGGCGCTTCGTAGAGAATGGGCCAAAATACCGCAGACCCACTTTCGTGCAGCCTGTGATGTCTTTGTCGGCCGTTTGAAGACAATAATTCGTACCAAAGGTGGCCAATTCGAACAAATCTAAACTGATTCTAAAATTTGATTTGATCTCCAGCATTTTATGCTTTTGAACAATAAAATTAAAAAAAAAAAAAATACAGCCACCCTGTATAACTTATAAAAACAAAAACCAAATATAAAATTATTGTTATGCTACAAGCATATTTTTTTATACTTGAAACTTTAAAATTATAATCGGTTTTGACTTACTTATGGCGCTCAGTGTACATGAATAATACTATTACGAAAATGGAAAAGTCTAGATACTGGTGTTTTGCTTTAACATCGTTTATCTTAAATATTAAAAACAAAAGCTACAAAAACAATTAACTTGTTTACAAAATATCTCACCAGCGTAAAAACAATGAAAAAAAGTAAACAAAAATATAACAACAAACATCATAAGAATGTACGATGGCTCAATTCGACCTCCGCATAATGTACTTGTCTTAATTGACAAGTACACGTCCTTGTTCTTTAACCTAAAACCACAACAATAAATGTAATCGATATATACAAACAACAATAATAAAACAACGATGTTTACATTTATAGAGATCTTGAAAAGGTGAAGCCACGAATATTCGCCTTCCATATAAAACGTAAAATAAAGCAGGCAACAGAGTTAGTGAAGTTCAGTCAGTCTTGAGTAAAGACGCGGAGTGTTTGAAACGTGGTTTGAAAATCTCCGCTGTAAAGATCTGTCGAATAATTATCTAGTAATTGTTATTGTTTATGCAAAGAGTATAAACAGTGGAATAGCAAACAAAGCAATTGTTGTTGTTTACATCAAGTTGTGAGCAGTAGCACACAGAATTGGGCGAATAATAAAGGATTTTAAATTAAAACTAAACACAAATTTGTTTTTATTTTATTTGCAATCTATGAGCTGATATTTTAAATGTTTTTAAAGGGTGAAAACGTAACAATACATACATACATAATTGGCGGGACCAACAGTTTGAAGTCGACACCGAATTATAGATTTTTTGAGAAACTTTTCATGACAAATTGTACTTTACTCTCAGAGTTTTTGCAGAACATCTGCTAAGAAGAAGTCGTCAAAGAAATATTTTCTGCAAATTTCGTTTTGCTGGAGATGTCTGATGTTGGAATTGAACCTTGGCCATACGACTAATAAGCCAACACACTACCTACTAGATTACAACGACTATATGGTATAGCTTCAGATTTTATCATTATTATTGCATGTAGAGGTGTCGTATTATTACATTCAAATGATTTTTTAACAGCCGCACAAACAAAATATGACATCTCTTTAATGCCTCCCCTCAATATAGTTGTTCTGACAAACTTCAGGATAACTCTCGCTTAGTATTTCATACGCCCCCAGATATCTCCTTCAGAGTTGTATTAATGCAGCACAGTATCAAATTACGTGTTCTGTCCATTAGAGAATAACGCACTGAATTTGAGGCGATCCTTATTCTAGGCAAGTGGCCTTCGACAGTGGCCTGTCTATTCTACTATAATCTAAAGCGTGACTCAAATCTCTCTCATTGTAGTTACTCAACAAAAGCTTTGATTACTTTAAAGCCGTTCGACCTGTGAAAAACCTTCTAATTATAGTTCTAACCTTCACAACCAACAGTGTCTCCTGTATTTCTGTGAGACAGATCCTTATTGCGCCGGTTATAGCAATACATTCCAATCTCAGTATCTTATTAATATCACGTGATAGTCAGTCTCTTTCCTATCCACTCTTTTATTAGTCATTTAGTTCCATAAGTTGTGGAAAATCTTTCAACACTGCATTATCTGTACATCGGTTGTTAGGTATCACTCCCTTGATCGATGATCGTAAAAATGTTTTTCTCCTTTTTCTAAAAATTAATTTTATGGGCTCCACAGGAAAAAAATGTATCCAACACTTGAGTAATTTCTTTACATTTCAAAAAATTTTCTGTACTGCTATTATTTTCTCCATGGCTGTAGTTACATGTATGTTTGTATTTCATTTAATTTTTTGTTTGTTTATTTTTATTTCTAATTTTTTTTAATAAATTAACAATTTACTTGCAGTTGTCAGTTCATGCTTTCCCTTGATTAAATAAATTTGAAATCCAAATTTTGCTTTTTTTTGGTAGGGTTCTGATAACAAAATGGGGGAAATATTGTTTTCATTAGTGTAAGTAGTTTTTGTAAAAGAATTGCCAAAACAAATTTTTTTTATTACAAACAAATTTTTCTTAAAAACCTTAAAAGGAGGAGGGGATGGGAAAGCAATTTTAATTGAAGAAAAACTTAAAATAAATCTTACGAGAGGCAGTTATTGCTAGTAAAAAACCTTTAAAATATTAGCTCGTAGTTTCCAGATAATTTAAAAATAAATTTTTGTGTAGTTTTAATAAAACTCTTTTTTATTATTCGTATAATTCTGTGTGCCACTATTCACAACTTGATGTAAACAACAACAATTGCTTTGTTTGTTATTCCTCTGTTAAGCTAGTTCCTGTTTCTGATTTTATGTTATTAATTCGGAGGTCTAGTCAACTCAATCCTTATTGTAACGTTTTTACCTATTAAAAACGTTTAAAATATGAGCTCGAAGATTGCAAATAAAATAAAAATAAATTTGTGTTTAGTTTTAATTAAAATCCTTTATTATTTGCCACTGTTCACAAGTTGATGTAAACAACAACAATTGCCTTATTTGTTAGCCCTCTGGTTATACACTTTGTTTAAAAAATAGCAATTACTAGACAATTATTCTCTATAACGGAGATATTCAAGGCACGATTACTCTTTTCAAACACACCGTGTCTTCACACAAGACTGACTAGTCTAGTCAACTCAATCCTTATTGCAACGTTTTTACCTATTAAAAACTTTTAAAATATGAGCTCGAAGATTGCAAATAAAATAAAAATAAATTTGTGTTTAGTTTGTGTGCTACTGTCCATAACTTGATGTAAACAACAGCAACTGTTTTGTTTGTTAGTCCTCTGTTGATACTCTTTGCATAAACAATAACTATTACTAGGCAATTATTCGACAGATCTTTGTAACGAAAATGTTCAAACCACGATTATTCTCTTCAAACACACCGCATCCTCACACAGGACTGACTGAACTTTTTGAACTCAGTTGCCTGATTTGACTTGGCAAAGTAAACACTCTAATGAATGTTCTTGAAGGTGACCATTCGTGGCTTTGCCTTCTCGAAATTTCTATAAATCGATATCTCCATTCCATACCGTTCTATAACGTTCTGTTAAAATTTGGTTAAGATGCTCCAATCCGTTCCCAAGTTATAGGGAAAAATCTACTTAGAATACACATATAATCGTATGTCGCATGAAAACTTTGAGAGCTCATAACTCAAAACACACTTTTCGACTTAGAATGTTATAGAACATCGTTGTTTACATTTATTATTGTAGTATTGTTGGTATATTTTTGTTTACTTGTTTACAATTTTTTTTATGCTGGTGTTTGTTGTTATATTAAGCAGTTCGATAATTTGTAAACAAGTTCATTGTTGGGTTTGTTTTTGTAGTTTTTTTTTATAATTTTAATATTAAACGATGTAAAAGCAAGACACCAGTATCTAGATTTCTCATTTTGGTAAAAATATTGTTTAAATTGACATTTACATGGACATGGCACTATAATTATTTTTCCTTTACATTTGCATACACAAAAAAGAAATAGAAAATTTTGAATTTTAATTTACAACATGCGAAACGTTAAAAATTATTTAAGAATTCTTTGTGGGTTGGACGCCAAACTAATTTATTTTTAACTTTGCTGTGATGTCCTTCATTCATATTTTTCTAATTTTCCAGATTCTTTCTTTATTTTTTTTTGAATTGAATCGCAAAAGGATGAAAAGTAAAGAAAACTATGACTGACTGACTGACTGACTTATCTTTTAGAATTTGGAAGAGTTGTATAGTTTTTGCTGAAAAACATTTCATTTTTGTCATTCTTTCTAAGGGGTTTCGGTTAAAATTGCATAATTTGTGCTTATGGTTGATTATTTTTACACAGAACTCGCCTCTAAAGGGTGGTTAAAGTTATTAGAAAATGTTTCGCTTGATGATTATGAATAAGAGATGATGAAACCAATTATAACTCCCCCTGCAAACTACGCCCATTCATTTTATAAGAAGAACAGAAGAAATAGGAGAAGAAGAAGACTTTATTCAATTATTTCATTATTATGCTTAACGAAACTGCTTAACTATGCAAATATGAAAAGTCGTCCAGTTCAGTGCTGAACTGAAAGCTAAGCTAACCAAAGAAGCAAAAAAAACCCCCCCACAACCAAATACCAAAGCCATGGTTGAGTGCACAACTGACAACAACTGACAGTTAGCTGGACGAAAAGACAAGCATCACACCCACACACACTCTTCTAACTGTTTGAAGAAATTTTTGAGACAAAAATTTTTGTTCATCTTTAAGCCAATAACCACTGTTCCGCAGTCAGTCAGTCAGTCAGCCAGCCAGCCAGCCAGTATAGTAAGCCATTGGAAAATCTTTGACAAAGACATTCTCTTTGGCCATCATCTTATATTTTATTAAGTTTGTTGTCTTTTCAATTCATCTACACCCAGATACTTATACAGCAAGTCAGCAAAGACAATGCCATAGACCAGGCAGGCTGCTGCCAAAGCTGCTGAACAATTAAAAAAAAGTCTCACAAAAAATTATTCTTTTGCCGACTAGTTTAGCTGCGTATAATTGCATGAAATTAAATTAATGTTTTATCATGAATACGTCAGTATAAGAAGAAAAAAAAAAACAAAAAAACTGACAAAGAAATACAGAAATAATAACGAAATAAAGTTTGAAATGTCAAAAAATTAATCACTACGTAACTGGTATTTTAATTGAGGCAAATTCGAAGACAATATGCATACATACATAATTGTTCATTACAAGCCTTCAATTAGAATTACGACCTAGCTTCTCACACTTAATTAAACGAACATTAAGTATATAAAACAGACAATAACAAAATATACACATTATACGGTACATTTAAGTACACAAGAAAATACGGCAGGATCTACAGTTTAAAGTCGACTCCGAACGAAAGAATAGAGAAATATTTGAGAAACTTTTCATGGCAATTTTATTTTACACTCAGAATTTTTGCCAGAAATCTGCTGAGGGTAAGTCGCCGAGGAAATCTTTCAATATTTTCAATTCGAAGCTTAGAAAATGCCTGCAAAAATGCAAAATTTAAGAAAGAAAAATTTAAATGAGAATAATTTTCCGCTCCACACAATTATAAACTTAAATTGTGTCACCTTAGCTAGCTAGTTTTAATTTTTAGGTTAGCTTAAGTCACGGCTATTGTGTTTGCTTTAGGAAAGGGTGTACAAAAGCAATCACATGACTACAGTGATTTCGTTGATGACGATCACGTTCTAACGTTTCCTATTGTCCGTCAATATGTTGCGCTATTTCGCCCGTGAAGTATTTATTAAGAGAAATTTATTAATAGAAATAAATTGTGTCCCCTAGCTAGCTAGTTTTAGGTTAGCTTAAGTCACGGCCATTGCGTTTGCTTTAGGAAAGGGTGTACAAAAGCAATCACATGACTACAGGGATTTCGTTGATGACGCTCACATTCTAAAGTTTCCTATTGTCCGTCAATAGGTTGGGCGATTTCGCCCGTGAAGTATTTGTTAAAAGAAATAGGAGGTATAGCGGGGACAACCCCGCGATAAGTGATCACCCTTCGTGGTGTACTCCTCGTCGTGCATTCCTTGCTCCTCTTGCCGCTTTCGTTTATCCCTGGGCGTAGACAGGCATGCGATCGTTGACAGTTTTAAATCGATTGCTGCTGGTGCTTCTGCTCCGCTGCGCCGTTCCTGTTGCTGCTGCTGTTGTTCATATGCCGGTCCAAATTGCTCCTCCCCCTTGCTGTTAGCATCCCCGTTATTGCCGGTATTGCCATCATTACCGTGATTGCCGCCATTACCGTCACTGCCGTCACCGCCGCTGCCTAGCCTACTGCGTTGATGTGTGTCTTCATGTTAAGTTCGTTTCGTCCACTCCTGGTGCCACACCATGTGGCCAAAGCCTCGTCCGTGAGGACGCTGTTCAATGTTAGTACAGTAAGTGCCGATATTGCCGTCATTACCATCATTGTAGTCACCGCCGCCGCCTAGCCTGCTGCATTATTGTGTGCCTTCCAGTTATGTTCGTTTTCTCTACTCCCGGTGCCACATCATGTGGCCAAAGCCTCGTCCGTGAGGACGCTGTTCAATTTAAGTACTGCTATTGTAGTTCTTTATGTCGATGTATGTTTATTGGGTCGCTGTGCGCCACTAGCCCCGAACAGTTTGGAGTTCAACTGGTAGTAATCGATTTGATTACGAGGTCTGACCGGAGATTTAATTCTGGTACCACGGGAGCTAGAAGTCACTGGAACTAATCCCTCCAACCTGGCTATTAGTGTGGCCCCTTGTGGGAGCATCGTGATGTCTGTGGTTTGGACCCAAATCGCGGGAATAGTCTAGTTAGGCTCGGTGCAGAGTTGCATTCTCAGACGACTTCCGTGACCCAAAGATCGGAAGGAGTTTTAGATAGGCTCCGCTCCTAAGCAAGGGGGAGGTCATGTCTGAATATATGGCTTCGAATTGGTACTCAGTAACAGATGGCAGCGTTGCTAGACGAATTGTATTTCAAACTGTGCGAAGAGTACCATGGGATTAGGTCCACGCGGACAGGTACTCATGTAAAACTCATCATCGTTGTCCGTCAACACGGTATATCTATATAGAAATTAGCTTCCTTTTGCAACATTAACGAGAATAGAGCTGAGGAAGGACTATCCAAAAAGTGTTTTCTTTTTGGGATGCCTGAGCTGAGTTTTAAACTAGAAGCTCTTGTTTAGTAAGCTAACTACCACCTCAATGGAACATACATACATAATTGCTGATTACAACCCTTCAGCCAGGATTACAACCTAGCTTCTCATAGCATGTATACATGAGTGGCTGGACTTACAGTTTAAAGTCGACTCGGGACAACAGATTTTTTTAAAAAACTTTTCATGGCATTTTTATTTCTCAATCTCAGAATTTTTGACAGAAATCTGCTGAGTGAGAGTCACTGAAGAAATATTTTTCGAATTTCATTTTGTTGGAGATGTCTAACCTGGGATTTGAACCGTGGCCTCACGTTTACGGTGACTTTTACTTCAAACTTCTCTTATCACTCAAAGAAAACGATTCTTTCCTTATAAGCATTACATGATGCTATGTCGCGGAAAGTCTCGTACTATCCTCTAGGCACTCTCATATGGGCAGAGTGCTTGAAAGCAATCTGACTATCAGATAATATTGCTATGAAAAGATCTTTCGGAAATGTTGACTTTCGTTGGAAAAAAACTTACACGTCCCAATGAAAGTTTTTCAAGAGTTTTGGAAAACATTCATCAAAAATTCTTCAAATTATCGAAAATAAAAAATTTTCTCGACACAGAATTCAATCAACAATTTTATTCCCATTCGAAATGAAATCCTTTCATCATGTTTCATGATTAAATCTTTAAAATATTTTTAAAGTTTTTTGAAAACTTTATTTCATAATAAAAAAACAATATTCCAAGCATTCTTAATATTCGATATTCGTTTGAGCAAAAATTTTTGACCGCATAAATTGAAACAACAAAAAAAAAGAGTTCCCTAAGACCTCTACAGTTTTTTTTTTTGGTTTTCCAGCAGAAATATTTTTATCCTCTCTCGAGTAATTTCATTCTCTTGCAGTTCATATTTTCTTTAAAATTATTTTCCATGCTGGACACAATACAACGAAATTCTAAGAAACTTAAGCAAAAATTTTTGTATTGGGTTTCTATCCCTACACCATAATGGTTGGTAACTTAGCTTCTGGCTGATGGTATGCAATCGAGGATCCAGGAATCTGTGAATTCTCTGAACTGTAAGTGAATGAAATTAATATGTTTGTGTTAGAGGGTCTTTCGAGTTGAAAGTTTCCTTCCTAGACAACGACTACACTTTCCAACAAACAATAGAAAAAAATTCTATTAAAAGACAAAGTATGAAGGACGCAACCAATACGCTAAGAGGCTAGTCGTAGGTCTCAGTACTTATGAGAGTTTAATCACAAGTTTGACACAGAAAGATAAGACAGAGAACAAGACTCTCTATTTGAAACGTAAAAGGTTCGCCAGGATTTTTGCCTGCCCTTATTGCTATTAAAGGTGTTTGTTGCCGTATGTAGTATTGAGATGAGGAAAATAGAATTTCCCAGACGCTGGCATTTGTTTCCAAAGCAGTCATGGGCTGGCTTGCAAATCAACACAAAAAATTCGAAGGCAACATGCATGCATACACAATTGGTCATTACATACCTTCAGTCAGGGTTACGGCCCAGCTTATAAGTATACAAAACAGATAATAACAAAATATACACATTGTACGGTACATTTAAATACACAGGAAAATACGGCGGGATCTACAGTTTAACTTGTTCACTTTCAACTACGAGATAACTCGTAGCTTGCGTTCCCTTCTAGGAAGCTAAACTACGAGTTATGTCGTGCTTACTAATGTGAAAAAATCAAGCCATCGTTTTGTGACTAGTTTTCTGAAATTTGCCGTGGCAGTCAACGTTGTAAAGTCGACTCCGAACGACAGAGTAAAGAAACTTTTGAGAAACTTTTCATGGCAATTTTGTTTTCCACTCAGAATTTTTTCCAGAAATCTGCTAAGGGGAAGTCGCCAAAGAAATATTTTCATAGTTCTCGTTTTGATATCTGGCTTTACGTCTAATAAGCCAACACACTACCTACTAAACTACAGCGAGTTCAATTCGAAAGCTACGCCAAATTGAATATTTAAGGAAGGATTTAAGGCCGTATATGGTAGTAGAGACCCGTGTTGAAAAGATTATGGCAAGTTTATTGGACGACATTACGATATGACAGATCAAGTGGTTGACAGCTCCCATCCTTCTTCACGGCACCAGTAAACTCTAAGCTTTCCAAAGAGCATAAGCAACAAAAGTGAATGGAGCAAGTTTGTCAAAAACTTTTAGAGTAGTGGAGGGAAATATTCGTGGTTCGTGCAAACAATAAATCTTTTCCAAGCGTTAGTTTACATCATATTCAGCTTGCACAGAAGGTACAGAGTTCGTGAAATAAGAATACCAAGACCATGGGAGCCAGTAAGCCTGTTTATAAGATTATCTCAAGCTAAGTAAGGAACCCTATCGGTTAGGCAAAGAAAACAAGACCAACTTGTACTAGGTCTCAGCGTATAAGGGTAATGAATAGGCAGATGGACTCTATACCGCAAATGGGATCAGAATTTTTTCAACGAAGGAGCAGGAGGATAGTATGGAAATCTAAGCTTTTCTTCATTCAGCATAATTGGTCCTTACAACCCTTCAGTCAGGATTACAACCTAGCTTCTCACACCATTTATGTTTTGTGTGTGAATTTTCTTCATGAGTGGCGCGCTCTACAGTTTAAAGTCGACTCCGAACGACAGATTTTTTTTAGGAAACTTTTCCATGCCAAATTAATTTACTCTCAGAGTTTTTGCCAGACATCAGTTGAGAGTAAGTCACCGAAGGAATGTTTCCATATTTTCTTCTTGATGTATGACATGGGGTTTGAAATTCATTCGAATAAGCTGCCACACTATCCACTAGACTACGGCGATAATGTGATAAACAAGTTAACAAAAATGCAACAACAAACAGTGCAAGAATAAGTGTAAACAAAATACACAAACACCATGTTTACATTTATAGAGATTAAGAGAAGGCAAAGTCATATAAAAAAGGGAAGACAAGGCAACAGCGTCAGTAAACGTTCAGTCAGCCTTGTGTGTGAAGATGCTGTTACCATATTTTCGTTTTGATGTTTGGTATGGTGTTTTAACCGTGGCCTTACGTCTAATAAGTCAGCATACTATCTACTAGACTAAGAGGACTTGCTTAATTAGTCATTGCAACTCTTTAGCCAGGATTAGAACCTAGTTTCTTACATCACTTATGTCTGCGTGTGCTAATTTTGTATATGAGTGGGGCGGCCTATAATTTTAATACCATTTCCAAACGAATGATTTCGAGAAGGTCTTCACAGTTCGTATCGGCGTAACACATCACTGATCAGAGTGAAATAAATTAAAACGAGTTATAGCGCCTCCTTAGATCGATATTTGAGCACATGTTGCTTTATTTTGGGTTTCTTTATTTCATTTGGTTTTGGTTTTGTTGGTTCTTAGAAATATTTTTGAAGTCGTACGAAAAGAATATTAGTTTGGCTGGCATAAAACTTTTTAATTTGACTTGAACGATGCCAATAGAATATTCTCTTTTACATACACTCACATACACTCTCCGATATACTTACATTGAGGCAGACAGACAGACGAATAGACAGACAGACAGACAGACATAAAGTAATAAATTCAAGGACTTCTTTCCTTTTTTCTTCCCAAAGAAATCTCTTGAAGTCTTCTTAACTTTCCAGGCTTAGTCTGGGGAGAGTAAGGCTTTGGTTGGTGAATACAAGTCTTGAAGTTATTTCGTTCAAAAAAGACCAAAAAAAAATCCACTTCAGTGAGACCGGCAGCAGATGTTGAAAGTCTAACAAAAAAAGTGAAATTTTTTTTTAAACTCTTTGACGTTTAATAAAGTGCCTCAATGGACACTGAAATTATGTTTTTCATTTTGAATTAAAAATTTTCCACAAAAAAAAAAAATCCATTTCCTATGGCCTCTTTTGCTTAACTTTTCGTTTCGAAGAAAATTTATTCGCCTTTTAAAATTCCATAAATCATGGGAAAAATTTTTTCTTTCGCAACGCATTGTTTTCTCCCAATCGCCATGAGCCTAGGGGATTACTGGTACTGTTGCGTGCTTGTGTTTGACAGTGTTTGTTTCGGTGTTGTGTGTGAGTGTTCATGGGCAAGTATTTGAATACTCGCATGTATTGTGTCAAGATCCTTAAGGACGATAAGGCTGATGGTGATGATTTATTTCTTCTCTTTGTTTTTTCTTAATCGAAATGCTTAATGTAAGCTTTTAGCGTTACTTGCCGCGTTACATGCAGGTGAAAATAATTGTATGACCCCGGGGGTCATGGTTTGGTTAGACAAAGCAATTGTAATGCTATAGCAATGGAGAGGTTAAAAAATTATATTTTAAGAAGTCATATTTTAAGACGAAATGTCTGTTAATTTTGTAAATCATTGTAGGGACCCGGTCTTCAGGATATACATACATACATAATGGCCATTTTTAATAAGATCTAGTTTCAAAAGTCGTTAATTTATCTATTTACTCGGCGATTTTTAGAAGTTTTCATGTCAATTTTTATAAATCTGTTTAAAGGAAGAATATTTTTCGTTTGATGTGCTTAAGCCTTTGTCATGCAACAAATCCCACTACTATAAGCTATATTAGACCAGTTGCGATAGCAGATGGCTTATGTGAATTTTTTAATTAATACGCAAACACTCTACATCATCGCATTGTGGGAGGTGATTATGGTGGCATGTGCTCACAATGAATGCAATTTGTATGATAACGTCTGCAACATATGGAATCGTAAGGGCATTATACAGGCATACAAAGAAAATGCAGTAACTGGTCAGGATAGGTGGATATGATATGGCAGTGCTAGTAGAGCAGTCGTTGTATTCTAAAATGCAGTGTGTTGATTTATTAGACCAGAGACCACGGTTCAAACCCTAGATCAGACGTTTCTAAAATACCGAAATATAGAAAAATATTTCTTTAGGCGACTTCCTCTTCTCAGCAGATTTCTGGTAAAAACTGTGAAAGTGAAATAAAAATGTTTTGACAAGTTCCTCAGAAAATCTGTCATTTGAAGTCGATTTCAAACTGTAGCTCCTGCAACTCATGCACAAAACATAAGTGGTAAGAGAAACTAGGACGTAATTCCGATAAAAGGGGTATAATCAGACATCGGCACAAACGCAACTAGATCAAAATGTGAGTGTATTTCTGAGAGGTAGTGTGTATAACCCAGAGGAAAATTGTTAGTAATATCTTCAAATGTAACCTAAAAATAATGCTTATCTAGTGGAAAATGGAAAATATACTTCGCCAAATCTCTAAAAATACTGCATATTTAACTTGATAAATATTCTCCAAAAATGGAGATTAGAAAATAGTGAATCCTACTGTAATTTTTCTTTGGGTGTATAATTGAAATACAGAAAAAAAACAATTGTAAAAAGAAGCGATGAGAACCTGCTTCAATGAAGATTGTTCAAGTAGTTGAATGCAATTTTACGCTCGTTTAATGAACATCGTTAACGTTCGTATGCTATGTGTGTACAAAGAAGAAGATGTTTCTTCCCCTGAGGGAAATTGGTTGTAATTTCCCTAAGTATGTATGTATAAATGCATGTGAAAGTGTATGTAGTGTCTTCGATTTAAAGCAAAACATGATTAGATGGAAGTGCTTCTATGAGCGTAGTTTGTGTGATAACGATTGGAACATATAGAGTCCTCGGGCCAGTCCACAGATGTACGAGTACAAACAAAATCGAGTAATAAGTTGATATAGAAGGAAATAATGTGGCAGAATCAGTAGAGAACTGAATAGAGTTGCCATAAAACTTTAGAGTTTTAAAGTTTTTATTAAAACTTTTTTTTTGAATGGAAGGACTTTTTTGTCAGGACAATTAGAGCACAAACGCTGTTTTACTTATAAAATCAGGGTCTGTGATCAGTTGCATGAGATCAGTTAAGATATTTATTGAGTATGAAATAAGATCGGTTTGGAAACCCTATTATACCAGATAGAAGTGGAAAAGGGAAGACATAGTACGACTTCCTTCAGAAAACCTTCTAACAAAAACTTTGAGGGTAAAATAAAATTGCTGTGAAAAGTTTCTTAAAAAATCTGTCACTCGAAATCAACTTCAAACCGTTGGCTCCGTCACTCATGGATAAAATTAACACACACGGCATAAGTGATGTAAGGAGCTAGGTTGTAATCTTGACTAAAGGGCTGTTATGCCGAATAAAACTGAATCATAATTTTGTTTTACAGAACTGTGGCTCTTACTTTAGCGTCGTTGAGGTATTGCAGACCTCCTTTAAACTCTAGATCCTGCCACACACAGCATGGATGGCGTAACCCACTAGGTTGTAATCCTGGCTAAAGGGTTATAATGATCAATTTAAGTAAGTAAGAAGAGTTTATAAATTTTAATTACAAGTGAGTCTATATTAACTACATAGGCGTGGACGATAGCTGCTGGGATAATCATTATTTGTTTTATTATTTGGTTTATTTCGCTTCAGAATAAATATTATCTCTGAGGCAGAACCTATGGATATAGAAAACTGAGGCATAAGTTTGTTTCAGAGAACAGTGGCTGTTATTCCTGCATTGTAGAGGGATTGTAGTCGCCCTTCCCAATAAATATGAAGATTTTCAATGAAAACGGATTGGTTAAAAAAATTTCTGTTATTTGTTAACCGTATTTATACTTTTGTAGGCCTGCATAGATCCACAAGTAACAAATTTCACAAATTTCTGAACCAATTCTTAAGACCTTCTTAAAATCGAGAAAATTATAAAGATTTAAAAAATTTCAGAAATTTTCTAACCGTATGAGTACTTTTGTGCTTGAGTGTATTTCTTTTTTGTGTTATTATTGCACCACCTTTTGAAAACCCAAGATATTAAAGTGCAACTCGCCAAAGTTTTGGGAGCAAAGACTTCATGTCCTCCCAAACAATGATTGCTTAGCTTTTTATAGGAGTTACCGGGTATGATAGGTGCATTTGTACTTCCGTTTCGCTAATGGTGTCTACAGTAGAGAATGATTTTTGTTTCATATTTTTATGGGTTAACAGCACATCAGCATAAGCCGATGTATCGTTATTGAACGTCGATGTACATACATACATAATTGGCCATTACGACCCTTCAGTCAGGATTACGACCAAGCTTCTCACACCACCTATGCTGTGTGTGTTAATTTTATACATGAGAGGCGGGACCTACAGTTTAAAGTCGACTCCGAACGACAGATTTTTGAGAAGCTTTTCATGGCAATTTTTACTCTCAGAGTCTTTGCCAGAAATCTGCTGAGAGGAAGTCGCCGAAGAAATATTTTTTCGTTTTGATGTCTGACCTGGGATTCGAACCCGGGTCTAATAAGCCAACACACTACCCACTAGACCACGGCGACTTCACGTCGATGTATCGTCCATAAAATGTGTCGTTTGAATTCCTAAGTCTAGTGGATAGTGTGTCGGCTTATAAGACGTGAGGCCACGGTTCAAACCCCAGTACAGCAATATGAAAAAAATATTTCTTCGGTGACTTCCTCTCAGAAAATTTCTGGCAAAAATAAAATAAAGTTGCCAAGTAAAAAGTTCTCAAAAATCTGCCGTTCAGGATCCATTTAAATTAAATTTCCCCGCAATCTATGGATAAAATTAACACAAACGGCATGGATAGTGTAAGAAACTAGGTCGTACTTTTGACTGAAGGGTGTATGTATGGATGTAATGTTTCTGATCCCCCACATTAATACTCAAATTCTCTCCGTCTTCGTGTTGATCGTAGTTAGTCTGATAACGATTGCAACATATAGAGTCATTTGGCCAGTCCACAGATGTACGAGTACAAAGAAAATCGAGTAATAAGTTGGCATAGAAGGAAATAATATGGCAGAACCAGTAGAGAACTGAATAGAGTTGCCAAAGAACTTTAGAGTTTTAAAGTTTTTATTGAAACTTATTTTGAATGGAAGAGATTTTGTGTCAGAGCGATTAAAACACACACGAAGTTTAACATACAACGTCAGGATTTATAATCAGCGCCATGAGCTCAGTTGTGCTACTTATTGAGCATGAAATGAGATCGGCTTGGAAACCCTACTATACCAGACAGAAGTGTAAATGGAATGAGTTAGTAATGCATAGACACAATGCCATTTCTTCTAAGTAGTCTTCGAGAAAAGGCTCTGAAAGTAGAATAAAATTGCAGTGAATGGTTTCTTAAAAATCATGTAGTTTAATCGACTTTAAACTGTAGGTCCCACCACTCACTGATGGAGATTTATAAGGCGAAATCGGCTGGAAATCACATACCCGGTCACTTTAGGGAAAAAACAATTTCAAAATGGCAATGACGATGGAACGATGAGGATAGAGGAAGGTGGACGGTGAGACTTATCACGGACATTTGGAGAGGTAAATTACTACGTTACACAGATGATATATGGACACGGATATATTAGGAAATTTCTGCACAGAATAGGCAAGACCGCCGCCCCTTACTGTCTATACGAGGAAGGAGAAATAATTATTGATGCAGAACACATTGTTTTCGAATGTGTATGTCAATGAAGTCGCCGAGGTCTAGCGGGTAGTGTGTTGGCTTATTAGACAAAAGGCCCGGGTTCAAATCCCAGGTCAGACATCAAAACGAAAAATATTTCTTCGGCGACATCTTCTCAGCAGATTTCTGGCAAAGACTCTGAGAGTAAAAATTGCCATGAAAAGCTTCTCAAAAATCTGTCGTTCGGAGTCGACTTTAAACTGTAGGTCCCGCCACTCATGCATAAAATTAACGCACACAACATAAATGGTGTGAGAAGCTAGGTCGTAATCCTGACTAAAGGGTTGTAATGGCCAATTATGTATGTACGTCAATAATTGGAACGATCACGGCCGTTAACATTGTTTGAGTTATCATTGTGAGTAGAAAGAATTGGGCCTCAGTGGCGAATTATGTGGAGTGCATTCTGAGACTGAAAAAGAGAGTTCTTGAGGCTACAGAACATCTAGGCACGCCGGCATAGATGACACTGGCATACGTGTTGAACGAAATTCCAAGAATAGTGGAGACTATCTCTTCAACTTTTGATATACAATACGGAAGCGAATATGAGCATGCAGGGGCCAAAAGGAATCCACTCCGAAGTAAAACCACCGTAGTTCCGGAGTGGGCTTAATAAGTCCACGAGCGAGTTAGGGATTTAGTGGGTGAGGGCACACGGAGGATGTGACAACTTTCTCTATTGGTGCGGTTAGGTACATTTACTCCTCCGTAGCGTAAAAAAAAAAACAAAACCATTCAGTACAAAATTAACACACACAACATGGGTGAATTGAGAACTTAGGTTTTAATCCTTGCTAAAGAATTGTAATGACCTAAGAAGTGAGAAACTAAGGAAGTGTGGTGATAAGCAACTTTTAAGTCACTTATGCTGAGAAATATTGATTCCAATGTGAGAAGCCCTTTTATAAAACAGAGATTTCAGTACAGACAACATAACAACATAGCCTATCTGAGACAGTAAACTGCAAACGTCATATCTGTCCGTTTGTAAAAGAAAAATTATTGAAGAATCAATTTTTTTTCTCTGATTATAACACCACCAAAAGGGCATTAATATTGCATTTACTATGTAATTCTGTATGATAAATATCATGTCGTATAAATTAAATGATGACACTTTTTCCATTCAACATTCCTTTGTTGTTTCTTTTCTGTTCTTTTTTTTTAATGAATTTTCAAGTCCATTTACACACAAAAAATAAAAAAACCGAGAGAGACACTCAATCAACTCGTAAGTCTTGTTAATCCTCATTTATAAATATTTTATATGAGTTTTTAAAAAAACCAACAAACAATGGAAAAAATTTTATGAAAAAAATGCAATTACATGAGCCTGCCTCCATTAACAACGTTTGTTTAAAGGATATTCACCAGCAACAACGCATAAATCACACCAGCGGGTATAAAATTTATGGCAGAATGTCGTGTGTTCCAGAACAGCAGCAGCAAAAAAAAAAGGTTAAAAATTTTATTTTATAAATAATTCACAATTAACAAGAAATGAAAACAAAACAAAATTCTTTTGAATATTAAAAAATGGTTGGGAGCAGGAAAAACAGGCAACAATTTAAAATGGCTGTATGGAAACCCTGATAAGGGACGTAACCAAATTGAAAATCTTCATATTTATTGGGAGGCACGACTACAACACCTCTACAATGCAGAAATAATAGCCACTGTTCTCTGAAACAAACTTATGCCTTAGTTTTTCTACATCCATAGGTTCTGCCTCAGAGATAATATTTATTCTGAAGCGAAATAAACCACAAATAATGATTATCACAGCAGCTATCGTCTATGCCTCTACAAGTCATATAGACTCACTTGTAATCAAAATAAGTTTCAATAAAAATTTTAAAATTCTAAAGTTCTTTGGCAACTCTATTCAGTTCTCTACTGGTTCTGCCATATTATTTCCTTCTATGCCAACTTATTACACGATTTTCTTTGTACTCGTACATCTAGGGACTAGCCTTATATGTTGCAATCGTTATCAGACAACCTGTGTTCATAGGAGCCATTCCACCTAATCATATCCTCAATGCAATGTATTAATTTGGGGGATCAGTGGCATTACATACACACATACATACTGTAACAAATGGTGTTGTTGAAATAATAAACAAAACCTCCAAAAGCAAAACAATGGACTTGTTCACGTGATCAATGAATAAGTAAAAAAAAATATAGCAACAAAATTAATGGGTTTGTTTACAAGATTGATGAATAAACAAGAATATGGCAACATTATTAGTATAAAAAGTATGGGGGATAAAAAATGTAAACAGCCAACAACAAAGTACACTGAACAGAGAAGTAAACAATCAACAACAAAGTGCAGCGTAAAGAAATAAAATTGTGGATAAAATACACAAGCAACAACTACTCTGCCTGGACGAATATAAACAAGATACACAAACAAAAATGGAAACAAGTTGTTTACATTTTTAGATTGTTGCCGAAAAAATATAGGGGATAAAAGATGTAAACAGCCAACAACAAAGTACAGCGAACAGAGAAGTAAACAACCAACAACAAAGTGGATAGACAAATACACAAGCAACAACTACTCTGCCTGGACGAATATAAACAAGATACACAAACAAAAATGGAAACAAGTTGTTTAAATTTTTAGATTGTTCCCGAAGGCCGTCATCCCCCTTCGAGAGCATTTATCACACTATTGATCCAGCGATATAAAAGGCAAGACAAAGCGAGCAATGATGGAGTTTGAATTAAGTTAGTCGTGTGTGTCACGACGTTACGTTGAATTGAGTGAGAATTCAATTAGTTGTGTGTGAAGGCACGAGATCGAGCTATAATTCAGTCAGTCTTGCGTGCAGACAAGCTGCGTGTGAAGAAAGCAGTTGTTAGTGTTACGCGAGCAGAAGTGTTGTGCTTACAAGAGGGTTGTGAGCAAAAGAGAATAACAATTAAGTGACACCACTTATGTTGTGTGCTTTAATTTTATGCATGGGGGGTGGGACCTATAGTTTAAATTCGACTACGATGGACAGATTTTTGAGAAACTTTTCATGGTAATTTTATTTACTCTGAAAGTTTTTGCCCGGAATCTGCAGAGAGGAAGTCACCGAAGAAATATTTTCATATTTTCGTTTCATTGGAAATGTTTGCTCTGGTGTTTGAACTGTGGCCTTAAGTCCAATAAGCCAAATACTCTATCTACTACACTATAGCGAATGGTTAGAATTATCAGGACTCTTCGGAATATTCAGACAAAAAAGCTTTCAGTTTCTTCTTTTTTGTAATTATCCAACAGAGGACTTTTTTTTAAATTTGTCTCCAGTTTTTAAACGAAGTAAAGGAGAGACGTAATCCTTTTCAAGGGTTGTCCTAAATAAATCTTCAAATTGTTTTGTTTTTTTTTTTTTAAATCAATACAAAATACCCCTTATAGTGCAAATGGATAATAAAAATTATTTAAATTTCCTATTAAATCATGGTCTTAACAATGTTCTAGATGTTGGTTAAAAGACAAGTCCTTTCTGGCGTTTGGATTTAAATTTCAATATTTTTTTTAGAAGAAGAATAAAAAAAAACAGAAATTTTTTAAATAAAATCTAAATAAACTATTGCTTTTTATTATTGTTGTTGTTGTTGCCGTTGCAGTTGCAACAATTTCTAGCTTTGTCAGCAAATGCTGGGTTGTCATCCTTGTAGTGTATTATGGTTCCTGGTAATTTAATCCATTTACGATTGAATAACAGGCAACGGTAACGGCAACGGGAACAGCAACGGCAATGGCAACACGACTACAAACCGCACTTAACCAAATTGCTTGAGTCAACTATTCTGTAAGACAACAACAACAACAACAACAAGGAATTGTAACAACAACAGCATTTGCAACAACACAAATCAGCATACGTGTATCAGGATCTGGAGAAAAATAAAAGGACTCAAGGAGTTGAAGAGGGGAAGACAAAAAAAAACGTAAAAAGAATTCTTAACCACATTCCCAAAGCACACCCCAGTTAGACATACACACAAACACACAAACAGAGACAGTAGAACCAAGGCTTACAAGTATAGGTATCAGGTCCTTTGCCTTCCCTCTTGTCTCTCTGTTTGTATGACTGTCTCTATGCTAAAGCTTTAGACATTTTAAATGTAAATCAGTGGGTTTTTGTTTTTCCTGTAGCTGTAGATGTTGTTGTTGTTGTTGTTGTTTTTCTGGTTTTCCTGGTTATTTACGTCCATTCCAGTTGTAGCATTTCAAAATCATACTTAAAAATGGAACAGAATGTTGCAACATTTTATAGCCATGAGAAGAGCATCGAATCGAAATGCAAATTCTTGTTGCTATTGTTGCAAGCATAGCCAAATGTATGTATGCACCTTGTCTTTTCAAGGATTGTTTTTCGTACTTATTGTTGTTGTTATCGTTGTTACAGAATACAAAATACTTAAAGTTGTAAACAGGCATGAAATATAAATTTCCAGAAGACACTTCTTAAAAACGTCTTGGCTTGCCTTGTCTGGGTATGTCCTTTTTTCATGCAGAGAGAGAGAGAGCGAGAGGAAGGAAAAATGGAACTCGAAGAAAACACCAGAGAAATATATTTCTTAAGAAAGATTTCAAAGACACCAAACACTTTAAACTTTTTTTTCTTCTTATTGGGTTGTATAATAAGTATTTGTGGATATTTATTCAAGTACATTTAATTATTTTTAAGAAAATGAAAAATCTAGTTACCGTTGTTTTATAAAAAAAGCTACAAAAACAAAATAAATGTAGTAAACAAACTTGTTTACAAATTATCGTATTGCTTAATATAACAACAAATACCAGCATAAATAAAATGGTAAACAAGTTAACAAAAATATAACAACAAACGCTACAATAATAAGTGTAAACAACGATGTAAACAACAATGTTTACATTTATAGAGATTTCAAGAACATTCATCGAACTGTTTACATTGCCATATAAAAGGCAAGGCAAAGCAGTCAACTGAGTTAGTAAAAGCTCAGTAAATCTTGTGTGAAGATGTGGTGCATTTGAAGATATTAGAGAGAGAGATTTCAAGAACATTCATCACACTGTTTACTTTTGTAGTCGCCTTAGTCTAGTAGGAAGTGTATTGGTTTATTAGACGTAAAGCCATGGTTCGATCTCTTTACCAATTTACTAAACTGATCGGGTGGCGGCGGAACTACAATGCCGGGAACTAAGGGACCCGGTGGTACAGGATTCGTGTAGTTGCTCTTATACACAAATGAATAGGCTGGCGGGTAATACAGGGACGGGTCATCTTCATCGAAATCTTCGGTACCATTTAAATTGTCCAAAGAACCCAGGCCTGACATCAAAACACAATATAAAAAGTATTTCTTCAGTGATTTCTCAGCTAATTTCTGGCAAAAGTCTGAGAGTAAATAAAAATTACAATAAAAGTTTTTCAAAAATCTGTAGTTTGGAGTCGACTTTAAACTGTAGGTCCCGCCACTTATGAATAAAATTAACGCACACAATATATAAGGGGTGTGAGAAAGTAGATTAATAATCCTGACTGAATAGTTGTAATGACCAATTACATATATATGTTTACTTTGCCATATAAAAGGCAAGGCAAAGCAGGCAACTGAGTTAGTAAAAGTTCAGTCAGTCTTGTGTGAAGACGCGGTGTATTTGAAATGAGTAATCGTGGGTTGAAGATCTCCGTTACAAAGATCAAACAATCAAATGTCTAGTAATTATTATTGTTTATGCATAGGGTATAAACAAAACAATTGTTGTTGTTTACATCAAGTTGTCATTGTGAGAATAATTTTTATTATTTTTATTTTATTTGGAATATTTAAAGGTTTTTTATAAGGTAAAAACGTAAAAATATATTCAACTAGTTTCATAGCTACCGAAAAGAAGGAAGGGCATTTTGGTTCATTCCCGACGGAACGCCATCTTGAGATGATCGACACTTTGGTATTTTTAGTGAGAACCTTACTATCCAAAATGCTCGAGGCGCAAAAGTCCAACGGATTGAGATCCGGAGTTTTTGCTGGCCATTGTGTGGTAGAAATTAAGCAAGGAATCTCCTTTTTAAGCCATTCTTGGTTGACGCGTGCTGAGTGCGGTGGTGATGAGTCCTGTTGGAATGCCATGATCTGCGGCCGGAATGTTTGCATGCTTAGGGTTTCAATACTGTCTTTAAGACATTTTCCCGATAATATTCGGCATTTATTTTGATCCTACGGTCGATGAATAGGAGTGGGCAGCGACCATTGGCCGTTACGGCGACCCACACCATAACCATCGGCGGCGCTTAAGTTCTGGTGGCCAATCGCTGGTGTAAATTCTCAGCTGCTCCCTTTGGCAAGTAAATTCGATCATTTTGTTTGTTCGCAAACTGCTCAATTTGGAATGGCTTCTTATCGGAGAAAACCAAATTCGGTAACTGGCCACTTTCGTGCAAGCGAAGTAACTTCTTGGCTCTTTCCAGTCTAATTTTTTTTGTCCATCGGTGAGCTCTTGCACTTTTTGGAACTTCAATGGCTTTAGTCCAAGCTCATTTTTCAATATGTATTGCATCCGTTCTCGCGATATGTTCAGCTCACGAGCAATTTTTCTACCACTGCGGCATTGATTTCGATCAAATCTGGCCTTCACTTTTCGGATCATTTCTGGTGTTGTTACCGTTTTTTTTCGTTCACTTTTTGGACGCGATGCAACACTGCCAGTATCACGGTAACGAGCAATGGTACGAGAAACAAAAGATTTTTTCACATTTAAATGCTGGAGGGCTCTAACGATAGCCACCTATGGTTTTCCAGCCAAATATAAAGCGTATCACCCTGTCACGCTTGAATTCCATTACGAATAACTTTTTTTCTGAATCCAATAGATCAAAATGCTTTTGTAAGCTTGTAAATAATAAAATGAACTGTCACTGGAATAAATCTGTCAGCTGTCAGACGAACGGTTTAAAAATGATAACAACCTGAAGTTGGTTGCAATACATATCAGCCACCCTGTATATCGTTTCTCGGGTGCGTTTTCCCCGCACTGTGTGCTTTTTCTAAGACCCAATATAACTACAACAGCAGCAGTCATAATAATAGTAATAATAATTACATGTTTATGTATGCATGCATGACTGTATGTACTCGTATGTGTATATACTTAGCATATCCTTAACTTTCCTTTCTCCCCACCCCCGGGCATGATTGCATTTGCTCGTGTATGACATTGTATGAGTAGATAAAACCACTAACAAAGAGAGAGAGAGAGAGAAAGCCTCTATCTTCTCAATTGTAGTTTGGTAAGCCGAAGTGTATTGCAGTGTAAGTGTATGTGTGTGTGTGTGTGTGTTCAATAATACATTTTGGTGTTGCATTTCAATGCAGCAGAAGGAGGAGTATTTTCTTAACAATTGTCACAAGGACACCAGAGAAGTTGATTTTTAAAAAACCAAAAACAAGAGAATAAAAGAAAACAAAACTGAAAAACAGAAAAACATAAGATTTTGAATAAAAATAACGGGTATTGGAAAACATTATTGTTTGCTTTTGCCTTCGCTCTCAGTCACCTAGAAAGGATGTGTAAGGATATGTACGAGTATGTACATGTGAAACTGGGTTTACATGTACGATTTTAACAATTTTTACGATTACAAGCACTTAAAAGGTTTATAAATTCTTTTCAAAGACATTTCCGCTTGTTTTTCTGTATGTTTTTTCATTTTGTTTTGTTTTTGTTTTGTTTTACTAGATTTCCTGCGTTATTTTTACTTTTGACTAAAGGACAGTGGGGTTAGATAAAGAAAAATTTTGAAAATTTTTTGGCCACCAAGTATACCAAGATGTATGCCATGATTGCAGAGCCTGTAGCGACCTACGAAGCAATTGTCTTAGCAGTAATCTGAAATCAGATCAATTGCAGTCTGTAAAGAAACGGAGAATAACGTGTAGAAACACAATAGAATCAATTAGAGCGGCTTTGGAGGCTCTGTTGAATGTAAGGCATTGCAATGATAAGGTTCTTGGTACACAAATCGAACATTAAATAGATTAGCAGATTTTGAAACCTCAGGCATCCTTAAGCCCATGGACACAACCACTAGATTCAATAATTTTCAGAAATACTTTGCAACGAGGCTTAATAACAAAAATGAATGAAGGAATCTGGAAGCTCTTTACTCCTTTAAAGCAGGCATTAGGTTACAGAAGTCGTATTAGTCTAGTAGGTTAGACGCATGGGCACAGTTCAAAAACCAGGCCAGACATCACCAAAATATGAAAAAATACTTCTTCATCCTATCAGCAGATTTTTGCCAAAAACTGAGCGCGTAAATAAAAATTACCATAAAAACGTTTCTCAAAAAGTCAGTCGATTGGAAGTGACTTTAAATTAAAGGTCACGCCGTATTTTCTTGTTGAATTCAATGTACCGTATGATGTGTATATTTTGTTGTTGTCTGGCTTATGTCCGTGTTCGTATCCCAGCTCAGACATCAAAGCGAAAGATGAAAAAAAATTTCTTCGGCGGCTTCCTCTCAGCAGAATTCTGGCAAAAACTCTAGGAGTAAATAAAATAAGCATGAAAGCTTCTCAAAAATCTGTCATTCGGAGTAGACTTTAAACTGTAGCTGCCACCACTCATCTATAAAATTAATAAACACAACATAACAGGTGTGAGAAGCTTGGTCGTAATCCTAACTGAAGTGTAATAAATAAAGCACAATTATGTATGTATGTACGTATTAGAGTACACAGCAGGAATTTCCTTTCAGACCGTGGGTATTCTCCAAGTGAAAGTCTATGTCAGCGAAATATGTGCTCAATTCAAAAATAGGTTAGAAGGTATCATCACCAACAAACTTTACAGGAAGATCAGGCTGTGCAAGCTATTCAGAGAGCGAAGAACTTAGCAAAGTTCGTCACTAGTCTAACAAATATTTGTTCATGAAAGACAAACACTCTGACAAAACCGATTATTGGTCTACTGACAACGAGAGAGCGTCTACATAGGTCTACATACGTCTAAATATGTATAAGTATATCTAAATACGTCTAAATATGTCTGCATACGTGTAAATATGTCTAAATACGTACATACGTCTATTTACGTCTACTTACGTATAAATACGTCTACTTACGTATAAATACGTCTAAATATGTCTACATAAGAGTAAATATGCCTAAATACGTATACGTACATACGTTTACTTAAGTCTGTATACGTCTATATATGTCTATATACGTCTACTTACGTATAAATAGGTCTATATATGTCTACATACTTCTATAAACATATAAATACGTCTATGTACGTCTAAACACGTCTACGTACGAGTAAACATGTCTACATATGTCTACATACGTGTAAATATGTCTAAATTCGTATACATACGTACGTTTAGTTACGTCTATATATGTCTACATAAGTCTATATACGTTTACTTACGTATAAATACGTCAATATATGTCTACATACTCGTATAAACGTCCAAATACGTCTACATACCTCTAAATACGTCTACTCACGTGTAAATATGTCTACATTCGTCTACATACGTGTAAATATGTCTAAATTCGTATACATACATACGTTTAGTTACGTCTATATATGTCTACATAAGTCTACTTACGTCTGTATATATACGTATACGGGTATATACGTCTGCTTACGTATAAATATGTCTATATATGTCTACATGTGTCTATAAACGTCTAAATACGTCTACGTACGTCTACCTACATACGTTTACATGCGTCTGCTGACGTCTATAAACGTCTAAATACGTCTACTTACGACTACATACGTCTGCATTCGTCTTTGTACATCTACTTACGTCTATATACGTCTACATACGTCTATATACGTCTATATACGTATGTAGACTAATGGTGGCACTAAAGGATCCTAGGAAGTGTCATCTGGATGTATATCAACTGCTAGGCAGGTAACTATTAATGTTGACACTGGAAAAAGCATCCTGAAGATTGTGAACTATTTTCTTGGAGATTATAGACTCTTGTCATCTCTAGAGTGCAGACATATAGCACACATTCAGACACATACATACATACATACATAATTGGCCATTATAACCCTTCAGTCAGGATTACGACCTAGCTTCGCACACCACTTATGTTGTGTGCGTTAATTTTATACAAGAGTGGCGGGACCTACAGTTTAAAGTCTACTCCGAACGACAGATTTTTTAGAAGCTTTTCATGGCAATATTTACTCTCAGAGTCTTTGCCAGAAATCTGCTGAGAGGAAGTCACCGAAGTAATATTTTTCGTTTTGATGTCTGACCTGGGATTCGAACCCGGGCCTTTTGTCGAATAAGGCAACACACTACCGACTAGACCACGGCGACTTCATTCAGACACACCAATGTTATATTACGTCCAATTTGATTTTACAGCTCTCAAGCATAAATAGAACTCAGTTTCGCTGTTCTTAACCTGTAACTTGTAAGATTGCTGGAAGATGCTTTGATTCTTTAGCCCACTGTTGTTTTTTTTTTTGCACAGAAACCTTGTAAACGCCATAATGTTGTATTAAAAAGGTGTCTTTTCTTTTATAGCGTCCATGTATTGAATTGATTCACCTTCAAATTACACCCCCCCCCCTCCTCTTGACCATGCTTTTCACAATTTTAAAATCAAAAATAAAAATTTCAAGTTTTACATTCATCCCCCTGACCTACCATACACTTCCTGTTATCAATCCCCTGTTTCTTATCATAAGAATACAAAGACATGGCAAGCATGTATAAAATCTGCAACTTTTGCATAAAAAGGACCAACGAAATCCTGCAGAAAAAAAGCAAAAAAAATTGTAAAGAATCTCATGTTAAAGATGAGGATTTTTTGTTACACAACCTGGGTTCTTGTCTTTGATTTTGAAATTGAATTGAAAGCAAAAATCCTGTGTATGTATTAACACGTTGACTGCCGCGGCAATTTTCAGAAAACTGGACAAAAATCGACAATTTGATTTTTTTACATTAATGAGTACGAGATAACTCGTAGTTTGGCATCCTAGAAGGGAACGCAATCAACGAGTTATCTCGTAGTTGGCTGTCAACGTGTTAAATTAGAAAAAGAGAGGGTGGAGAGGGGTAGAGAGAGGGAGAAATAGATAGAAGGAGGGTGATTAATAGAGAGAGAGAGAGAGAGAATGACAGAAAAAATGCTGGTCACATACAGGCTGAACATCATCAACATCGCTGTCAGAATGTTTATCTAAACAAAACCTGCCTGGCTGGCCGTTTCGAATGTCATTCTTTTGGTGGCTTAGGATTCTTTACCTTGTAGTGTTTTCCTTTAAGAACATTTATGGTTTTCATATTCCCCTTTAACTAACATGACACCTCTTCTAACACCCTATACTTATTACGTTAGCCAATACTGTGTCATCATGATTTCGTGATAAGCGTTTGCGAAAACTTTTTATGGCTCATGTAACTGTGTATCATGAAAATCACCTGCAAATTTTTATTGTATTTTCCTTGTGTTTGTAATTTAATGATCATTTTAAATGGGTAATCAATTTTTTTAGTTCCTTAAATATGGATCCCATAAAACAGAAATTTCGTATTTGTATTGTCATCATTGGAAAATGCATCACAAGCAGTTTTTTTATGAATATTTTTTTAGTTGTTGTTGAATATGATAAGAAGAAAGCATTTAAATTTGATTGTCTTACATCATTTACGATAAAGAATTTTATGATTTTTTTATGTCGTAAAATTATTGCGGACTTCCTCCCGTCTGTTTATGCCGCTCTAAATGGCCAATTCAGGCGAAACAGTAACAATTTTGTAATCAAATAAGGTTGGAAAAGCACCTAAAGATTTCTGAAATAAGTTTTGCTGGAAGCTGTTTCAGTCTACAATAAATAATTAAGATTTTAAACCCGCAATGTCTAAAGTACGATTCATGATAAGCCGAAATATACAAGGGGTTTTAGAAATATTTAATGTGTGTGAAGATAAATTCGAATTTGAAAATCCATGACACAATTCATGAATTTTATTCCTTTATTTATACTCTTTACATAAATAATAACAATTACTAGGCAATTATTCGACAGATCTTTGTAACGAAGATCTTCAAACCACGATAACTGTCTTCAAAAACACAGCGTCTTCACACAAGACTGACTGATTATGTTGTGCGTGTGCTAATTTTTTACATGAGTGGTGACACCTCCAGCGTAAAGTTGACTCCAAACCAAGGTTTTATTATTGATAATCTTACGGCAATTAAAAATAAACTAAACGAACATAAGTATAAAACAACAGACAATAACAAAATATACACACCATACGGTACATTGAACTACACATGGAAATACAGCGGGACCTATGGTTTAAAGTTAACTCCGAACAATGGATTTATAAGTATAAAAAAAGAGACGATAACAAAGTATACACATCATACGGTACATTGAATTCCACATGAAAATACGGCGAGACGTATAGTTTAAAGTTGACTCCGAACGGCGCGATTAAAAATAAACTAAACGAACATAAGTATATAAAAAAGACAATAACAAAATATACATATGATACGGTACATTGAATTACATATGAAAATACGGCGGGACCTATGGTTTAAAGTTAACTCCGAACCAAGGATTTATTATTGATAATCTTTCGACGATTAAAAATAAACTACAACGAACATAAGTATAACAAAACAGACAATAACAAAATATACATATGATACGGTACATTGAATTACACAAGAAAATACGGCGGGACCTATGGTTTAAAGTTAACTCCGAACGATGGATTTATTATTGATAATCTTACGACGATTAAAAATAAACTAAACGAACATAAGTATAATAAAACAGACAATAACAAAATATACACATCATACGGTACATTGAATTACACAAGAAAATACGGCGGGACCTATGGTTTAAAGTTGACCCCGAACGATGGATTTATTATTGATAATCTTACCATGATTAAAATAAACTAAACGAACATAAGTATATAAAACAGACAATAACAAAATATACACATCATACGGTACATTGAATTACATATGAAATTACGACGGGACCTATGGTTTAAAGTTGACATCGTACTACAGATTTTTGGGAAGCTTTTCATGACAATTTTTTTTTAATTTTCGTAACAATATTTATATGTATAGAATGTACGTCAACTTATGACTTCAAAGGCTTTGCTCTGGTAATAAAATAACTCGAATATTTACCTAAACACTTGAAATGTTTTATTGTCATACTTTTGATTCTACTTTAACTTCCTTTTAAACCCTTCAACCGTTGCCAGACTCAAATTTAAATTCTTTTTTTTACAACGTAATTTAGTTGCAATCGAAGGAATGATCTTAAATGGTTAAGGTAAACATAAAACCCCCCTCGGGTCAGAATCATAAAAATTGTTTATTTCCCTTAAAGGTTAAACCTATTTTACGACCAATTTGGCATTACCTTTCGAAGAAGAATTTATTTCGTTTTATTTTTTTTTTTATTAAACAAAAAGGAAGAAAGGAAGAGAAATGAAATCCTTTTAAAAAACCGCGTCAATATTTTCTGTTTCTGTTTCAGTTTTTCTCGTTTTTTTTGTAAAGTCAAGGGAAAAATAAATTAAATTTTCAATAAATTTCTACAACTTTTTGTTGGTTTTTTTTTTTTTATAGAAAAAAATAGAAGAAAAACAAAAATTATAAGGCTTTTTAGTAGACATTTCTGGGAAACTAGAAAAAGAAAATAAAAAATAAGAAAAAAAACTGTAAAGGAAAGAAAAACATTCATTTCATTAATGGAAAAAGCGTTGAAGAGTAACTGGGAAATAACAGTTCCAAACAACAAGAAAAAAAAGTGGGGAAACAAAGTTTTTTCTTTTATTCCTTTACTGGTGCTCTCACAGCTTACAAAGTGTACCAACCAACCAGCCAGCCATCCAGCCATCCATCTATCCATCCATTGAGTTTTTCTTTCTATTTTTCTTTGCCGTTTCTTATTATTTGTTCTGTGGTTACCTTGGTAGCTGGTGGCTTTAGATTTGCAGTAATTTTAATTTAATGGAATTCTTAAAAAACCGAGCATGGGGAGCAATACCAGAGTCAACGAGCCAGGCAGCCACCTAGGCAGCCAGCACTCTCTTTAGCTTCCCGTGTAGGAGTTTAACTACGTTTTTTTTATTTATTTCTTTACAACATCACAGCAAAATGTTTTAAAAATATTGTTTTCTAAGAGTTAAACTTTCTCTCCTGCTCTCTTCTGTCCGTTTTTCTTTTAATTTTTATTACATTTTGATTCCAGTGAAGTACAACAAAGCATGAGCATGAGTGGCAGTACCACACAACACAAACATAAAAAGAGTTATCCCTACAGTCATACGAATAATGTTTCATACAAGAAATACAATCCATTGACGTATAAACTCAGCCTGTGATTATTTTCTCACGCTAAAGGTACAATTAGCCAAACGTTCTTATAACGTAACGTTCATTTTTAGCATGTGAAAGACATGGACACAGCCAGTAGAAGATGATGATCAATAATTTTCAAGAATACTTTACAACGAGGCTTAGTAACAGAAATAAATGAAGCAATCTGGAAGCTCGCCGTGGTCTAGTGGGTAGTGTGTTGGCTTATTAGACAAAAGGCCCGGGTTCGAATCCCAGGTCAGACATCAAAACGAAAAAATATTTCTTCGGCGACTTCCTCTCAGCAGATTTCTGGCAAAGACTCTGAGAGTAAAAATTGCCATGAAAAGCTTCTCAAAAATCTGTCGTTCGGAGTCGACTTTAAACTGTAGGTCCCGCCACTTTTGTATAAAATTAACGCACACAACATAAGTGGTGTGAGAAGCTAGGTCGTAATCCTGACTGAAGGGTTATAATGGCCAATTATGTATGTATGTATGTAATCTGGAAGCTCTTTAGTCTTTCAAAGCAGGCATTAGGGCACAGAGGTTGCCTTAGTCTCGTAGTTAATGTGTTGGCTTATTAGACGTATGGCCCCTATTCAATAACCAGGAAAATATGAAAATATTTCTGCAGCGACTTCCTGTCAGCAGGTAAAAACTCTAAGGTAAAAACTCTAAGAGTAAAAATCAAAAATAAATTTGTCAGGAAAAGCTTCCCAAAAATCTGTAGTTCGCGTCGTATTTTCTTGTTGAATTCAATGTACCGTATGATGTGTATATTTTGTTGTTGTCTGGTTTGTGTACTTATGTTCGTTTAATTTATTTTTTAATCGTCATAAGATTATCAATAATAAATCCGTCTTTCGGAGTAAACTTTAATCTGCAGATCCCACCGTATTTTCATATGTAATCCAATGTACCGTATGATGTGTATATTTTGTTATTGTCTGTTTTATATACTTATATTCGTTTAGTATATTTTTAATCGTCATAAGATTATCAATAATAAATCCATCGTTCGGAGTTAACTTTAAACCATAGGTCCCGCCGTATTTTCTTGTTGAATTCAATGTACCGTATGATGTGTATATTTTGTTGTTGTCTGGTTCGTGTACTTATGTTTTTTCATTTAGTTTAATTTTAATCGTTGTAAGAGTATTAATAGTAAATCATTCACTCGGGATCGTCTTTAAAAACTAAAGTCCCCCCATTTATGTGTAAAATTAACACACTCGTGTGAAAGGTTATAACAACCAAGGTTGTAATAACAACTTTCTTTAACGATTGTTTCTTGTCGAAGGAGACAGATTAGTATGGAAATGAAAGAATTCTAGGTACTAGTATATTGCTTTTACAACGTTTAACATTAAAATTATAAGCAAAAACTACAAAAACAAAATAACGCACTAACTAAACCTGTTTACAAATTATCGTATTGTTTAATATAACAACAAACACCAGCATAAAAAGAATGGTAAACAAGTAAACAAAACTACAACATCAACTGCTACAAGAATATATGTAAACGATGTAACGTTGTTTACATTTTTAGAGATTTCGAGAAGTCAAAGCCAGGAACATTCGCCTTCAAGAACATTTATCAGACTATTATTTGAACAGTAAGGTTGCCATTGAATGCATGGCAAAGCAGTTTACGAGTTAGTAAAAGTTCAGTCAGTCTTGTGTGAAAGGCGGTGTGTAAGAAGATTATTCTTTTCCATAGTTGCCATATAAAAGTTATGGCAAAGCAGGCAACTGAGTTAGTAAAAATTCAGTCAGTCTTGTGTGAAGACGCGGTGCGTTTGAAGAGAGTAATTGCTTTTGGAAGATCTCCTTTACAAAGATTTGACGAATAATTGCCTAGTAATTGTTATTGTTTATGCAAAAGGTATAAACAGAGGAATAATAAAGAAAAGCAATTGTTGTTGTTTACATCAAGTTGTAACCAGGTGACATACAGAATTGTGTGAATAATAAAGAATTTTAAATTAAAACTAAAAAACAAATTTATTTTTATTTTATTTTTAACCTATAAGCTTATTTTTTAAACGTTTTTAAAAGGTAAAAACCACAAATATGGAACTATATTGGATTGGGAGAAAACTACTTTTCGTTCCATAAATTCTTTGCCACCCTGTTTGTATATGACTTTGGCAAATACTAGGAATTAAAAAAAAGAAATTAAAACCTACACTCCGTTGAGAAAGAAATTGTAACGGAAGTTATACGGCAACTATTTAAAGTGAAAACCGCACACCTTACAATAGTCATGCAGGCAGCCAGTCAGTCAGTCTGTCATTCAATACTAGACAGTCACTGCTGCAGCCAAACAGTTTTAGTCTTATAATGACTATCTATTACGACAACAACAACAACAACAGCAGCAGCAGCAACAACTCCTTTAAACAACTCATATAACAACTGTTATCCATCATCCTGTGATACTACACCAGCTTTTTAAATGTGTAAGTGCATCACTCTCTCTCTCTCTCTCTCTCTCTCTCTCTCTGTGTGTGTGTTCTCTCCTTTAGCTGTGGGTTTTCTTTCTTTTTCTGGAGTGCATTCGTTTTGGTTTCCTCGTTAACAAGAATTGTTTTTTTTTGCTGTGTTTCTCTCGATCCATCTTCTCTATCCGTTTTTTTGTTTTTGTAGTTCTATTTAACCAATACAAATGCAAACACAAACATGAGCATAAAAAATATTTTTTCTTATCGTTTTTACCTGCCGTTTTACTTTTCTTTCAGTTTTTCTTGCCGTTGAAGTTTTCGGTAAACGAAACGGGTAGCCAAAGGTAATTAATTTTCTTGTAAGATTTCTCTCTCTTTGTTTATGTGGGTGTGTGGTGTTTTTAAATGTATTTGTATTGAGTTTATATAAGAGTATGTGTGTGTGTTTGTTTGATGTTATTTGAAGTTGCAGTTGTAAATGACAATTACACTCAAAGATAAAGGAATAGGAACAGAATCGATTCTTAACGGCTGACAGTTTCACTAGACCTGCAAGAGTGAAATACACCCGGCTCATGGGGAAAATTGCGGCTATCTTCCAAGTAGAAGTTTCTGCCATCGAAAGATGTATTTAAAACAACTTTGATAGGAGGCACTAAAGACATGACAGTCAAGCCGCCATTGAAGCACTCGGCTCTTATGATATTAAATCGAAGTTATTATGGGAAGTCGCCATAGTCTAGTTAGTACTGTGTTAACTTATTACAGGATGCTACTGTTCAAGTCACAGGTCAGAATAAAACAAAATTCGAATAATATTTCTTCGCCGACTTCCCCTCACCCGATTGCTGGCAAAATCTCTGAGACTGAAATACAAGTGCCATGAAAAGTTTCTCAAAAAAATCTGTCGTTTGGAGTCGACTTTAATTGTACGTCTCTCCATTCATGTATAAACTTAACACACACAACATAAGTCGTATAAGAAGCTAGGTTGTAACCCTGACTGAACGGTTGCAATGAGTATCCGTATCAGTTATGTTGGTAGAGCAATGTTCCCATCTGTTGGATACCAGGTCATGTGCGAATTCACAATAATAAGCTTGTGAGAAGGTTACCTTCCTCCCATGGCCAAATTTTTTATATGAAATCAACGAACGAGATAGAGACCCAAAACGTTTTGAAAGCTTGCAAGATATGGAGTTTCTATGTCACTGATGGAACCAGAACCATTCTGTGTAATGGGAGCAGATGTTTGGAAAGATATGGTCTACAAACTAAAACAAAATTTCCCCCAAGTGGGTAAGAGGCAATAAAAATATTTGTTGAAAAACTTCAATAAAAGAATATCGGAGTTATGGATCAGCCTATACCATACCTTAGAATCGAAATTGGTCTTTTTAACTTCTTTGGCTCCGAACAGAACCTGTACATTTTGTAATAATAAGTACCCGTCATTAGAACATTTCGCCCCTTCAGTCAGGATTACAATCTAGTTTCTCACACCACTTATGTTGTGCGTGTTAATTTTATACATGAGCAGCGGGACCTCCAGTCTTAAGTTGATTCCGAGCGGCGAATTTATTATTGATAATCATGCCATGATTAAAAATAAACTAAACGAACCTAAGTATATAAAACAGACAATAACAAAATATACACATCATACGGTAAATTGAATTAAACAAGAAAATACGGCAGGTCCTACAGTTTTTAAAGATGACTCCGAATTACAAATTTTTGGGAAGCTTTCATGGCAATTTTATTTTACTTTTAGAGTTTTTACCAGAAGTCTGTTGAAAGGAAATATTTTCATCAAATTTCATTTTGCTGAAGGTGCCTGACTTGGGAATTAATGCATTCCAAGCAGATACATCAGAGTGTATACGAATTGGTAGACAGAAAATTGTCATTGTTGACATCGAGCAGCATCCTGAAATTTTTAAGGGCTATAGGCTTGAAGTAGACAAGTTTGGGGAGAGTGAAATAAATGGTACGGTCGCAGAACCGAGGTACCTCTTCATTACAATAATAAATAAGCATAGCCAGTCGTATTTATAGAAACAGATGAAAGCAACAGACTTAGTAAAGTAAGGGACAAGTTCATAAATACTCAATTGGTCATCATAACCCCTCAATCAGGTCTACGATCTAACTCATCTCACTACTAAGTTAATTTTATACATGAGCTTAAAGTTGACTTCGAACGTCGGATTAATTATTGATACTTTTATTAAAAACTTTTAGTAAAATAAACTAAACATAAGTACTAACATAAAAAAGGACACAAAACAGACAATAACAAAATATACACATCATACGATACATTGAATTCCACATGAAAATACGGCGGGACCTTTAGTTTTCATAGTGAAGCCTCCGACAAGACTCTGAACGACTGATTTATTATTGATACTTTTATGATGAATAAAAATAAACTAAACGTACATAAAACAGACAATAACGAAATATACACATCATACGGTACACTGAATTCCATATGAAAATACGGTGGGACCTTTAGTTGTCAAAGTGAAGCCTCCGACAAGACTTTGGTGTTTGAAATTAAAACCTAATTTCTATAGAACACAGCTACAGAAAAACTACAGGCACTTTGTAACAAGTGCCGCAGAGCTAAATGCAGTATATTGTAGAGCAAAACAACGGAGTACCATTTTCATTGAGAAAGCTTAAACACAAACAAACAAACAAACAAACAAAGTATTTCAAATTTACTTTTAAACTTTGTTTTACTTCGGTACACGTAAAATTTTTTCCGAAAAATTCGTGCTACATACATACAAACATAATTGGTCATTACAATCCTTCAGTCAGGTTTACGACCTAGCTTCTCATACCTGCAATGTTGTGTGTGTTAATTTTATACACGAAAGTGGCGGGACTTACAGTTCAAAGTTGACTCCGAATGACAGATTTTTGAGAAACTTTTTCATGATAATTTTAATTTATTTGCAAAGGTTTCTTAGCGATATTTGACCAGATGTTTGAGCTTTGGCCTCATGTCCATACGTCTTACATACAGAAAATAATTAATTAACCCTTTAGTCAGGACAACATCGTCTCTTATCAGACCACTTATGTTGTGTGTGTTAATTTTATACATGAATGGCGGGATCTATAGTTTAAAGTTGACTCCGAATGATGGATTTATTATCGATAATCTTACGACGATTAAAAATAAACTAAACGAACATAAGTATATTAAACAGACAATAGCATAATATACACATCATACGGTATACTGAATTACATAAGAAAATACATACGGTGGGATCTGCAGCTTAAAGTCGACTCCGAATGATGGATTCATTATTGATACTCTTACAACGACGATTAAAACCAAACTAAACGAATATAAATACATAAAACAGACAATAACAAAATATACATATCATACGGTACATTGAATTACACATGACAATACGACGATAAAATCGACTCCGGAAGACCGTTTTTAAGAAGCTTATTATGACAATTTGTTTACTTTCAGAGTTTTTGTCAGAAATCTATTGAGAGGAAGTCGCCGAAGAAATCTTTTCATATATTCGTCTTGATGTCTGACCTGGGGTTTGAACTCGGGCCTTCAATCGAATTAGACAACACACTACCTACTAGACAACGGCGGCTTCAATTTCCATTCGTATTACAATGAAGAAACAATTTTGCAAATTAAACTTCGAAAGTGTAAGAGTGGTTAGCAACCATCTTTTCTTTCAACAATTGAAGACGTATGAGCAATGTATTGCATTTCAAACTCTACAATAATTATACGCCTAGTGGTCTAGCAATTTACTATTCGTTTATATTCTTAAAAAATTCGTGTTTATTTTTTATGTATTATTTCCATTCATTTTTCTAATTTTATTACGAGTAAATTTCCCTATTCATTTGTCGTGTACAGTAAACCCATGCTCTTTTTCTCTCGTCCCCTAAGTAACTCTCTGTGATGTGGTAATGTTTAGTTGAATGCCGGTTATAATGCTACAAACTGGAATAAAAAATACCAGAAATGTTTGTACACAACCACACTGTAAACTGTGGCTACAAAATATCTATTTTAAGTATGTATTTTACTGTTATTGTTGCTGTTGTTGTTATTGTTCTTATTATTGTTGTTTAATATTTTTGTACAAACAAAAAAAAAAAAACACACACAAGAATTTTTAAAATTATAATTGCATAGCCAGTCAACTTCTCAATGTTTATTATTACCTTGGAGTTGTATGTTTAATACGTTGCTTAAATGATTTCTTTTTCTTCTGTTAAAGAAAGTTTTATACTCTCTCGCTTGCTCTCTCTCTCTCTGACTGTTTCTCTGTGGGATCAGAGAGTGTGTGTTGGTGTCAGTTGCTGTGTGCTGTTTAGTTTGTGGTTGCTTCTATTGATACTTTTAACTAATTATGTTGGCTGATATAGTATGTAGTTTTACTCTACCACTTTCTCTCTTGCTCTTTCGCTCTTTCTCTCGCTCTCTCTCTTTGAATTTTATTTTACTTTTGCTTGTAAGTTAAAGAAAAACTCTTGTTTCTTGTATTGAAAAAAAAATTACTTGTTCATTAATGTAACAGAAATATAAATGATGTGCTATGTATGTATGTATATGGGTACATGGGTTCAACAATGCACAGCAAAGACAACGAGAGGAGTGGAGAGAGAGAGAGAGAGTGAAACTGAGTGTGCAAGTGTAACCATAAAAACCACAGTTGTTCATTAAAGTTTTGCTCTTCTCATTGTTTTTAGAGTTTCTTGTTGTTGTTGATGTTTTTTTTTTTGTTTCCACCTGCATTTACAACAATTTCGTTAATTTTTTTTTGTTGTTTTGTTTCTCCCCGTTGAGTGTTTCACTTTAAGTGGCAAGTTTTTCAACGATTTTTTTTTGTTTTTTCTCTCATTGAACATATACATTGTATAAGTGTGTGTATGTGTGTGTGCCAGTATATGGTTTTAAGGAATTTTTGTTGTTTTTTTTTAATGTGTTTTTATAACAAGAGAGAAAGAAATATTTTTTTGGGTGCCGAAACTGCGGTTTCAATTTGTTGTTTATTTCGTGGGTTTTTCTTTTACGCTTTTAACCTCTCTTGTATTTTTTTCGTTTTTTTTTTGTTGTAAGTTACGTTTTATTTTCTCCATGTTTTTTCTGTTTTAAAAGCAAAAGAGAAAAAAACCTTCAACATTTGAGTGAATGATTGTTTTCTGTCTTCATACCGAGTTGTTGATAAATTGTTGCCGCCATCAACAATTTGTTTTTTAAGTAAAATATTGTGTTTTGCTTCGAATATTTTCTTTTACAATTTTTTTTCTCTCTTTCTCTCACTCTCCATCCTCTTTTCGGTTATTTTTTCCCCGTGTTACATTGCGGGCATTTAATTTTGAATAAAAAAAGAAAAAATGAACAAGAGAAAGAGAGAGAATCACAAAAAAGAAACTTTAATAGTGAAAACAAGCAACCCTAGACACTCACTTACTCATTCGCAGCCAAAATAAAATATGAAAAGACTTGTTGAGAAAACAAAATTTAATTATTTTTTGTTTTCCTTTTTTGAAAATAATAACAAACAATTCAGAGATTATTTTTATTTTTTAATACCGAATTGAAATTATTTGATTAAGGAAAATCAAATTGTTGTAAAAAATACTTCAATTTCCCTTAAAGGTCTAGCTTGTATTTAACGCTAAACCATGCTTTAAATCTTGCATCACCATGCAACATAACATCCAGTAAACATGTTTAGCAACATGTATCCAACATAAAACGTAGTAATAATGTTTATATACATGGAGAGCATTGTTTCTAAGCAACAATAATCATTATCCTAGGACTTACAACAGCAGACCAACTGCTTAACTGGAACAACAAAAATGGATTAAAGAAATGTATTGTTATGAAAGTGGAAATGGTGTTGTTAAAATAATAAACAAAAGCTCTAAAAACAAAACAACGTGATCAACGAATAATTCAAAAATATAACAACAAAAATAATGGACTTGGTTACAAGATCGATGAATAAACAAAAAATAAGGGATAAAAGATGTAAACAGCCAACAACAAAGTGCAGCAGACAAAGAAGGGTAAACAACCAAAACAAAGTGCAGCGTAAAGAAATAAAATAGTGGATAGACAAATACACAAGCAACAACTAATCTGCCTGGAAGAATATAAACAAGATACGCAAACAACAATAATGAAAACAACTTGTTTACATTTTCAGATTGTTCCCGAAGGCCGTCAACCTCCTTCGAGAGCATTTGTCACACTATAAGCACAGCAATATAAAAGACAAAACACAGCGAGCAATAATGGAGTTCGAATTAAATCTGTCATGTGTGGAGACGTCACGTTAGATTCAGTGAAAATTCAATCAGCTGTGTGTGAGACACGAGATCGAGCTATAATTCAGTCAGACTTGTGTGCATATAAGTTGCGTGTGAAGAAAACAGTTGTTAGTGTTGTACTTACAAAAAGGTTGTAAGCACAGAAATATAACGAACAAGCACATGTTGTGATAGTTATTGTTGTATAAGTGGCATAAGTTCGAACAGCGGCATAAAAGTAGTGCGAACAATAAAGAATTGTGAATTAATTTTAGGAACATTAAACACCAAATTTATTTTTATTTTATATGGAATCTACGAACTCATATTTTTAACGTTTTTAAAATGGTAAAAACGTAATAATACAATAAATCCAGCAACACATCGCTTGACCTCGATTATCTCTGTCGGGTCAATAAAATTTGAGGCGAGGTAGACACCACGATTATTCGTCCATTTGTCGATGGAAATACCTTCTGAAATGAAGTAACTTATGTCCTTTCTTTTCAAATTGTCCATTATATTTTTTAGGACTATTATTTTGTAAAATTTTTTAGCCTCGTAGAGTAAAAGTGGAGCCAGTTAGGGTTTTGCAGTTGACTATATTTTTGTTGCCGCAATCATCTTCTATAAAATATTCTCTGACAAATTTCCTCTATCTGTAACCTGGACAAATATATAAGCCAAAAACCCTCGACCAAGCGTACTTGTCTATGGTCGATAAAGTGTTAACTTTATATCGAGTACGCCATCTAACGTTTTTTTCAGCTAGTGCTTATTTCATGAATGAATTTTATGGTTCCGCTGAACGAATATTCACCATCTAATGCGTTTTCGCTTCGCTAACGGAAACTGCGATCCACTTACAGAAGATGCCCATTTTGGCAAATAAAAGCATCTTATCAGATGAAGCTCATTTTGATCTTGATGGGTGTGTAAACAAGCAAAATTGTTGCATTTGGGGCACAGAAAATCCGCACGCACACTTTGAAAAGTCGATGCACCCTACTCGTTTCACGGTGTGGATTTTGGTCTAGAGGCATAATTGGACCATTTTTCTTCAAAAATGAGCAAGGAATAGCCGTTACCGTCAATGGCGATCGTTATTGGGCCATGTTGGACGAATATTTGTTCACAAAAATTAAAGAGGAGGATATTGGCAACATTTGGTTTCAACAGGACTACGTGCTACACAGCCGAAGCTACATTCGATGTTTTGTGCTTTATCAGCCGCAGAGCTGCTGTCGTATGGCCACCTCGGAGCTGCGATTTGACACCATTGGACTATTATTATTATTAGGGTGCCGTCAAAGATAAGTATTACGCCGACAAGCCAGAGACAATTGAAGCCATTTGTGAAATACTGCTGCAGACAATCGATAATGTGCTTTAAAATTGAACTGATCGTGTAGGCTACAGCATGGCCAGCCGAGGCAGTCATGTACTTTCAAATAAAAACAGGAATTTGACGAAATATTAAAAAAAATCGCCGTGGTCTAGTGGGTAGTTTGTTGGCTTATTAGACGAAAGTTCCGGCTTCGAATCCCAGGTCAGACATCAAAACGCAAAATAAAAAATATTTCTTCGGCGACTTTCTCTCAGCAGATTTCTGGCAAAGACTCTGAGAGTAAAAATTGCCATGAAAAGCTTCCCAAAAATCTGTCGTTCGGAGTCGAATTTAAACTGTAGGTCCCGCCACTCATGCATAAAATTAACGCACACAACATAAGTGGTGTGAGAAGCTAGGTCGTAATCCTGACTGAAGGGTTGTAATGGCCAATTATGTATGTATGTATATTAAAAAAAAAAAAGTTATTTGGCGGACCCTTTACATGAGTTTGCTATTCCTTCATAGAGCAGCAAGCAAATGTTTTCATACAATTTCAATCATTTGCAAACGAAAGATGAGAATGAATGAACTCACTTGCAAAGAGCCTAGATGTTGGTATCCCGAACAAAAAATACTTTAAACCTAGCTAGATTCTATTCTAGGTCTATTAACTTTTAACATGAGGAAATGGTAAATTTTTTTACTTTTTATTGAATACCATATGGGGCAGGTTTTCAAAGATAATTGAACGGTAATTAGCTTTCCAATGGAAGGAGAAGTTACGTCATAAAAAAGGATTGGTAAACTGCCATAACTGGCCAATACTTTTCGTTTACCACAACTCTTGCTCTCTATCTGTCTCTCTCTCTCTCTTTGATTCATAATTTTTAAAAAATTTTCTTGGAATTATTTTTTCGAATTTTTTTTCTCTCTCTTTCTTTAATGCGTATGTGGTACATTCATACAGAAGAGAAAGAGGGAGAAGAGTATATGGGTGATGGGAAACTACTTAAGAAACTCATTTTCATAATCCTTTATTAAAAAATGATTTCTTCAGAAAGAGAACAACAAAAAATGGAAGAAAAAAATGAAGAACAATAAGCAGAAATAAGAAGAATTATTAACTTTATTTGATGAAGACTATCTCTCTCTGTCTCTCTCTTTTTTTAAGGCAACAAAAAAAAAGAAGAAAAGGAAAGTAAAGAAAAAGAAAAGTAAAGAAAAAATTATAATAAAACAGATCAAATAAACAGAATGTGGTTTAAAAAGTATTAAAATGATGAGATTAAAAAAATGAAATGCTAGTGCTGCTGCTGCTGCTCGTGGTGCTCATGGTGTTTGCACTGCTTAAAATTATAAGAGCATCCTTTAAGTATTTACGCTCAACACTACTCTACTAAGTTGTTGATAAATGCATGGCAGCCATGGCATGGCAATGATGATGCTCTCTCTCTCTCTCTCTCTCTCTGTCTTCCACTGGTGCCACTTTAAAATTTTTGTTTTTTTCTTCTTTTAAAATGGTATTGTATTGCAGGGAAAAAAGTTTTTCCGTTTTCTGTGTGCGGCATTAATGCCAATGCATTTAATAAAAATCCAAAGAAATGAAGAAAAAAATTTTGAATGAAAAGCAATGCGTTTTAGCATTTCAGCATTCCTGTTTCAACTTTAATTTTCTTTATTTTTCAGGTCTTAACAATGATAACAACAGCAACCACAACATTAATAAGAGCGAGAGAGAGAGAGAGAGAGAGAGAAAGAAAAGTTTTTCAAAAAGGAATAATAATCAGCATAAAAAGAAATAAAAAAATGATAAAAGTGTGCGGAAAAATAAACAAAAAAAAAAGAAAAACTTTTAAAAGAGAAGAAAAAACCTCAGTTTTGAGTACACTTTTCTCTGTCCTTTCCATAGCAGTAATGTTTTAACAGGTTCTCTCAGGTATAGGTCTCTCTTAAAATTTGTTAGTTTAAAAACAATAAAAACTATCCGGCTTTCAGGTTGATTTTATATCGGGTGGGCCATCTATTGGTTTAAATTTACAGCATCGGTTATTTCGAATCTAGCATTACTTCTACCATTCTATTCTGTCACAAAATTTAGATTAAATTATAAACAAAATCTACAAAAACAAAGCAATGTAGTAAACAAACTTGTTTACTAATTGCACTATTCAACAAAATAAAGAATATTAAATATACCGGGCTAATTGCATAGTGTAGGGTGCGAGTTTTGTTAAGTAAGTTTTCTATATTTCACGAACTCTCCAAACTTGTTTTATTTGACAAAAACTGTTTATTTAGACTTCATGCACAAATTTCTGGATTACTTAAACATTTCTGACACGATTTACAAAATTTAAATCTTGTTCGAAAGAGGAGAAATGGACCTTTAAAACGGTCTACAATTTGTCTTAATATGCTATCAGTTTTGATGGGTCAAACTTGGAAAATGCGAATATTTTTCATATTTTTTCAAGTTTTTCCATTCCTAGAAGCAAACTTTACTTAAGAAATATGAAATAAGTGCTGATATTCTTAAAGTGCATTAACTTGTTAACAGCTTGCCACTTAGTTTGATCAAATCAGATAAAAATTACCGTAGTTATTAAATAAATAGTATAACAGCCAATTTACACAACTGAACAACGTGGACTATGTAGTTAATCGGCTTAATATAACAACAAATACCTGCAAAAAAAAATGGTAAACAAAAATATACCAACAATATTACAATAATAAATGTAAACAAAAATATTTACATTTATAAGGATTTCGACAAGACGAAGCCACGAAATAACATTCATCTGACTGTTTACTCTGGAGGCAAAGGAGGCAACTTAGTTAGTAAAGTTTAGTCAACTTTTTGTAAAGACGCGGTGTGTTTGAAGAGAATAATTGTGATTTGAAAATCTTCGTGTTATTGTTTGTGTTTGTGTAAAGAGTATTAACAGAGGAATAACAAAGGAAAGCAATTGTTGTTGTCTACATCAAGTTGTGGACAGAATTGTGCAAATAATAAAGAATTTTAATTAAAACTAAACATCAAATTTATTTTTATTTTATTTACAGTCTACGAGCTCATATTTTAAACGTTTTTAAAAGGTACGTAAGAAACTTAAGAAATTTATTGGAAATTTGTTTTCAAAGCAAAGAAAAAATTGTTTGCAAATTGTTCTAAAGTGTCGTACAAAATTTGATCGCAGAGAACCTGGTACACGCACGTTTATTGCTAAAGATTGTGAAATTGGTTTCACTGTTGATGCGTCCTGAACATGCTCGTACAGTTTCACATCCGAAAATGTAGAAGCTGTGCCTGTTTTCAAGAATAAAACATTCGCATGCACCAGCTTACATCGATATAACGCCTTACAAAGTTCAATTGATTCAAGAGTTGAAGCTGCATGAGCTTCAACTTGGTTTTCGCTGTGGAATCTACACGATGTTTTCGATCTTTTCAGATGAGGCTCATTTTCATCTTGGTGGGTACGTTAATAAACAAAATTGCCGTATTTGAGGCTCAGAAAATCTATTCGTGGTCTTACAGAAGCCAATGTATCCAATACGAGAGACTGTTTGTCACGTTTTGTAGAGCGGAGGTATAATTGCCCTATGATTCTTTGAAAATGAGGACGGCCTAACCATTACAGCGAATGGAGTTAATTATCACACCAGGATCAACGATTTTTTTAAACCCGCTCTTCATGGTATTGCTGTGTGCGCGATATTTGGTTTGAAAAAGTCTTTCGAAATCCTGTGTTCCCAAGAGAAAGTTTGCTTTGAATCGAAAGTACCCTATAAAGACATCAATTGCTTCTTTTTTTTTTTTTTTTTGATTAAACCTGCACTCAGGGGATGACCCCTACCCATGCAGTGCATTGTGCAGGTTTAGGAAAGGTGGAAAGAGGGAAGATGCGAATGGAAACGAGTTGCTGCTGGTGACTATAAAATGGCCAGTGCTATACCTTCACCATTAGACAGCCTACAGCAATCGTCCCCAAGAAGCCCGCAGTTTCTCACACCACTTATGTTGTGTGTGTTAATTTTATACAGAAGTGGCGGGACCTACAGTTTAAAGTCGACTCAGAACAATAAATCTGCCGATAAACCATTAAAGTGAAAAGTCTAAGATGATCAGCAGTAATACCGCCGGGAAGTCTCCATAGTCTAGTAGGTAGTATGTGTTGGCTTATTTGACGTAAGGCCGCGGTTCAAACCCCAGATCAGACATTTCCAACAAAACGAAATTTTAATGTTTCTTTGCAACTTATGCTTTCATTAGTTTTCTGGCAAAAACTTTATAAATAAAATAAAATTGCTATGAAAAGTTTCTCAGAAATCTGTCGGAATCGACTTAAAACTTTAGGTCTTGCTACACCTATCGCACCATGATAAAGGATTTCTTTGTAGTTGCTCATCAAGGCATTGATGTGATCGAGGTTTGTCCAGGCTACAATCGATTTATTAGGTCAAACGTCTGATGACCGCCGTTTAATTAACTGAAAGGATGATGTCAATTGATCGCCAAAAAGCTGCGATTTGTTATCGTTGAACTGTTGTTCTACGGGGGCCGGTTAAAGAAAAGTAATCAATTGAGCATTTGAAGGCCAACATTCGTGATGCCATTGCCAAGATACGGCCCCATACATACATTCGATAAAGTGCACAGAAATTCGTTCTATCGAATGAGTTATTGGGGGGCCCGGTTACTGAAAAGCATTCAATTAAAGATTTGAAGGCCAACATTTGTGATGTCATTGTCGAGATACGGCCCCATACATACACTCGATAAAGTGCACGGAAATTCGTTTTATCGAATGGAGGTACTGTGTGGGCTAGTTATGGCAGATATATGAATGAATTTAACAAGTGATGATATTGTTACGATAAGGGAAATGGTATTTTACTTTCACAACAACAAAATAGCGGTATAAAAAGTGTTAAACAAGTAAAGAGATCTCGTAAAGGCAAAGCCACGAACAGCCGACATAAAGATCATTCATCAGATTGTTTACTTTGCTATATAAAAGGCAAAATAAGTAAATATTCAGTCAGTTTTGTGTGAAGATGTGCGATGTTCGAAGAGAATAATCGTGGTTTAAAGATCTCCATACATACACTCGAAAAGATTGTTATTGTTTACGCCAAAAGAATGTAAAGAATAATAACAATTAAAGCAAATTGTTGTTGTTTACATCAAGTTGTAGCACAGTGGCTTACAGAGTTGTAGGAATAATAAAGAATTTTAATTAAAACTAAACGCAAATATATTTTTATTTTATTTGGAAACTACGAACTCATATTTTAAACGTTTTTAAAAGGGAAAAATGTAACAATATCATGAATCTATCTGAGTTCCAACTTCCTTAATGTCCATTTATGGATCGTGCTTGGCATAAGCATTTCACACGCAATACTTATGAAAGCTTGATCTTATATCGGGTAGGCTATTTATCATTTCAAATTTGCAGATCTGTTGAATAATTCTTATTGTTTACGCCAAAAGAATGTAAAGAATACTAACAATTAAAGCAAATTGTTGTTGTTTACATCAAGTTGTAGTACAGTGGCAGACAGAATTGTACGAACAAACCAGAATTTTAATTAAAAATAAGTGCAAATTTATTATTATTTTTTGAGAACAATATGTTCTATGTGTTTTCGGTTGGCATTTGACAAAAAGAAATTCAAACATGCTGGACTGTGTTAACATGGCAGTTATGCAAATAATTTTTTGTACAGATCTTAACAATTGTTTAATACCCAAAAAAGATTAACAACTTTTATTCGTTTATTATTTGTTGTTATTGTTGTTGGTATTGTTGCTTCTCCGACTCCTTTACTTTAACAGCAAATGAATGAATGAATGAATGGAAATTGAAATGTTTTCCCTTCTGACAATCTAGCTGCACTGAGGTTGTATGTCATGGCACTTTTGTAAAGAAAACCAAACACCTGCTGTTTCCTTTTAATTTTTTTCCTTCTTCCTTTTGTTGCACTGTTGTGTGCCACAAAAAATTGTTTTTTAAGTACAAAAAAAAAAAACGAAGACAAAAAATTGTTTTCTCTCTTGCGTTTTCAATAATGTTTTTAAGGGAATTTATTTATTCGCGGCCTGCTTTCCTTTCTTTTTTTTCTTCTCAAGGCTTTTAATTTGAAAAGGAATTATTGGAAGAGTTTTTTCTTTACCTTTTTCCCGTTGCCTTGATGCCAATGGGTTTATCTGGCAAGGCTTTTGATGACAATTTTTTTGTTTTGTTTTCTATTAAAGAAAAGAAGATTTTTTATGAAAACCAAAAAGTTTATTGAGTGAAAAGTATTGTGAAATAAGCCTCATAATGTTGTATTGGAAACAAAAACTAAAAAGCAAGAGCAGCTTTTAAGAAGAGCTCATCAAATATCCGGTGGTATAATACAGCTTAACTGTATTGATTTATGGCGTATATTTCTAAAGGAAATGCAAATTCGAATACGAATACATATGCAAACAACAAACAATACTCGCAAGACAAATACATACCCGCACAAACGATTAATGAAGCATAAGTTCAAGTAATCCCAGTCAAATGTATTAAAAATTGGATTTTATAACACCCGCACACATACATAAAAGGATTGAAACAACCTCATAACAATCTCGACTGTAGACTTAATTATTGGACCCAAATTCAGCATGCAGCTACCAAGGCAGCGAAACTAACGGGCATGCATGTAAGTGCGAAGGTATTTTGGATAAGATTTTAGTCCCTTTATATCCAGTACATAATAGAGTTACAGTAGGATTTACTAGAATAGAGAAGAGTATAATACAAGACAGTCGAATGGAGTAGACCAATACTTTACTCTGCATCATATAAAAGACAAGACAAAACAGGCAACAGAGTCAGTAAACATCCAGTCAGTCTCGTGTGTAAAGACGCTGTGTGTTTGAAGAGAATAATCGTGGTTTGAAGATCTGCGTTACAAAGATCTGTCGAACAATTATCTAGTGGTTGGTTATTGTTTACACAAAAGATTGCAAAGAGCAATAACAAAGGGAAGCAATTGTTGTTGTTTACATCAAGTTCTGAACAGTGGCACACAGAATTATACGAACAATAAAGATACAAATTTATTTTTATTTTTTTTGCATTTTACGAGCTGGGTATCCAGAATTGAATATTTAATAAAGGAACCATTGTAGGGTGTTTCAGTTCAAGGTGTCAGCCTGGCAGCTATCATAGCATGGGGTTTTAAAATAACGACCTCTAGGATGTTCTACTGCGGCCATGAATTTCTTAACCAGATGACAAAGCGATACAATTTTTCCATCATGTGTGTATGACGGCATTGTTAGGCCGAATATGATTGAAGAATTAAACTTGGGGATGAGTCCTCTACAGTGCAGGAACACCATAGAGAGCCTGCAAGCATTGGATTGGGAATCACTTTTTATGGGATCAGATCAGCAGGTTAAAATATTAAATTTAAATTCACCATATTTATGGGGTAATACTGGTGTTTTCAGAGAGATGCCTGTTGCAATTCCTTGAAGCAGCATGTATCAACTGCTGCTTGAACCCCAAAAGCCAACAGAAACTTCAGATTGCATTCCATTTTCCCATGAAATTTCAAATGCAATGTGTTCTGCTGCCACTATTAAATACTTTCCATGGAATTTTCTTTTCATCATGGATTTCATAATTAATTTTTGGCAATCATACAGACCATATGACACCTTCTATCAAATGTAATCATAGAAAAACTAACAACCAATGAAAGGCAATAAAGAAAAATAATCACACAAAGAAGGGAAAGGAAAAACAAATGAAAAGTGAAGAAAACTGTTGGGAAAATTTTATTTTAAAATCAATTTTTATACGAATTGTTATTGACAGACAAGGAAATATTTGGAAGAGTCATAATAAGGAATTCTACCAAAGCATAGCTTAAATGGGAAACACACAAAGAGGAGGAGGAGGAGGGACAGAGAATGAAAGAAGGAAATGAAAGACATGCGAGTGTAGTGGTGTTTCTTTACAAATTTCATCATTGAAATCCTTAAAACGTGGCAAAACAAACTGATAAAAAATAAATATTTCAACGAAATATTTCCAAATAAATGAATGAAATGAAAAGAAAATGAAGGAAAGAAGAATAAAGAAAATTATTAATAACAACAACAACAACAAAACATTATTAGCAACAGTAATAGCAGCAAACATTGCAGGAATTGTCTCGAATATTTTGGAATCGAATTTTAAGCTTCAATGAATGCTTTTCAATGCTTTTGAAGGGTTTCAATGAAAAGAAACTCTCTAACCTAATGATGTGGGAGAGTAGATGATGATTAAAACCATCATTCCCCCCTTTCAGCTAAAATCCAATGATGCTGATTACGGTGCATATTTTGCAATCAAACCATGAAAAAACAAAAATCGCATGGAAAGTTATTAAAAAGCCCCTCAAAAAATAGGAAGAACTACAGTAGCGAGCACAAAAATGCAACACTGTACCATATGATCTTTAATAAGATCTGTTTCAAAATAACGGTAACTAATTTATCTATTTTCTTTTGCTGTTAATTCTTTCAATTATAAGTTTTCAAAGTAACCACCAGTTTATTCCAAATTCTGCTTTAAAAAGTTAAATATTTTTGGAATTCGTGATAAAAGTGCAAATTTTTAGCGAGCAAAACAAAATGCAACATAATAACAAAAATAGTTAAAGAAAGTTATTTATTTAATTATAATTGAAAATTTCTTAAATAAGTTATACAACCAACATGTGTTTTGTAATAGAAGCAGCTCTCAGCTGACAGCAAAACTGCAATCATTAAAGCCTTAGAAGAAGGAAAATCTATGCGTGAAGTTGGACACCTCTTTGGTGTAAATCAATCAACCGTATGTCGGATTAAATCTTGATTTTCCTTGAGAAATAGTGTGGAAAGGAAACCAGGTAGTGGTAATCCTCGAAAAACTACCTCTCGCCAAGACCGCCAGATGATTACACTGGTTAAAAAAGATCCACGAAAGACCGCAGTGGACATTGCTAATTTCGCAAGTGAGCAAATGGGAGTCTCTATAGGCGTTCACACTGTTCGCCGTAGATTGAAAGAGGCTAATTTGCATGCGAGACGACCCGCAAAGAAACTTCTCATCAGTGCAATCAATAAAAAGAAGCGCCTGGAATTTGCAAAACGTTACAAGGATTGGTCAAATGAACAATGGGCTAAAGTCTTGTGGAGCGATGAAAGCAAATTTAATTTGTTTGGCTCCGATGGGATAAATTTTGTTCGAAGACCGCCTGGACAGAGATATTCTTCAAGATATCAACTTCCAACCGTAAAACATGGCGGTGGATCAATAATGGTGTGGGGTAAGGACGGAATATGTTTAAAAAAATTATTGATTTTACGTCACGTATTTACAGGTGCGTTTTCCCGTGATGGGGTAGGTCCCTTAACTCAAATCGAAGGAAAAATGGACGCCAAGAAGTACTGTGAAATCCTTGGAGAACAGATGCTTCCTCATCTGCGGGAAAAAATCCAAAGCACTCAAGTCGCTTAGCTCGAAACTTTTTAAGCGACAATGATGTCAATGTTGTGGATTGGCCATCACAGTCTTCCGATCTAAACCCCATAGAAAATCAATGGGAGCTATTAGATCGGGAAGTTAAGAGGAAACATCCGTCAAATAAGAGGCAATTAGAAGAAATTTTGAAAAGTGAATGGGAGAAAATATCCATTAACACATTAATAGCTTTAGTCGACTCTATGCCTTCTAGGTTGCAAGAAGTCATAAAAAATAAGGGCTACGCCACTAAATATTAATTTTAAGATTTTTTTTTTTTTTTGTAAGAATTACTATTTAATTTAAATAAACACATTAAAATTTATGCTGTTGCATTTTTATTGCTCCCATGAAATTCGCACTCTTTTTAATAAATGACAAAATAATATCACATTAATTAAAAATATTTACATTTACAATGTTATTGATAATAGGTATCTTCTATAACTGTAGGGATTAATAACCCAAAGAAATATTTTGAACTGGTCACCATTTTTTTAAAATTATCGCACTTAAAGATAATTTTACCCAACGTTGCATTTTTTGGGCTCGTTACTGTACATTCAAAAAAATTGTTTTTTTTTTTTTGGTTGGCTCCTATCAAGTTATTGATACAATATTTGGAAGACAAAGAGTTGAGTTTATACGTTCCATTTTTTTTTTGTTTTTTTTTTTGCTTTGAAGTTGTTACGAAATAATGGCCATAAAGGCTAAGCAATGATTTGTTTTTTTTGTTTTTGGTGTTCTGCCTCCATTTCTCGTTACATGCCACTATGTTTTCTATTCCAATTTCAGAGTCCTTTTTTTTCTGTCTCATCTTAATACTCATTCAAGCAGGCGAACTGTCATATAAATAGGCCGTGGGTTTTTGTTTTTGTAATGAGTCATCTCATCTGAAACATACACAAAAGCCTATCTCCGTTTAAGGAAAAAATTTTTGTTTGCTTTGAAAAGGATTTTTTTGTGTGTGTAGAAAACTACTTTTTTCACTCACTGTTTTTTTTTTTTTGTTTCCCATTTTCATTACAAAATAGCCGAATGATTTTTAGAGGCCTTTTGTGTAAGCAAAGCAAATAATTTAATAACTTTGGATATTGCAAAGGCTAGCTTAAAGCCATATCCTGTTTAATAATGACATTTTTTTTGTCTTTTTACTAGAAAGAAAAAAACAAAGCAAACAAAGAAAGTAAAGCATGCTTTGGAAAACTATAGGAAAAGATTTCCAGTTCATTTCAATTACACGATGCAACAGTGAAAATACACCCGAAAATACAGCATACAAACTCCACGTTATTCAGTTAGTTGAGTAGAACACAGAAATACCTTCGTTTTATATTTCTTGAGCCCTTCAAACTTGTTTTATTTGACAAAAACTGTATTTTTTTTTTTGACTTTACTTACAAATTTCTGGATTACTCAAACATTTCTGACCTGATTTCCAAAATTTAAATCTTGTTGGAAAGGAAAGAGATGGACCTTTAAAACGGTGTACCTATATCTATTATTTGATTTAATTTGCTATGAGATTTGATGAGATAAACTTGGAAAATTTTAATTTTTTTCATATTTTTTCAAGTTTGTCCATTCAAAGTAGTAAACTTAAATAAAAAAATATAGGATAAGTAATAATATTCTTAAAGTCTGTTCTCTTGTGAAGAGATTGAGTCATCATTTGATCAAATCGGATAAAAATTACCGTAGTTATTATTTAAATAGTATATTAGAAGTGTTATATTTTACGTCATCTCATCAAATGAAATTTTCGTTCAAACATGCTTTAGAATTTTTGTCTGATCTTGATTGTTTAAATATTGTTGGAAAGGGGAGAGAAGGAGCTTTAAAACGGTATATATATCTCTATTAATTGATTTAATATTCCATGAGATTTGATGAGATAAACTTGGAAAATTTGAATTTTTTTCATATTTTTCCAAGTTTGTCCATTCATAGTAGTAAACTTAAATAAAAAAATATAGGATAAGTAATAATATTCTTCAAGTCTGTTCCCTTGTGAAGAGATTGGGTCATCATTTGATCAAATCGGATAAAAATTACCGTAGTTATTATTTAAATAGTATATTAGAAGTGTTATATTTTATGTCATCTCATCAAATGAACTTTTCGTTCAAACATATTTTAGAAGTTTTGTTAGATCTTGATTGTTTAACACAAAATGTTTCAATTTCACGTTTGCACTACTCCCATGGTCGACTAATATTTGTATTTTCTGCAAATATTATTAATTCTTTTTTTGCTCAAACATTGGCCAACTTCTGGTGGTCGCTCAAACTTGGAATTGACACATTTTCCGATAAACAATCAAGATCCATCAAAAAATTCTAAAAATTTTTCAACTAAAAGAGATTTAATATTTCTCGAACCCTTCAAACTTGTTTAATTTGACAAAAACTGTTTTTTTGACTTTACGTACAAATTTTTGGATTGCTTAAATATTTCTGACTTGATTTCCAAAATTTAAATCTTGTTGGAAAAGGGAGAGATGGACCTTTAAAATGGTATACATATATCTATTATTTGATTTAATTCGCTATGAGATTTGATGAGATAAACTTAGAAAATTTGAATTTTTTCATATTTTTTCAAGTTTGTCCATTCATAGAAGCAAACTTTAATAAAAAATTTAGCACAAGCGATAATATTCTTAAAATCTGATCTCTTATGAACAAATTGAGTCATCATTTGATCAAATCGCAGAAAAATTACCGTATTTATTATATAAAAAATCCAACAATCGAGTGATTTTTTTTATATATGTCATCTCATCAAATGCGCTTTTAGCTCAAAAATTTTTAAAATTTTTGATAGATTTTGATTGTTTAACACAAAATGTGTCAATTTCGCGTTTGCACTACTTCCAATGGTCGACTAATATTTGTGTTTTTTGCAAATATTATTATTTCTCTTTGCTCGAACATTGCTCAAACATTGTTCAAACATTGCTCAAATATGGAATAGACACATTTTCCGATAAACAATCAAGGTCCATGAAAAATTCTAAAAATTTTTTAATTAAAAGAGATTTTATATTTCTCGCACCCTTCAAACTTGTTTTATTTGACAAAAATTTATTTTTTTACTTTATGCACAAATTTTTGGATTACTCAAACATTTTTGACCTGATTTCCAAAATTTAAATCTTGTTGGAAAAAGAAGAGATGGACCTTTAAAACGGTATACAAACATTTGTTATTTGATTTAATATTCTATGAGATTTGATGAGATAAACTTTGGAAATATTTAATTTTTTTCATATTTTTCCAAGTTTGTCCATTCATAGTAGTAAACTTAAATAAAAAAATATAGGACAAGTGCCAATATTCTTAAATTCTGTTCTCTTGTGAAGAGATTGAGTCATCATTTGATCAAATCGGACAAGAACGACCATAGTTATTATTTAAATAGTATAGTAGACGTGTTATAGTTTATGTCATCTCATCAAATGAACTTTCTCTTTGCGCAAACATTTTCCAACTTCTGGTGGTCACTCAAACTTGGAATTGACACAATCAAGATCCATCAAAAATTCTGAAAATTTTTATACTAAGAGAGATTTAATATTTCTCGCACCCTCCAAACATATTTTATTTGACAAAAGCTGTTTTTTTTTACATTACGCACAAATTTTCCTGATTACACAAACATTTCCGATCCGATTTCCAAAATTTATGTCTTGTTGGAAAGGGGAGAGATGGTCCTTTAAAACGGTATACAAGCATTTGTTATTTGATTTAATATTCTATGAGATTTGATGAGATAAACTTGGAAAATTTTAATTTTTTGAATATTTTTTCAAGAGTATAGTATGAGTAACGTTATTAAATGCCTTAGAACGATCGAGTAAAACCATTTGATTGATGTCATATTGTTATCTGCCCTTAATCGCAACTCTTCTGAAACATTTATGAGCTTAGAAATGCAGCTAATTGACATGACAATTGAAGAGTTTATGTAATCTAGAGCTGAGCATGTAGACCCAACCCTATACCTTTGTCACCCTGCATTGTATTGATCAAAATAGTATGCAAGGCAATATTGTTATTGGTGAACTTCATTTGATTTTTTATAAATTAACTGTGATGTGTATTCAAAGGTCCTTTTTGTCCTTTTCTGCTTTAGGATGTTAAAAACCAAACATGCCATGATTTTCAACAACCCAATAAATTATTTATGAAAAGTAATGCGATATTTGGAAAATATGTTGCATTTTAATTTCTCTTCTTCTTCTATGTTTTCTTGAGGCTTTTCATAAATAAAAATATTTTTTCTTGAATGTCCTTTACCATGTTAAAGTTTCCTTTTTTCCTTGCATTTCAATTTCTTTTTTGTTTCTTTCTTTTGGTTTTTCATTGGTAAGGATGGGGAAAAGGAATGTTCCATGTATGAGCGTAAAATAATCCTTTTCTTGGTTACAAATACACACACACATATACACACAAATACCTTTACATACTTATGCAGAAACTGTAAAGAAATTGTAAAGAAAAGAAAGAAAAAAAACGTCGAAATTTTCTTTGGTTAAAATGGGAAGCAACGCATAAAATATTTATAAACGAAAAAGGATTCTTTATTTGTATGACGTTTCTTTGCTTTCCATCCTTTTTTTCATATTTTTCTGTTCTGTTTGAATTTCTTTTTTTTTGTCGTCGTTTTGATTTTTTTTTCTTAGTTTCAGTGTCTGTTTCTGTTGCTGTTGCTGTCCATGTTCATAATTTTGGTTTCTTTTGTAAAACTGCTGACATTCGTTGTTTCTTCGTCCGTGTTTTTGTTTTTTTTTTGTTCCTTTAAAAGGATATTTTCTTTTATAATTTTCTTGTTTTAATTTCATTTTTTTTACACGCTATTGCCCGTAGTCCATGGTATTCAGAACTGAACAGTTTTTCCATAACAATGCCTTGCTTTACAAACCCTTACCGTGTTGCTGGTATTTTTTTTTCTTTCGCTTTTAAATTTGGGCTTTCATATGAAGAAGGAAAGAAAAGCCTGCCTGGTAACTGTATTTATTCGAGATGTTATGGTCCAGCATTTCTTGTCTTCTTCGTTTTTCTTTGCTTCATTGTTGCCATTGTATTCATATATGTTTAGGCAGTTTTTTGCTACAAACCAATCCCGTCTCTCTCCACTTTCCCTCCTTCTGTAATAAAAATGTTGCAAAAACTGTTGCTTTTTCCGATATTTGTTTGGAGGACAGTGGGCAACAGAGAAAATCATACAGTAAAGTTCTAAGCAAAATATGAAATGTATTACCACCCTTCAGTAAGGATTATTGACCTAGTTTCTCACACCACTTAGGTTGTGTGTGTTAATTTTATCCTTGAGTCTAGGGACCTATAGTTTAAAGTCGACTTCGAACGACAGATACTCTTACGACAATTAAAAACAAACTAAACGACCATAACTACACAAACCAGACAATAACAAAATATACACATCATACGGTACACTGAGTTATACAAGAAAATACGGCGTGACCTACAGTTTAAAGTCGACTCCGAACGACAGATTCATAATTGATACTCTTACAACGATTAAAAACAAAATAAAAAAACATAAACCAGACAATAACAAAATATACACATCATACGGTACACTAAATTTCATAAGAAAATACGGCGTGACCTACAGTTTAAAGTCGACTCCGAACGATAGATTTTAAGAGAAACAATTATTGTTCTGATCTTTGCAACGGAGATCTTTAAACCACGATTACTCTCTTCAAATGCACCGCGTCTTCACACAACACTGACTGAACTTTACTAACTCCGAGTAAACAGAGTAAATGATCAATTGTTTGTGACTTCATACATAATTGGTCATTACAACTCTTGAGTTATGATTACGATTTAGCTTCTTACACCACTTATGTTGTGTGCGTTAATTTTAAACATGAGAGGCGGAACCTGCAGTTTAAAGTCGACTCCGAACGACAGTTTTGAGAAGCTTTTCATGGAAATTTTATTTTCTCTCAGAGTTTTTGGCAGAAATCTGGGAAATGTTGATCTCTGATCTGTGGTTTGAATTTGAGGCTTCAGTCTAAAAAGTCATACCATATTCATTGACGCCCACTGTATGTGTTAAGCTGACAGCAGAAAAAAAAATTTTTTGGCCTCTGTTTTTTGGAATTTTTTTTCCTGTTTTTTTTGTTTGTTTGTAAAAACGGAAACGGAAGCAAAACTGCTTACAGCGCGAAAAGCCATACAGCTTTTGCAATATTTGCTCAACGCACACAAAAAACCTTACAAACTTACAAAGAACATGAGACAAAAAAAAAAAAAACAGAAGGAACAGAAGAGCGTCAACTGCTGGAAAAAGAATTGAAAAATTTTTTTTCATCATTTTGTGGTTGTTGTTGTTGTTGTCTTTTGACTTTTTTTAAAAAATATGCACAAGAGGAGAGATGATATTCAAGAAAAATTGAAAGAATTTCCTTTTGGGTGCCATTGATGAAGGTAAACATAAGTTTTAAATGCATATCAGAGAGTATGTGTGTGTAAGTGTGTGTGTGTGTATGAGTTTGTTGTCTAGAAACCTATGAACCAAGGCTTACAATTCGCAAAAAAGAATGGAAAAAAAATTGAAAACGAAACTTAAATCAAACACGAATATCTTAAAAGCATAAAAGAAAAATGAATAAAGAACACGAAAAAATTCTGAATCTTCAATCTTAAATATGCCCTTGTGTTTGCCAGCATTTTATTTTTTTTTTGCATATTTCGTCCTTTTTTTTGCTTTTTTTTGTTGTTGCGGCTTAACATCAACTTTTTTGCCCATTTTATTCAGCAGAAAAATATGCAACAAAACGATAAAAAAAGGAGAATTGTGGTGGCAGCATTAAAATTCAAGTTGTTTTGTGTGTGTGCGTAAGTGTGTTGTAGCATAAAGAGCAGGATCTTAGGCACTTTATAAGGCAAAAAAAAAACACATTTTTTTTTGATTATTTTTTACTTTTGAGATCCTTATTAACTGGAAACGTATTAAAATGCATATCCTTCATGTTTAAGTCAATTTTTAATCAAAACATGCCCAATGAATAGCTGCTTTATAGGCCAAAGGCTGAAGGTCGTTTACTGAAGAAGTTCAATATTTGCCATGAAATTAAGTTCGTTCACATAAAAGAAATCTTTGTTCATGGCTTTGAAGAAAGATGGCTTTTTAAATGTAAAGTCAGTAATTGAATACTACTAGGGATAAGAATTTTTAGAAAATAAAATTAAATACTTAAAAATGGTTTTCATATAACGGGTGCGCTATCTATCGATTTAAATTTGAATCATATGCTATTTTGGATCTGGCAATACTAATGTGTCTCTATTCTGTCGCAAAATTATCTCCACTGAATGTATTGAATCGATTTACGCTTGACATAATTGGCTATTATAACCCTTCAGTCAGGACTACAACCTAGCTTCTCACACCACTTATGTTGTGTGTTAATTTTATACCCTGATTGGCGGTACATATAGTACAAAGTCGACTTCGAGCGACAGATTTTTGATTTTTGCAATTTAAGAAGTTAGGTGTCCCCCCAACGCGGACACACTTAGGCCGCTTACAGAGTCCATTGTGATACTACAGCTTTACATTCTCCCCTATTCTAGGTACCACTCAGAACATCCAATGAAGCGACTCAGACTGTCTCATTACAAATGAAAAAAAAAATTAACACACACAACATAAGTGGGGTTGAGAAACTAGGTCATACAGGGTGGCTGATATATAATGCAACAAAGTAAAGCCCTATAGTTTTTTAACTTTATTGTTCAAAAGCAAAAAATGTTGGAAATAACATAAAATTCTAGAATCAGTTTAGATTTGTTCGAATTGGCCACCTTTGGTACGAATTATGGCCTTCAAACGGCCGACAAAGCCATCACAGGCTGCACGAAAGTGGCTCTGCAGTATTTTGGCCCATTCCCGGCGAAGCGCCGTCTTGAGATGATCGACAATTTGATATTTTTTAGTGAGAACCTTACTCTCCAAAATGCCCCAGGCGCAAAAGTCCAACGGATTGAGATACGCAGATTTTGGTGGCCATTGTGCAGTACAAATGAAGCGAGAAATCTCCTTTTTAAGCCATTCTTGGTTGACGCGTGGTGAGTGCGGTCGTGTTGAGTTCTGTTGGGATATCCATCATCTGCGGCCGAAATGTTTGTCTGCCCAGGGCTTCAATACTGTCTTTAAGACATTTTCCCGATAATATTCGGCATTTATTTTGACCCCACGGTCGATAAATACGAGCGGGGAGCGACCATCGGCCGTTATGGCGGCCCTCACCATTACCATCGGCGGTGTTCTGGTGACCAATCGCGGGTGTAAATTTTCAGCTGACCTCTTTGGCAAGTAAACCCGATCATTTTGTTTGCTCATAAACTTCTCAATTTGGAATGGCTTCTCACAGGAGAAAACCAAATTCGGTAACTGGCCACTATCGCGCAAGCGAAGTAACTTCTTGGCTCTTTCCAGTCTAACTTTTTTTTGGTTCATCGGTAAGCTCTTGAATTTTTTGGAACTTCAATGGGCTTTAGTCCAAGCTCATTTTTCAATATGTGTTGCATCCGTTCTCGCGATATGTTCAGCTCACCAGCAATTTTTCTACCACTGCGGGGTAGATTTCGATCAAATCTGGACTTCACTTTTCGGATCATTTCTGGTGTTGTTACCGTTTTTTTTTTTTGTCCCTTTTTTGAACGATGCAATGCAACACTGCCAGTATTTCGGTAACGAGCAGTAGTACGGGAAACAAAAGATCTATTCATATTTAAATGTTGGAGGGCTCTAACGATACCCACCTGTGGTTTTCCAGCCTAATATAAAGCAATCACACTACCACACACTTGAATTCCATCACGAATAACTTTTTTTCTGAATGCAATCGATTAAAATGCTTTTGTAAGCTTGTAAATAATAAAATGAACTGGAATAAATCTGTCAGCTGCTTGACGAGCGGTTTACAAATGATAACAACCTGAAGTTGGTTGCAATACATATCAGCCACCTTGTATAGGCGATTGGGCATTCACAAATTGATTTTTTTTTCCACAATTTATTAAATTTTAATATCATTTGGCTTACTAAAGTTAATTTATATGGGAATCAGATTTAAGTTTTTTTGTTTACATTTTTCCTCTACTGATTTTCAATAATTTAATGCATCTTATGCCAGTACATACTCGTACATGCATCATGATTGCAGGAAATTGTTTCATTTCAATATTAAATTGATTTGTGTTTTATTGTAAAACAATTAAAATTTTTGTAAATTTATTATTTCCGCATTTCAATTAAATTTTGTTATTTTTAAACAAAATTATTTCATTTTAAATGATTTATAATTGCACACACATACGTAGTACAATCATATTTAAGTACGTATAAAAACATTTTAAAAAAATTCGATTTGAAATCAGGATATTAAACAAAAAAAAAGAGTAGTGATCCATTTCCACTTACCGCCTTCATCTGTCATTACCAAAATGGTTGTTTCAGGTCCCAAGCCTTCAGGATTGAAAACTTGTACGGTCACCTTATATTGTGTGTACGGCTCTAAACTAAGAATTTCGTGGCTCTGCAAAGATAAGAAATAGAAGAAGTGTTTTAGTAAATAAAAAAAAAACTTTTTAATTTAATACATTCATGTTAACACACATAATACATACAGACATAATTGGACATTACAACCCTTCAGTCAGGATTACGACCTAGCTTCTCAACATCACTTATGTTGTGTGTGTTAAATTTATACATGAGTTTAAAGTCGACTCCGAACGACAGATTTTTGACAAACTTTTCATGGCAATTTTCTTTTACCCTCAGAGTTTTTGTCAGAAATTTGCTAAAAAGAAGTCGCCGAACAAATATTTTCATTTTGATATCTGACCTGGGATTTGAAATCGGGCCTTCACTCTAATAAGCCAACACACTACCTACTTGACTATGGCGACAGCTGGTAATATTGTTACGAAAATGGAAATGGTATTTTGCTTTGACATCGTTTAACATTAAAATTGTAAACAAAAGCTACAAAAACAGAAACAATGAACTTGTTTACATGATAAACAAGTAAACAAAAATATACCAACAAACCACCAGCATAAAAGAGCGACAAGCAAGTAAACAAAAATGCAACAACAAACACTACAAGAACAAATGTAAACAAACATGCAACAACAAATAAGAATAAAAGTAAACAATATGTTTACATTTATAAATGTATACAATATTTACGTTGATAGAGATCTCGAGAAGGCGAAGCCACGAACATTCGCATTCAGACTGTTTACGTAGCACATACATAATTGGCCATTACAACCATTCAGTCAGTGCAGCCCTTGCGCTGACAAACTTCTTCTTTTTCCCTGATTTTGGTGGAACTTGGTTAGTACAGGGAGTGCGTTCATCCGTGGCTTTACAACGGGCCGCTATGCGTGCTCACGTGAGCTTTGTGATATCAGAGCTACCACTCCGACCTACCCTACCCTAATCCTTCAGTCAGGATTACGCCCTAGATTCTCACATCATTCATGTTATTTGCTTCAATTTTATTTGTGAGTGGTGGGACCTATAGCTTAAAGCCAACTCCGGACAACAGATTTTTGCAAAACATTTCATGACAATTTTTATTTTTCTCCCTGAGGTTTTGTCAGAAATCTGCTGAGCGGAAGTCGCCGAAGAAAAATTTTTTCATTATTTAGGTTAAGTTGGAGATGCCTGTTTGAAACGAGTTCTCACGTTTAATTAACACACTACCAACTAGACCATGGCGACTTCTATACTTTAATTTTATACGTGAGTGGTGGCACCTACAGTTTAAAGTCGACTACGAACGATAGGTTTTTTTGAACAACTTTTCATGGCAATTTTTTTATACTCTCAGCGTTTTTGCCAAAAATCTGCTGAGAAGAAGTCGTCGAAGAAATATTTTGTCATATTTCGTTTAGTTGGAGTTTGTACCGAGTTCTCACGTCTAATTAGCCAATACACTACCCACTAGACTATGGTGACTTCTACATGATAGACAAAAATATACCAACCAAACATCAACATAAAGAATGAAAAACAAGTAAACAAAACTGCAGCAACAAACACTGCGAGAATAAATGTAAACAAAAATACAACAACAAATAAAAAGAAATTTAAACAATTTTGTTTACATTTAAAGGGATTTCGAGGAGTCTATGTCATTAGCCTTCAAGATCATTCATCAGACTGTTTACACTACCATAAGAAAGGCAAAGTCATTAGCCTTGAAGAGTATTCATCAGACTGTTTACATACATACATTACAAGTCTTCAGTCAGTGTAGCCCTTGTGCTGACAAACTTCTTCTTCTTCCCTGATTTTGGTGGAACTTGGTTAGTACAGGGAGTACGTTCATCCGTGGCCACTATGCGTGCTCACGTGAGCTTTGTGATATCAGAGCTACCACTCCGACCTACCCCAGCCTAATCCTTCAGTCAGGATTACGACCTAGATTCTCACATCATTCATGTTATTTGCTTCAATTTTATACGTGAGTGGTGGGACCTATGGCTTAAAGCCAACTCCGGACAACAGATTTTTGTAAAACTTTTCATGACAATTTTTATTTTAGTCTCTGAGGTTTAGTCAGAAATCTGCTGAGAGGAACTCGCCGAAGAAAAAGTTTGTCATTATTTAGGTTAAGTTGGAGATGCCTGTTTGAAACGAGTCCGCACGTCTAATTAGCCAACACACTACCAGCTAGACCATGGCGACTTCTATGCTTTAATTTTATGCGTAAGTGGTGGCACTTACGTTATAAAGTCCACTACTGAACGACATGTTTTTTGAATAACTTTTCATGGCAATTTTTTTATACTCTCAGAGTTTTTTCCAGAAATCTGCTGAGAGGAAGTCGGAGAAGAAATATTTTGCCATATTTCGTTTAATTGGGGTTTGTACCGTGTTCTCATGTCTAATTAGTCAACACACTACCAACTAGACCACGGCCGCTTCTACATAATAAATAAAGATATACCCACCAAACATCAACATAAAGAATGAAAAACAAGTAAACAAAACTGCAGCAACAAACACTGCGAGAATAAATGTAAACAAAAATACAACAACAAATAAAAAGAAATTTAAACAATGTTGTTTACATTTAAAGGAATTTCGAGAAGTCTATGTCATTAGCCTTCAAGATCATTCATCAGACTGTTTACACTACCATAAAAAAGGCAAAGTCATTAGCCTTGAAGAGTATTCATCAGACTGTTTACACTACCATAAAAAAGGCAAAGTCGTTTCCTTACCGTTCGCATCTTCCCTCTTTCCACCTTTCCTAAAAAACCTGCACAATGCACTACATGAGTAGGGAGGGATCATCCCGCTGGTTTTATATAAAAAAAAAACTCATTAGCCTTCAAGAGCATTCCTCAGACTGTTTACACGGCCATAAAAAGGCAAGCGACTGAGTTAGTAAAGTTCAGTCAGTCTTGTGTATAGACGCGGTGCGTTTAAAAAGACTAATCATGGTTTGAAGATCTCTGTTACAAAGATCTATCGAACTATTGTCTAGTAATTGTTATTGTTTAGGCAAAGAGTATAAACAGAGGAATAACAAACAAAGCAATTGTTGTTGTTTACATCAAGTTGTGAACATGGGGATACAGAGTTATAGGAATAATAAAGAATTTTAATTAAAATTAAAGACCAAATATGTTTTTATTTTATTTGCGACATACGAGCTCATATTTTAAATGTTTTTGAAAGGCTAAAAACGTAGCAATATAAACTCCGCGACACGTTTCATGTCGGTATTAAACGCAGCACATTTGTTCTCAATAGCCTGTTGCAATAATTTTCTTAAAAGCTTTATGCTTTAAAAGTTTTTCAACAAAATTCCAAAAATATTGCTTCAAATGAAGACATTTTTTCAGAAATTGTTTTAAAACACAATAGGAGATAAAAGAAAAAGGAAAACTTCTGAAAAATATTGTGAAAAGTCTTGGAAAAAAATGTCAATTTTTTTGAGAACAAAACATTCAAAAGTTTTATGGCATTTTGTTTTGGTATTCTTGTTTATCCGTCTAATGCCACTAATTGTCACTATCGGGCTGGTTGGCTGTGGTTGTCTGGCGGGTCTAAATAAGGATATAACAAAAGCCTCTCTCTCCCTCTCTTTCTCTGGAAATTTCTTTAGCATGTATAAGCATGCATATGCTTACAGGCATATGTGCATGTAGTTGTGAAAAAATTCACAGAAATACTGTAAACGAGTATCGAGCACAGAGCACAGATATGAAGCAGCGGAAAAAATGTCGAGAAAACGACAGACTAAACTCAATTTCCGATTAACGTTTTTGTCATTTTAGACTTGAGCAAATAATAAGAAAAATTGTAGCGGGAAGAGCAGTAGCAACAGACAGATAGACAGACAACTTGCAACATGCAATGATAACAGCATGTTCTCCTAAAGAAAAATGAAAAAAAATTGTTGAAAAGTGAAGAATAAAAGCAAAGCAAAGCAAATCGATTTGGAAATGTTGCTTAAAGACAAAAAAAAAAAACAATTCTCTTCTCTTGTGTTGCGCGTAATTTCCGCTTTTATCAACTTTTTTTTCCATTCTTCCTTTCTGTCTTTCGGGTGTATCTTAATTCTTTTCCTAACAAAAATTATTGTGTTTTTGAAGGAAGTAAAAAATTTTGTTTTAAAAACAAAATTTAAAAGCAAAAAAAAAATGTTTGTTTTGGTATACCTTGGAATAGGTTGCTGTTATAAGCTGTTGATTTAATATTGTTACGAAAATGACAAAAATCTTCATAGATAATGGTGGTTTGCTTTTACATCGCTTAACATTAAAATTATAAACAAAAATGCGACAACAAACACAAGCATATAAAAATGGTAAACAAGTAAACAAAAATACAACAACAAACAAACAGCGCTGTTATCATTTTTAGACATGAATATTCGCCCTTAAGAACATTCATCAGATAGTTTACTTTGCCATATAAAAGGCAACGTAAAACAGGCAACTGAGTTAGTAAAAGTTCAGTCAGTTTTGTGTGAAGATGCCGTACGTTTGAAGAGAGTAATAGTATCTTGAAGATCCGTTACAAAGATCTGTCCTATATTCGGTTGTTGTTGTTGTTTATGCAAAGTGTGTAAACAAAGGAATAACAAACAAAGCAATTGTTGTTGTTTACATCAAGTTGGGAACAGTTGGAAACAGAATTGGAAGAATATTAAAGAATTTTAAATTAAAACTAAAAACCAAATTTATTTATATTTTATTTGTAATCTACGAGCTCATATCTTAAACGTTTTTAAAAGGTAAAAATGGGAACAATATGTACCCTTATATGTACCCCAATATCATACGCAGAAGTTTTCTCTCTAATACTGTCAAGGCAGTTGAAATGGTGCGTGACAGTGTTCTTATAGAAACTCGGGAATGACGAGCGACTAGTCAAGCATTGCTCTATATTCTGCTTTTAAGTAGCATTTCAGAATGGCAACGAAGATGGAACGAAAAAGATAGTGGAAGGTGGACGCCGAGACTTATTCCGGACATAAAGCCATGAATGGGTCGGAAATTTGGAGAGGTAAATTACTACATTAAGCAGATGCTATCGGGTCACGGTCAGACATAAAAACGAAAAATATTTCTTCGGCGACTTCCTCTCAGCAGATTTCTGGCAAAGACTCTGAGAGTAAAAATTGCCATGAAAAGCTTCTCAAAAATCTGTCGTTCGGAGTCGACTTTAAACTGTAGGTCCCGCCATTCATGGATAAAATTAACGCACACAACATAAGTGGTGTGAGAAGCTAGGTCGTAATCCTGACTGAAGGGTTGTAATGGCCAATTATGTATGTATGTATCGGGTCACGGATATTTTAGGAATGTGCAATACCGTCTCCCCTTACTGTGTGTACGAGGAATGGGAAATAATTGATCATGCAGAGCACAATGCTTTTGCAAGTGCACGCTGGCAGAACTATCGCTCTGCACTGACGTCAATGATTGGAACGATCACGGTCGCTAACATTGTTGGGGTTATGATTGCGAGTAGAGAGAATTGGGCCTCAGTGGCGAATTACGTGGAGCGTATTCTAAGACTAAAGAAGAGAGATCTTGAGGCTACAGATCATGTAGAAACGCCGGCATAGATGACATGGTACACGTGTCAAACGAAATTTCTTTCGGGAACTAATCAACGAACTCAACCTTTGATACGCAATCCGGCGCAGATATGAGCTCGCAGGGGCCAAAGGGCCAAAAGGTCTTCACTCCCAAGTAATACAACCGTAGTTCCAGAGTGGTCAGTTGTCCAGGAGACGAGGGGTTGTTTTATTGGGTGAGGGCCCCACACAGGAAAGATGGGACAACTTCCTCTATCGTGTGGTTAGGTACATTTACCTCTACTCGGCATTAAAAAAAACTGTGCTACTCAATTCCTCCTAGTGACAAGAGTGTTTCTATATTTGATCTCTAGACTAACATTATTTGCACTGAGAATGATATAGCCAAGGTAAATAAATTAATTGATCACACCGAATGTATAGCTGTTGAGCGTTACTGTAACATTTACTTTGTTTTGGTATCGTTTACTGCCAAACTCAGCTGATAAAATTGTGCAATATGACCTTTAGCAGTTCCGCGGCAGTATAGGAACCAAAACTCTTTAATACCTATCTAGGTAGACTCCTATTCTATTGCACTAAAGGGAACTGTGGCATTTTACTTGGAGCGGACAATGATGTCGTTTACCAGACCACTCCCCATGGCAAAGTTCAAAAGGTTGCTTGGTCAGGGATCACGCGGTATTAAACGGTCCGGAAATATCCTTTTTAATTCCTTAGAGGAATTGAAGTGAGCAACTCCTTCAGAGCTTCAGCTTATGTTGCACAATTTTATCAGCTCTGCTGCATTTACGAGCGCAGACTTTGCTAGAAAAATGTGATCTCTTGTCGCGTTATTGAATGCTGTCTTACATTCGACAAAAGTGTGGTGAATGTCGCCTTCGTGTTCATGAAGACTCTCTGGGATTTGGTGTCGATCTGCTCGATGTTGAAGTTACCAGGTTATTCGTCCGCACAATACACTCGTAAGAGCTTATACATATGCGATAGGAAGGATGTTAATGCCCTTGTTGCTGACTCATATCATTCTCTTTTTTAAAGAGGATAATGAGGTGGGTTCTATTACCCACTATCCTTTTATTATCACCAACATTTAACAAATCCTGAATGTTGGCTTTCAGATCCAGCAGCATTGCTGTTATACGTCACTGAGTTTTTTTTCTTCAACATCTTTCTGCCCAGTTTCTTAACCTAAGTCTGTTTCTAAACTGTTTTACAAGAGCAGCCTTTTTTACTTCAATTTATTTGAACAGTCTACTCATCAATTAAGCCTTGAGATTTGCTCTTCCCCTCATCGTCTTAAGATCAATTGTATGTTCAGAAATGACAATCTGCAGCAACAGTTTTCAATATTTGTGGTTCAGCTTGTGTTAGAACATTTGCTTTCAAATCTAACAATAGGTTGTCTATTCCAGATACCCTTCCTTAGATTTTTTCTTCATTCATGGCTGTTTTTCATAATGGCTTAAGGCTTTGAATAAAATACCTCACTGAAGTCGCTCTAGTCTCAGATTTCTGGCAAAAACTCTGAGAGCAAAGCAAATTCCAAAATCTGTCAGTTCGAAAGTCTTCTTACGTCGGTCCCGCCACTCATGTATGAAGTTAATGCACACATAAGTGGTGTGAGAAGCTTGGTTGTATTCCTGACTAAATTGTTGTGATGATCAATTATGCATGCATATCAATACTTTAATAGTATTATTCTTGAAGGGAAATTAATTAAAAATCATAAAAAATTTATAAAACTTTTTACAGGCTTCTGAGCTTCTGGCGGCCCTATAGTTTACCTGAATCTAAAACACAACAACAGAACTTCTTGTATTTTATACTTACAACAGCTTGTGTTTCACGATAACATTTTTATTCTTTTAACAAAAATTTATTATTTTTTCTTGAATTTATTTTCTTTAACTTTTTATTCCCCTATATTTATGGGTCAATATTATGCAGTTTCTACTCAATAACATTGCCAGCCATACGTTAAATATACCGCCACCACCCTACCACCACTGCCGCTAGTATTTCTAATATTTTGATGCGTCGTGAAATATTATTTTTGAAAACAAAATTATTACCAAACGTAACCAACGGTAAAGGTTCATAGAATTCCAATATTTTTACTGTCATTTCCGCTTTATGTTCAGGCATCTTCTGCATCTTCTTCTTGTTTTCTTTTATAAGGAAATAAATAATCATCTATTGAACTACTCTCCTTCTCTCTCTCTCTCTCTCTCTCCCTCGCTCTCTAACCCCTCTTTCCCTGCTTAGTCAGTATAAACAAATTGGAAATGCGAATAAAATTTCTTTTGAAAAACGTGTTAAATTTTCACATCAATATACCACGCAAAACCACAAATATATTAAAAGATGTTTGTGTAAGTGCATCTGTGTATATATGTATGTGTGTGTGTGTTTGTTCTACATACATACATACATACACAGATACATGTATCTATATAGTAGTACTACCGCATCTGGCATTATTTATCTTCTTTTGGTATTTTTCTAACGATTTGCATATAGACACACATGACACACATTTATTCCCATACTTTACTGTTAGTACTTATGAAACTACCCACTACTATTGCCAGTGTGGTCTTTTTTTTTTTCTAAGCAGTGCTGTAAAGGAATTCAATGATTAGAATAGCAGCTGTTTTATGAAGCTCGGATATAGGAGAACTGTTTAAAGTCTACGCCGAACGAGAGATTTTTGAAAAGCTCTTCATGGCAATTTTATTTTACTCTTAGAGTTTTTGCCAGAAATCTACTGAGAAAGGAAATGGCCGAAGAAATATTTTTTTCATAATTTTGTTTGATATCTGACCTAGGGTTTGAACTCGGGCCTTCAGTCTAATAAGCCAACATACTACCTAACAGACTATGGCGACTATTTTCTTGTTTCTCTCGACTTTATTTCTCTTTTGTTTGTTTTAGTTTCATCAAATCCGTCAAGAAATTGGTTTGCTGCACTAGATTCTGGAATGATAGGGTTGCCATCTTTAGGGATAACGTGTTCTATGTACATGTTTTCTACGTAGTATTGAGGGGGGCAGAACTCTGTTCTTTTAGAGCATAAAATGAGGAGAGGTTTTATTATGGATGAATTGAGACCGCTATGTTTGAAGATAGCCTCGATGCAATGGAGACTTCAATTATTAAAGCGTCAAGTTATAGCTTAGCGTCAAGCATAGCTTCTCACGCATAGCTTATGCTTGACTGTAGGGCAAATTAAATATCCAGGCCCTTAAAATCCAAATCATGAAGGTAGACTTTGCTGGGAGGGAATGGAATTTTGGGGAAACGAAGGTAGATCACTATCTCATCTTTGTTTTATTGGACCTACTGTCAAAGCGACCCTAGGTCTCCGTGCAGATAGTGGTATGCCAAAGCCCGGTAAAACTTATTTGCTAGACCTGCTTTAAAGCGAAGGGGTTCGGTGGCGCTATCGAACTTGATAGATAAATATAGAAGATCCGGAATTGTTTGGCCTTTCCTGTCAATAGAAAGGACAAATTCCCTGTTCTGCAAGAAAGTCTATTAGAGTCCTAACAGATAGAATTACAAGGCATTGTATGCTTGTACCATATGGATTACCCATATTATGGCTACTATTGAATTTGTCAGGGAGCAGAAGAAGTCGCCGTAATCTAGTAGATAGTGTGTTCGATTATTAGATCCGAGAAACGTAATTTCACCCTAAGCTTAGAGATCTCGAACATAAAGGAATATAAAAAATTATTACGTAGGCAACTTCCTCTTAGTAGTTGTGAGTTTAAAATAAAAATTGCCATGAAAAGTTTCTCAAAAAAGAATTCTGTTGTCCGGAGTCAACTTTAAGCTGCAGGTTCCACTAGTCGTGTGTAAAGTTAACACGCTCTATTTGGCTGGTGTGAGAATTTAGGTCATAAACCTGATTACGGGATTGTAGTAGAAAATTAAAAAGTTTTGTGAAGAGTACTGCCTTGGTTGAACGGTCTAGTTCAGGGTTTTTTGTGAAAGAAGGAACGTAAATGGAAAACAAAGCTTGTAGCATAAGTGTGGTGGTGATATTGTCTTTTCTCGTTTGGGTAGGGTCAAAAGCTTCTTTTCTCCGTTGGTAGGAATTGAATCAGGCTACTTGCGGTTCTAATTAATGAAAACAGTTCAATTGGGGCCCAGATGTCCCTATTAAGACTTTTTAAGATTTGTTTTCGATGAAAAGAATTGGGAATCGGTGCTGCATTTTCTATAGTCAAAGGAACTTCGTTGTAGTTTATTTTCGTATCTGCTATAAATTGTCTGGAATACTGATTATTTCTTTAGAAAATCACATGGAATGATGAACAAAATTTTCATTTCTTTTAAAAACTTTAAAATATGATATCGTAGATTACAAATAATTTAAAAATAAATTTGATGTTTAGTTTTAATTTTAAATTCTTTATTATTCACACAATTCTGTATGCCACCTGGTTACAACTTTATGTAAACAACAACAATTACCTTTTTTTGTTATTTCTCTGTTTATACCCTTTGCATAAACAATAATAATTACTAGGAAATTATTCGTGAGATCTCTGTAACGGAGGTTTTCAAACCACTATTACTCTTTTCAAATACACCACGTCTTCACACAAGACCGACTGAAGTTCCCTCACTCAATCGCCTGCTTTGGTTTGCCTTTTACCTAGAAGCCTATAAAGTTAATGTTTAGCAGCGATAATATTGCATCATCTATACTTATGTGTGGTGTAAACATTAGAGAGTCAAAAGATCTTGACTTTATGGGCATGAATTTCAGTGTGATGCTCGCTCGAATCGACACATTTTTCAGTAACTTGGTGTCTTAAGACGTTGCAATAAATATTTAATTTCATCTGATCTATTTACAAATTACACCATTTATAACCGGCCGAGAATGGAATACAATTCTCATGTAAGAGTAGGCCCTTAAAGTCTATTCTGAGGCTTCTCGACTGTGTACATGTGAGGGTGTAGTAGGTCGTTAATCACGATAATGATTGATTCATTGGAACATCGTTGCAATGTGGCTTGTGTCACTGTTCTATCGCTACTACAATGGATATTGTTCGAGCAAAATAAGGGGAGTTGTTTATGAAAATCATGTATTCCTACGTAACAGTCGTCTTTCTCGGCCAACATTTCCGTATGTGGTCGATTGACCAATGTATCGCACACTGCAAACATCCGTTTGTTAGACGGACTATTCGCCTACTGCCTTCCTACAGAGATCTTTCCTGTTACTGATGGTATAAAAATATTCAAACCTAATCTCCATAAACACTGCTCCCTCTTTCGTCATTCCTATAATATAATTTCCTAGTTCTAAAAACAATGCCAACCCCTGGATGTTGGTCGTATGAAAGAACAAAATTATGGCACTTGCCTTTGGTCTTTCGATGGTAATATTAGAAGCTATGATCGAATTACGATAATAAACATAATAAATTATTAACTACGATGTTATTTTCGAGTTGTAATTTTTCCCCCTTTTAGGGGATTAAAACGGTCTTCGAAAATAACTTAAAAATATAATGCTTTACACTTTGTTATGCAAAGCTTAAGGACGCCTTTAATATACTAAAGTAAGGAAAATTATGTAAATTTTTAATTGCTCAAAATCAATCAAAATCGTCATGTCGTCAAAATTACATTTTCGAAGCTCAAAATCGTCTAAATAACGATAAATCGTCAAATCTGACAGCTACAGTAGCGAGCACAAAAAATGCAACGTTGGGAAAAAATTATCTTTAAGTGTGATAATTTAAAAAAATGGTGACCAGTTCAAAAATATTTCTTTGGGTTATTAATCCTACAGTTATAGATACCTATTATCAATGAACATTATGGAAATATTTTTAATTAATGTGATATTATTTTGTCATTTATTAAAAAGAGTGCGAATTTCATGGGAGCAATAAAATGCAACAGCATAAATTTTAATGTGTTTATTTAAATTAAATAGTAATTCTTACAAAAAAAAAGAAAATCTTAAAATTAATGTTTAGTGGCATAGCCCTTATTTTTATGACTTCTTGCAACCTAGAAGGCATAGAGTCGACTAAGTATTAATTGTGTTAATGGATATTTTCTCCCATTCCCACTTTTCAAAATTTCTTCTAATTGCCTCTTATTTGACGGATGTTTCCTCTTAACTTCCCGATCTAATATCTCCCATAGATTTTCTATGGGGTTTAGATCGAGAGACTGTGATGGCCAATCCAAAACATTGACATCATTGTCGCTTAAAAAGTTTCGAGCTAAGCGACTTGAGTGCTTTGAATCGTTATCCTGTTGGAATATGCTACCAGGAGGCATTTTTTCCTAAGGATTTCACAGTACTTCTTGGCGTCCATTTTTCCTTCGATTTGAGTTAAGGGACCTACCCCATCACGGGAAAACGCACCTGTAAATACGTGACGTAAAATCAATAATTTTTTTTAAACATATCGTTCCTTACCCCACACCATTATTGATCCACCGCCATGTTTTACGGTTGGAAGTTGATATCTTGGAGAATATCTTCTCCAGGCGGTCTTCGAACAAAATTTATCCCATCGGAGCCAAACAATTAAATTTGCTTTCATCGCTCCACAAGACTTTTTTAGCCCATTGTTCATTTGACCAATCCTTGTAACGTTTTGCAAATTCCAGGCGCGTCTTTTATTGATTGCACTGATGAGGAGGTTTCGTTGCGGGTCGTCTCGGTCTTTCGTGGATCTTTTTAACCAGTCCAATCATCTGGCGGTCTGGCGAGAGGTAGTTTTTCGAGGATTACCACTACCTGATTTCCTTTCCACACTATTTCTCAAGAAAATTGAGATTTAATTCCGACATAACGGTTGATTGATTTACACCAAAGAGGTGTCCAACTTCACGCATGGATTTTCTTCTCTCTAAGGCTTTAATGATTGGAGTTTTGCTGTCAGCTGAGAGCTGAAAGCTTGCTTCTAATTACAAAACACATGTTGTATAATTTATTTAAGAAATGTTCAATTATAATTAAATAAATACTTACTTTAACTATTTTTTTTATTATGTTTTGCATTTTTTTGCTCGCTAAAAATTGCACTTTTTTCACGAATTCAAAAATCTTTAACTTTTAAAGCAGAATTTGGAATAAACTGTGATAGATTTTCTATGGGGTTTAGATCGGAGACTGTGATTGGCCAATCCAAAACATTGTCATCATTGTCGCTTAAAAAGTTTCGAGCTAAGCGACTTGAGTGCTTTGAATCGTTATTCTGCGGGAATATGCTACCAGGAGGCATTTTTTCCCGCAGATAAGGTAGCATGTGTTCGCCAAGGATTTCACAGTACTTCCTGGCGTCCATTTTTCCTTCGATTTGAGTTAAGGGACCTACCCCATCACGGGAAAACGCACCTGTAAATACGTGACGTAAAATCAATAATTTTTTTTAAACATATCGTTCCTTATCCCACACCATTATTGATCCACCGCCATGTTTTACGGTTGGAAGTTGTCCAGGCGGTCTTCGAACAAAATTTATCCCATCGGAGCCAAACAAATTAAATTTGCTTTCATCGCTCCACAAGACTTTAGCCCATTGTTCATTTGACCAATCCTTGTAACGTTTTGCAAATTCCAGGCGCTTCTTTTTATTGATTGCACTGATGAGAGGTTTCTTTGCGGGTCGTCTCGCATGCAAATTAGCCTCTTTCAACCTACGGCGAATAGTGTGAACGCCTATAGAGACTCCCATTTGCTCATTTGCGAAATTAGCAACGTCCACTGCGGTCTTTCGTAGATCTTTTTAACCAGTGCAATCATCTGGCGGTCTTGGCGAGAGGTAGTGTTTCGAGGATTACCACTACCTGGTTTCCTTTCCACACTATTTCTCAATAAAATCGAGATTTAATCCGACATACGGTTGATTGATTTACAACCAAAGAGGTGTACAACTTCACGCATGGATTTTCCTTCTTCTAAGGCTTTAATGATTGCAGGTTTGCTGTCAGCTGAGAGCGGAGAGCTGCTTCTATTACAAAACACATGTTGTATAACTTATTTAAGAAATTTTCAATTATAATTAAATAAATAACCTACTTTAAACTATTTTTTTTTATTATATTGCATTTTTTGCTCGCAAAAAATTTGCACTTTTTTTACTAATTCAAAAATATTACTTTTTAAAGCAGAATTTGGAATAAACTGTGGTTACTTTGAAAACTTCTAATTGAACGAATTAACAGCAAAAGAAAATAGATAAATTAGTTACGGTTATTTTGAAACAGATCTTATTAAAGATCATATGGCACAGTGTTGCATTTTTTGTGCTCGCTACTGTATGTTTACAATTAATTCCTTTACATACTGCTACCACAAGACTTGCAGTTCAAAAAGGACTCATTGTTGGCAAGTAGTTTTAAACGGATTGTTTAGATGCGCACTCATTTTTGTCTATAAATCCACTTCTATAATAACAAAAACACATACACACACACACAAGCACACATATGCATGCATTCGCTTGCAAATTTCTAAATGCATCCACAGATAAATGTTTATAAGAGCATCTCATATATTACACACACTCACTCTCTCCCTCTCTCTCTCTATCTGTCTCTATCTGTTCTCATATTCATATATTCATATAGACACTGTGTATAGAGTATAACTGTGACTTATGTTTTTACGATTGCAGAGTATGTGTGTGTGAGTGTGTCTGATAGGGAAAGTTTATCTAACGAACATTTAAAAATGTTTCCGTTGCATGTGTGTTTGGCATTTAAATATATTTGCAAGCATATGCTTATGTATGTATGTGTTTGTGTGTGTGTTGAATAGTATATTTCTCATGGCATATTTTTATTTTTTATTTTTTCAAATGAAAAAATTTGTAGAAAAATTGCTTAAAAATATATTATCATACCCAGTTTGATTTGTTTTTTTTTTTCTTTTTCATTTTTATGTCAGTAACTCTCTTCAATAACCCTTGCCCTATTCTCATTTATAGTTATAAGGTGTAGTGGAAAGGAATCTTATTATATTTGCATACAATTTAATGAATGATATTCAGTTCAAATGATTGCAGTTTTAATCAAAATCGTGATCTTTTCAGGCAAACAGAATCAGTTTTCATAAGTTCCAAGTTTCTACTTGCAAGCTACAAATCAGATACACAACAACTTCGAAACGAACGCATCAGAGATTTTGGTGAGTCTCTATTGACATGAGGTGAGTCACTGTTGTTGCATTTCCCTTTCATTGCCAAGTTATAGTTCCTAGACAAACATTTTCTTGGCGATTAATAGGATTTGACCTACTATGGGTTGATAAAATAAGTAAAGGGCTATCCATTTCATGGTTTCAAAAGTATGGAACTGGAATTCGACATCTGTTTTCTTTTCAGTTGAAAGTCTCTAACATTGATGAAAATGGATCGCTTAACTATCCCAACAACGCATAAAAATAATCAAAACCTACTACAAAAATGGTGGTGATTCTGCCACGCCCACTTATCGTGCTTTAAGAGGAGATTATGGTTTACATAATCGTCCAACTATGCAAGCAGTTGGCAAAATTGTGAAGAAATTTGAAGAGACTGGAGTGCTTACAAATATTGCAAGGCCTGTGCATCATCGTTTCGCTTGTTCCGCTGAAAATATCGTGGTTGTAAGTAAAAGTGTTGCCAAAGACTCGAATGTGGTCGATTCCTCGTCGTTCCCAGGAATTCCGACTGTTTTACGGCACATTATGAGGTATTTTGCATTTAAATCTACACCTGCATCCATATAAAGTCCAGCTTACGCAACAACTGAAGCCAGCTGACCATTCACAACGTCGTAGATACGTGGAATGGATGCTTGAACAACAGGCGGTGGATGGGGCAATTTTTCGAAAAAAATTTTCTTCAGCAATGAAGCACATTTCACACTCGGTGGTTATTTTAATTAACAAAATTGTCGTATTTAGGGTTCTGAGAATCCTCAAGTAATTGAAGAGACGCCATTATATACAGAAAAAGTCATTGTTTGGTGCGCTCTTTTGTGCGAAGGTGTGATTGGGCCCTACTTCTTCGAAAACGACAATAGAACGACTGTCACCGTCAATTCGCAGCGTTATGGTCTTATGATACGAAATGGTTAACCCATTATATTTAAAGTAGGACGAGTATACTAGTCTTTGACTTTGTATACGACGAGTTGTTGACAAGTATACTCGTCTTTGACAGGTTATTCCGCACTGCTAAGACGAGTATACTCGTCCTTGACAGGGTATCCTGAACTGCCAAGACGAGTATACTCGTCCTTGACAGGGTATCCTGACTGCCAAGACGAGTATACTCGTCTTTGACAGGTATCCTGAACTGCCAAGACGAGTATACTCGTCCTTGACAGGTATCCCGCACTGTCAAGACGAGTATACTCGTCCTTGACAGGGTATCCCCGCACTGTCAAGACGAGTATACTCGTCCTTGACAGGGTATACCGCACTGCCAAGACGAGTATACTCGTCCTTGACAGGGTATGTCAAACTGCCAGACGAGGTATACTCGTCCTTGACAGGGTATGTCACACTGTCAAAACGACTATACTCGTCCTTGACAGCTATCCCACACTGCCAAGACGACTATACTCGTCCTTGACAGGGTATCCCACACTGCCAAGACGACTATACTCGTCCTTGACATGGTATCCCACACTGCCAAAACGACTATACTCGTCCTTGACAGGGTATCCCGCATTGCCAAGACGAGTATACTCGTTCTTGACAGGTTATCCCGCACTGCCAAGACGAGTATACTCGTCCTTGGGAGCGAATGTGTTAAGTTAGGTAAGACTTCCTTACATTCCCTACAAGAATTTTTATTCAATAAAAAAAAATAAAATCTAATATTTTCCTTTTTACAACACCTTATATTTATTATTTTATGATATAAAAAAATTTTCTGAATATTTTTGCTTCGGGGCTGCTAATGTATGTCAAATATTCCATGACTTATGATTCTCAATATATTAGATGAAAAGAGAAAGAAGAGAGAATGAAAAACGGAATGCAATGATTGTAAAGAGTCACGTTGAATATTTATAAAAACTAAAATCAATCTTTTGCTCTGAAATCGTGATCAAAATATTAAAAAAAAAAACGAAATTTTTTCCTTTTAAACTCTTCCTCTTTAGTTTTTGTGCATTTTAAAAAATTTTGTCGTTACCACACGCCCCCCTTTGGAATATTTATGAATGAAGAAGAAGAAGAAATATTCCACTTTAAATACAACACTGTTATAAGTACGTTCAGTAAGCATATTACATTTTTCCGAACACTTTCTATTGATATTGATGACAACTCAAATGTAAACAACGATATTACCATAAGCAAAAGCTTTCTTTTCTGCTAGCTATCCAATATTATCAAAATTTTATTTCTCATCCTTCTGATGAAAGCCACTTTGGAGTCACAAGTAGTCTCTATTAAGCGCAACAGCTCGGCGTTTCGGTTAGTCATTAGCAATATCTTTTCAAATGGTTAATTGTTTTCTATTTATTCTAAAAAATATTTTAGGCACTAATTTTTGGGATTAAATTAAAAGCAATTTTGTTGAAGCAATCAGCTGATTTGTTTACCAGCTGTCAAATTAATTTTGATATATTATATGTCTGAACGCTAAAAATATTGTTCTCAATAAACTGAATTTTGATTTAATAAAAGTGCATGTCTGAACATAGTATCAGACACATCATATACGCAATTTTTTTGAACAGCTGATAGCTTTTTTTTTTGGTCGTGAAAATTAGTTCCAAAAAAAGTTTATGAAGAAATGGAAAACAACAGGAACATCGCGCTGTTGCGGTTAGTAAAAGCAACTTTTGATACCAAAGTGGCTTCTCTCAGAAGGATGAGGAAGAAAAATTTGGAAATTCTAAAAAGTTTGCAGAAAAGAAAGGCCGCCATTTTTTTTATTTGTTTATCGTTGTTGACATTTGAGTTGTCAACTATCAATTGAAAGTGTTCGGAAAATTGTAAAATGCTTACTGAACGTACTTATGACAGTGCTGTACACTAATACGACCTAGCTTCTCACTTATGTTGTGTGCGTTAATTTTATACATCAATAGCGACTGAAGGATTGTAATGGCCATTTATTTATGTATGTACACTAATACACCGGTTTGCGGCGCCTCGTTCTGTGTCTGCTTCGAAGTTGCGTCTTTTTAAAATTACTGTGATTTCGAAGTTGCGTCATTTTTGTTTCAGTTTGCGTCGCATGTATCGAAGTTGCGTCGTTAGTGTTTCGATTTGCGTCGTTAATACGAAAATGTTTGTACAAAGCTAAAACAGAAAAAGGGGATTTCCCGTTTAAATCTAGTGCAAATTCGAAGTTGTGTCTTTTTAAAATTTAAAATTTAATTTTAAATTTTAGAGAACAAAAAATTAATGTTTTTATTGAAAAATCTATTTTTTTCAGTTAAAATTATGAATCTCGGAACAATTAAATAAAAATCAATACAAATATGTGGAAAATCGTGCTTCGTTTTGCGTCGTTTCGGTTTGCGTCGCGTTTCTTCAGGCCTTATTAGCGACGCAAACCGGGGTATTAGTGTATTTAAAATTTTTCTCAATATGATAACAATTTGCGTATTTATTGAGCAATAATTAATTGAAATATTATATGAAAATATTGATCTCAATAATGGCGTTTATTGCGATTTTACGCAATAAAAGTATCTGTCTGAACATAGTATTAATTGTCGTTTACAAACAGTTAGTTGGAATTACAAGCCTTCTAACACCACCAAAGGCTGTGTGTGAGTAATTTGTATACATAAGTGGCAATGTAATTGTTTAGTGACAACTTTGAACGCAGAGATTTTTAAGAAACTTTTTTCATAGCAATTTTCCTATGTCTTCTTTGAACCATATTCTCCCAAGTTGGTCCACAGTTTGATTATTCTCGGTGTCATCCTTGGTTAGTGATTTTGTACAAATATCCTCATGTTCTGATTTGTCTCAACATTTACTATCGAAATGTCTTAGTAAAGGGCATGTCGCAGCGTGGTAATTTAGCCTAGTTAACGGAGAGCCCCTAGTTAAGATAGCTTTGACATATTGGAAAAAAGTAATAGAGATGCGCCATCTATCGGTTTAAACTTGAACCACCAGTTATTTCGTATCTTCTGGTCACAAAATTCCGTAGATTGCTCACTACTGAACGTAATGAATCGCTTTACACATGAGCAACTTAAAAATTTATTGGAAATTTACTTTCAAAACAAAGGCAAAATTGGTCGGAAATTGCACAAAATTTGGTCGCAGAGAAGAACCAACAGTGCTCCGATATACACAAGTTTATTGCTAAACCAGTATGTGAAACCGGGTTCATTGTTGATGCGCCAAGACGCAAGCGTGCTCGTATAGTGAGTACACTCGAAAATATCGAAGCTGTGGCTCGTCATCGTTCTCAAGAATAGAACATTTCATGCATCAGTTTACGTCGAATTTTGCGAAAAGATCTTGGCATGAGGCCTTACAAAGTTCAATTTGATCAAGAGTTGCGGTCGCATGATCTTCCACTGCGTTTTCATTTCGCTAGATGGGCCAACTAGAAACTTCACGATGTTGTCAATTTTGGCAAAAAGAGTCATCTTTTCGGATGAAGCTCATCTTCATCTTGGCGGGTATATTATTAAGCAAAATTGCCGTATTTGGAGCTCAGAAGACCCACGTGTGCTCTTACAAAAGCCAATGCACCCATCATGACAGACTGTTTGGAGCAGCTTGTGGAGCGGAGACATAATGGGCCCACATTTCTTTGAAAATGAGGACGGTGCCGCCATTACGGACAATGGAGTTATCTATCGCATTATGATAACCAATTTTTTTGTATCCGCTCTTTATGGTATTGATGTGAACGATATTCGGTTTCAACAGGATGATGCAACTTGTCACACATCTCATGCCACAATAGATTTATTGCTTCAAACATTTGATGGCCGTTTTATTAGCCAAGATAGCTGAGTTTTGACTCCGTTGGAAAATTTTCTGTGGAGCGCCATTAAAGAAAAGTGTTGTGCCGGCAAACCAGAAACAATACAGCATTTAAAGGCCAACATTCGTGATGCCATTGCCGAGATATGACCTACATACACACGAAGAAGAGCACAAAAACTGATTCGAATTGTGATTCACTACCTCAATGGCAAGTGCTTGACTATTATACAGGCCAATGGAGAACAAAATGTTCTTTGTTAGCTTAACCTATACAGACATACGTAATACATACATAATTGGCCATGACTAGCCCTGTCAGTCAGGAATTAAACGACCTAAGCTTCTCACAACCAACTTAGTTATGGTGCGTTAATTTATACATAAGTGGCGGGACCATACAGTTTAAAGTCCGACTCCGAACGACAGATTTTGAGAAGCTTTTCATGGCAATTAAAATTTACCTCTCAGAGTCTTTGTCAGAAAATCTGCTGAGAGGAAGTCGCCGCAAGAAATATTTTTTCGTTTGTGAATGTCTGATCCTGGGATACGAACCCGGGCCTTCGTGCTAATAAGTCAACACACTACCTACGTAGACCACGGTGAAACTTCATTACGATAGGCGTTGGTGAATCTCTCTTCTCTCCTTTCCACCCATAATATACTCTTTCAGATATCCAGAAGTTGACACGTGGCCTAATAGGGCAGAAATGTTGGCTGTAGTAGACGAAGGCCTAATAACGAAAATATGAAAATATTTCTTCGGTGACTGCCTCTCACCAAATTTCTGACAAAAGCTTCTCAAAAAATCTTTCGTTAGAAGTCGACTTTAAACTATAGGTCCCGCTAATCATGCATAAAATTAAGGCACACAACATAAGTGGTGAGAGAAACTAGGTCAATAATCCTGACTGATGGGTTCTAATGACCAATTATGTATGTAAGCCACGGAAGAAATATTTCCATATTTTCGTTTTGATGTATGACCTGGGGTTTGAATTGCAGTTTAATAAGCCAACACACTACCTACTAGACTAATGCGATAAAGTGATAAAGTGGCGTGCGTGTGTGTAAAGTGGTGTGCGAAGCAAGGTCGTAATCCTGACTGAAGGGTGCTAAAGACCAATAAAGTAAGTAAGTATGCAACATATTACATTAGTTGAAGCCATTCACTGTATATATTATGGAGCTTTGTCGAGAAATCGGGCATTTTTTCCCCTTTTTATTCGTTTCTACATTCTAAAATTGTGTTCTTTAAGACAGAATTCATCAGCAAACAGCCTAGAAAACTTTCAGGATTTCTTTTGCATTAAAAGACATCAGAAAGTACATTTCAGGAGTTATAACAACACCTAAAGATTGTATTCCACTTGCCTTTATTTAAATATTTATGAAATCCTATACTGACTCTCTTTCTCTCTCTTTTACTCTCTCTCTGTCTCACTCTGTCGCTAAGCATAAATAATTTAAAAAATTTTCAACGTGTTTCGCGTGCTTTTAAATTTATTAAAAAAAAAGTGGAAGGAGCCTTACTTACTTCACCAATTGTGTATGAATTTTTATAAGCAAGGAGTATACATTTAGGAGAATGTATTCTTCTACTCCCTCTCAATTCTCTCTCTCTCTCTCTCTCTCTGTGTAAGTTTCTTTGCCTCTTTAGCTAAAGCCTTCATATCGAGACGACATTTATTTTAAATATTATCTCCGATAATACTCACGTACACCATGTAACATTTATACAAACATTCGAGTACACTTACTCACACTCACACTCGCACTCACATACACTCACACACATAAATAAATAGACAAACAAACAAACAAAAACAAAAGAAACGTAAATAAATATGGCGGTAAATATGCAAATGCATATAAACACGTACATATAAATGCATATATGTACACCTACACACTCATACACCACACACACACACACACACTCACACACACTTACATGTATGTAAATAAACTATCTTATGTTTATTTGGTTGTATGTGTGTTAATATACGTTTCATCCCAAGTGCATATTTTTCTCTGTTATCAGAGTAGATTTTTGGTTTTTTCTTGTTTTTTTTTCACTTTTTTTGGAAATATTACAAAAACAAAAAAAAATGAGAAGAAAAAGAAGAAGAAAAGGAGATAAAGGGAAGGAGAAAAGCCAAAATAAAGTTTTTTGTTACGAAATATGCATTCCTTGTTGCTTTATTGGGTGTACGACTTCAAAATGTGAGATTCCCCAAGTATATGTAGAGTGAGTGACACATATGGCACATGGTTTGTGTCTTTAATAACTTTTAAAGCCATTTACATATTTCTTCCTCTTATTGAAGGCAACAAAGTTTTTTTTTGCGTTTCGTAACTGCCTTATGCCGTAAATTTTCTCTCATTTAAGCAGCGTTTGCGCAAAGGTTCCTTACTTACTTAATTAGTCATGGAAATCCTTTAGTCAGGATTACAACCTAGCTTTTCATGCTATTTTATACATGAAAGTAGACTCCAAAGAACTGATTTTTGAGGAACTTTTCATGGCAATTTCTATTTACTCTCAGATTTTTTTGGCAGAAATCTGTTTAGAGGAAATCGCCGAAGAAATATTTTTTCGTTTTGATGTCTGATCTGGGATACGAACCCGGGCCTTTCGTCTAATAAGTCAACAGACTACCTACTAGACCACGGTGACTTCATTACTATACGTTGGTGAATCTCTCTTCTCTCCTTTCCTCCATAATATAGATTTCCAGTATCCAGAAGTCGCCGTAGCCTAATAGGCAGAATGTTGGCTTATTAGACTGAAGGCCTAAAAACGAAAATATGAAAATATTTCTTCGGCGACTTCCTCTCACCAAATTTCTGACAAAAGCTTCTCAAAAAATCTTTCGTTAGAAGTCGACTTTAAACTATAGGTCCCGCTAATCATGCATAAAATTAACGCACACAACATAAGTGGTGAGAGAAACTAGGTCAATAATCCTGACTGATGGGTTCTAATGACCAATTATGTATGTAAGCCACGGAAGAAATATTTCCATATTTTCGTTTTGATGTATGACCTGGGGTTTGAATTGCAGTTTAATAAGCCAACACACTACCTACTAGACTAATGCGATAAAGTGATAAAGTGGCGTGCGTGTGTGTAAAGTGGCGTGCGAAGCAAGGTCGTAATCCTGACTGAAAGAAGCTAAAGACCAATAAGGTAAGTAAGTAAGTATGCAACATATTACATTAGTTGAAGCCATTCACTGCATATGTTATGGAGCTTTGTCGAGAAATCGGCATTTTTTCCCCTTTTTGTTCGTTTCTACGTTCTAAAACTGTGTTCTTTAAGACAGAATTCATCAGCAAACAGCCTAGAAAACTTTCAGGAGTTTTTTTTTTGCATTAAAAGACATCAGAAAGTATATTTCAGGAGTTATAACAACACATAAAGATTGTATTCCACTTGCCTTTATTTAAATATTTATGAAATTCTATACTGACTCTCTTTCTCTCTCTTTTACTCTCTCTCTGTCTCACTCTGTCGCTAAGCATAAATAATTTAAAAAATTTTCAACGTGTTTCGCGTGCTTTTAAATTTATTAAAAAAAAAAAGTGGAAGGAGCCTTACTTACTTCACCAATTGTGTATGAATTTTTATAAGCAAGGAGTATACATTTAGGAGAATGTATTCTTCTATTCCCTCTCACTTCGCTCTCTCTCTCTCTTTCTTTCTCTCTCTCTCTTTCTTTCTCTCTCTCCTGTGTAAGTTTCTGCCTCTTTAGCTAAAAGCCTTCATATCGAGACGACATTTATTTTAAATATTATCTCCGATAATACTCACGCGTCCACCATGAACATTTATACAAACATTCGAGTACATTTACTCACACTCATACTCGCACTCACATACACTCACATACACTCACACACATAAATAAATAGACAAACAAACAAACAAAAACAAAAGAAACGTAATAAATATGGCGGTAAATATGCAAATGCATATAAACACGTACATATAAATGCATATACATATGTACAACCTACAACACTCATACACTACCACACACACTCACACACCACTCACTCACAGTATGCAAATAAACTATCTTATGTTATTTGGTTGTATGTGTGTTAATATACGTTTCATCCCAAGTGCATATTTTTCTCTGTTATCAGAGTAGATTTTTGGTTTTTTTCTTGTTTTCTTTTTCACTTTTTGTGAAATATTACAAAAACAAAAAAAAATGAGAAAAAAAAAGAAGAAGAAAAGGAGATAAAGGGAAGAAGAAAAGCCAAATAAAGTTTTTTTGTTACGAATCTGCATTCCTTGTTGCTTTATTGGGTGTACGACTTCAAAATGTGAGATTCCCTAAGTATATGTAGAGCGACCATATGGCACATGGTTTGTGTCTTTTAATAACTTTTTAAAGTCATTTACATGTTTCTTCCTCTTATTGAAGGCAACAAAGTTTTTTTTTTTCTGTTTCGTAATTATGAATTTTCTGTCATTTAAGCAGCGTTTGCGCAAAGGTTCCTTACTTACTTAATTAGTCATGGAAATCCTTTAGTCAGGATTACAACCTAGCTTTTCATGCTATTTTATATATGAAAGTAGACTCCGAAGAATAGATTTTCCAAAACTTTTCATGGCAATTTCTATTTACTCTCAGATTTTTTTGGCAGAAATCTTCTAAGAGGAAGTCGCCGAAGAAATAATTTTTCATATTTCGTTTTGATATCTGACATGGGGTTTGACCGTGGCCTTACGCTCATAAGCCAATAGACTACCAATTAGACTACCGAGACTTCAGCAGCAGCTGTAATATTACATCACGATAATGCTCGCTTACATATGGTAAGGCAGCGTTACCGTTGAGCGACTAAAGTCGCAATTTGACACTTTTTCAGCGACCTCGCCACTTTTTGTGCCCCCTTACTAAAATGAACTAAATCTGACACTTTCGACCCTTTTTCCACTTTTTTAAAAAGTATTTTCTCTAGACTATAGACTAGACTTTAGGCTAGACAATATACTTGACTATATAGTATACTATAGACTAGACTATAGTATGGACTAGACTAGACTATATATTACACTATAGACTAGACTATAGTATGGACTAGACTAGACTATATATTAGACTACAGACTAGACTATAGACTAGACTATAGACTAGACTATAGACTAGACTATAGACTAGACTATGGACTAGACTATAGACTAGACTATAGACTAGACTATAGACTAGACTATAGACTAGACTATAGACTACTATAGACTAGACTATAGACTAGACTATAGACAGACTATAGACTAGACTTAGATTAGACTATAGACTCGACTAGACTATAGACTAGACTAAACTATAGACTACGACTAGACTATAGACCGACTAGACTAGACTAGACTAGACTAGACTAGACTAGACTAGACTAGACTAGACTAGACTAGACTAGACTAGACTAGACTAGACTAGACTAGCTAGACTAGACTAGACTAGACTAGACTAGACTAGACTACGACTAGACTAGACTAGACTAGACTAACTAGACTAGACTAGACTAGACTAGACTAGACTAGACTAGACTAGACTAGACTAGACCTAGACTAGACTAAACTAGACTAGACTAGACTATAGACTATACTATAGACTAGACTATAGACTAGACTATAGACTAGACTAGGCTATAGACTATACTAGACTATAGACTATACTAGACTATAGACTATACTAGACTATACTAGACTATAGACTATACTAGACTATAGACTATACTAGACTATAGACTATACTAGACTATAGACTATACCAGACTATAGACTATACTAGACTATAAACTAGACTATAGACTAGACTATAGACTAGACTATAGACTAGATTATAGACTAGACTATAGACTATAGTCTAGACTAGACTACAGACTAGAGACTAGACTAGACTATAGACTAGACTAGAGACTAGACTAGAGACTAGACTAGAGACTAGACTAGAGACTAGACTAGAGACTAGACTAGAGACTAGACTAGAGACTAGACTAGAGACTACACTAGAGACTAGACTACAGACTAGACTAGAGACTAGACTACAGACTAGACTAGAGACTAGACTAGAGACTAGACTAGAGACTAGACTAGAGACTAGACTAGAGACTAAGCTAGAGACTAGACTAGAGACTAAGCTAGAGACTAGACTAGAGACTAAGCTAGAGAATAGACTAGAGACTAGACTAGAGACTAGACTAGAGACTAGACTAGAGACTAGACTACAGACTAGACGACAGACTAGACTAGAGACTAGACTAGAGACTAGACTAGAGACTAGACTACAGACTAGACTACAGACTAGACTAGAGACTAGACTAGAGACTAGACTAGAGACTAGACTAGAGACTAAGCTAGAGACTAGACTAGAGACTAGCTAGAGACTAGACTAGAGACTAAGCTAGAGAATAGACTAGAGACTAGACTAGAGACTAGACTAGAGACTAGACTAGAGACTAGACTACAGACTAGACGACAGACTAGACTAGAGACTAGACTAGAGACTAGACTAGACACTAGACTAGAGATCAGACTAGAGACTAGACTAGAGACTAGACTAGAGACTAGACTAGAGACTAGACTAGAGACTAGACTAGAGACTAGACTAGAGACTAGACTAGAGACTAGACTAGAGACTAGACTAGAGACTAGACTAGAGACTAGACTAGAGACTAGACTAGAGACTAGACTAGAGGAACAAACTAGAGACTAGAACTAGAGACTAGACTAGAGACAAACTAGAGACTAGACTAGAGCCTAAACTAGAGACTAGACTAGAGACTAAACTGGAGACTAGACTAGAGACTAGACTAGAGACTGGACTAGAGACTAGACTAGAGTGGACTAGAGACTGGACTAGAGACTAGACTATAGACTAGACTATAGACTAGGACTATAGACTAGACTATAGACTAGACTATTAAGACTAGACTATAGACTAGACTATAGACTAGACTATAGACTAGACTATATACTTGACTTTCCCCCTTTTTGTACGACTTCTTAAAAAGGCTCGTGAAAACTTATTTAGAAATAAAAAGCCTATGAAGTTTAGTAATTCAAAATCAAGGCTTATGATTTCCACATTTTTAAGTTGTACCACCAATATCTTAACTTATAAGTATGTATGCACCATAAGTGAATGTGTGTGTGAGTGTGTGTGTGAGTGTCAGTGTCTTATTTTTTCATTTTATTGTTCCCTCAATTGTATTTTGCATAATACGTTGATGCCATTTCAGTTTTCTTTTCTTGTATTTTGCTCTTCTCGCTTTTTTTTGTTGCCGTTTTTTTTTTCTGGTTTCAACTTCATATGCTTTAATATACTGCCACAGTAAATGCCACAATATTAAGGGAAAAAAAAACAGCAACAACAACAACAACAATAAAATACGCTGAAATATTATCCTATGAGGCGTAAAACGTGAGATTCATTTTGAATAATTTTTCGTATCGTTAAAATATGCATTTTCTTTCTCTCTTCCTACTCCTTCTCCTGTTTTTTTTCGGCTTCATTTCTTTTCTTATTTTCCATTCATTTGCTTACTTACGTGCCCCTAGACATACACACACACATGTACGCATACACTTTTGCAAATGAAGTAATCGAGAAGTATTTTGTAATAGACTCTCGAGTCTTGTGCATCATGTTGCATGCTATTGCGTTACGTTGTGTTGAGTTGAGTTGCGTTGCGTTGAGTTGTTTAATCCAAAATTACTAACGTGCGTGTGTGGCATATATTGCTGCACATACAAAAAAGCATCATGACGGTGCTAGTTTGGAAGAAGGGGAAGCTGTAAGAATCACCCCCCCACCCCCAAAACAGTGTTAGGGGCTGTTGTTGAGTAATTTTCGTAACTTAAATTTGATGAAAAAATTTTTTTTGCTTGCCTTTGTTTATTTGTGTTACCCTGTGTCTCCCTAATATACCTGAGGCAGTAGTTTCACGTTACTGGCCTTATCCTTGGCCACTTTTTCGCGAGTTTTTTTTCCCTTGAGGTGTTGTTTTTGTAATTGTCATGTGATTCCGGCTATTCACGGTTAAAATGGCCAATTGTTCTTATTGTGCTCATACTCGTACGTACAGACATACATACATAGAGGCAAAGAATCTGTCGAGATTGCATTTGAGATTCTTTCGCAATTTTTTTTCATCCATTTTCACGGGCATATCATCTATTCTGTATTAAAAATTTTTTTGGCGTTGCATATTCGCTTTTGTTCGTTGAAGCAAAAGCATTTGGAATATGCTGCACACATTTACTAGAGGAAAGGGTGTTACAAATGGAGGATGGATAGTTTTGAAACTATGGAAAGAACGGCAAAAGAACTGTCCACGTAATACTATAGAACGTAGTAGAGTTCACGTTCAATATTCTTCAGCCAGGTTTGCAACCTAGCCCCGCACACTACCTATGTTGTGTGGGTTAATTCTATTCATGTGTGGATACGCCCCAGCAGTACTTAAGATAGCAGGTACAATGCCTGCGGACCCGCTGGCGGTAAAGCGAAATCGGCTGGAAATCACATAACCGGTCTTGCTTCAGGGGAAACACCATTTCAGAATGGCTACGACGATTGGATGACGATAATGAAGATAGAGGAAGGATGTACGGCGGGACTTCTTCTGGGCATAAAGCCATGGAATGGTCGGAAATTTAGAGTGGTTAATTACTACGTTTGAAGTCGCCGTGGTCTAGTAGGTAGTGTGTTGGCTTATTAGACGAAAGGCCCGGGTTCAAATTCCAGGTCAAGACATATTTCTTCGGCGACTTCCTTTCAGCAGATTTCTGGCAAAGGCTCTGAGAGTAAAAAATTGCCATGAAAAGCTTCTCAAAAATCTGTCGTTCGGAGTCGATTTTAAACTGTAGGTCCCGCCCCTCATGTATAAAATTAACGCACACAACATAAGTGGTGTGAGAAGCTAGGTCGTAATCCTGACTAAAAGGTTGTAAAGGCCAATTATGTATGTATGTATGTAAAGCAAACAAAAGAGAAATAAAGTCGAGAGAAACAAGAAAATAGATGCCGTAGTCTAACAGGTAGTGTGTTGGTTTATTAGACTGAAGAACCGAGTTCGAACCCCAGGTCAGACATCAAAACGAAAATATTTCTATGGCCATTTCCTTTCACAGCAGATTTCTGGCAAAAACTCTGAGAGTAAAATAAAATTGTCATGAAGAGCTTCTTAAAAATCTGTCGTTCGACGTAGATGTTAAACTGTACGTCCCCCACAACATAAGTGGTGTGAGAAGCTAGGTCGTAATCCTGACTGAAGGGTTGTAAAGGCCAATTATGTGTGTATGTAATTACTACGTTTTACAGATGCTATCGGGTCATGGATATTATTTTTGGGAAATATCTACACAGAATGAGCAAGACCGCCTCCCCTTACTGTCTTTACAAGAAAGGGGAAGTAATTGATGATGCAGAGCACACTGTTTTCGAATGTGCACGCTGGAAAAGCTATCGCTCTGTACTGACGTCAACAATTGGAACGATTACGGTCGCTAACATTGTCGAGGTTATGATTGCGAGTATAGAGAATTGGGCCTCAGAAGAAGAAGAGAGATCTTGAGGCATCAAAACATATAGGCACGCCAGCATAGATGATACTGGCACACGTGTCAAATGAAATTCCAAACAGGAACCAGTGGAGACACGCTTAGATGTCTCCTTAACTTTCGATATGCAATCCAGACGCGGATATGATCATGCAGGAGCCAATAAGCCAAAAGAACTCCACTTCGAAATAATATCATCGTAGTTCCAGAATGGGCATAACAGTCCACGAGACGATGGGGAATTTAGTGGGTGAGTGCCTCACACACGGAGGATGTGACGAATTCCTCTATGGTGCGGTTAGTTACGTTTACCCCTTCTCGACGTAAGAAACAAGCCATGTGTGGTGGGATCTGGACTTTAATATCGACTTCGAGCGACAGATTTTTTAGAAGTTTTTCATGGGAATTTTATTTCATTTTCAAACTTTTATCCATTGCTGATAGGAAGTAGCCCAAAAAAGTTATACGAGTAGATACGGATTCATCATGATCTTCTACTTTAGAAGGCGATCAACAGTACTCTTCTACAACTACAAATGAAGGAAGAGAAACTTCCCCATTTCTAACGTAGAGTGGAGTTTCAAAAGGGAATTGAACGGAGATATACTTGCTAGATGAAAAGAGAAAGCAGACTAGGATAAGCTGGATGTAATCTCCACTTATTGTTGTTCATGACAGTAATCGCAATACGTAAAATACTCTCTGGATTGTGTGATTAGTGCAGAGGTTCTTAATAACGATAATTTAGGTTTAGAGTCTACGATAATGTGTACCTTCTGAATTGATCAATACATCCACTTTAGTCAGGGTTACAATACAGCTTCTCACACCACCTATTTGGCCTTTACAACCCATCAGTTAGGCTTACGACTAAGCTTTTCATATCAATTATGTTGTCTGTGCTAATTTTATCCATGAGTGGTACGCCATGCAGTGTAATGTTGACCCCGGACGACAGATTTTTTTGACAAGCTTTACTTTATTGCCAGAGATTCTTGTCAGAAAACTTTTGTGAGAAAATTGACGAAGAAATTTTTTTTTTTTACTTTCTGTTCGAATTGTCTGAGCTGTGGTTTGAGACCTTGCTCTCTTGTCTTATAAGCCAATACACTTTCTATTATACTGTGGCGACTTCATACGATAATGCAAGACATTGAATTGTGCTTAACGATCTTAATGCATCAACGTTTTATCGCCTTTATACTAGTAAACGAGGCAAACGTGATATTTCGTCCCCATCTTCGTCTGCTTACTTGAATTCAAATTCATCCTTTTGGTGCCTGGGCCCTTGCTAAGCTTCAAATAAATCATTAGTCTTAGTTGCACCCCACGTAAGTTGCCACATTAGACTACCAGCTAAGACTCTGTGGGAAATTGTGTGCAATTGCCGAAAAGCCAAGCCTAAACGATTTTAAGGAATCAAAACCCAGCGGCTACTTTAGTATCTTAACAACGAAACACTCTCTAATAAAAAAGTCTTGCAAACAGTCTTCTAGAAGCCAATACAAGTAAACCCTCGCAAAGGTCATGTGAAGCATAGCTTTCTCCTAGTCTGAATGCTAGTTTTTGTAACTTTTTTGATGACCGTAGAGAGCAGAGTTAAATCAAACGCAATGCAAAATGTTCTCTTATTTCACATACTTTTTCGACTCCCTTTTTATGCACACACACACATACACACACATACGCCGTGTGAGTAGCGGAATAGAATACTACCACAGTGCTTCCCTGCTTGTCGTAAAAGGCGACTAAATGGGAGGGCAGAAGTAGAGGGTGCGGATTAAAAGTCTTGCATATACCCGATGACACTGATGCCTCAAGCGAAACAATGCCGCTTAAAGTATTGAACTACCGTGATATCACGGTGACACCGTGGGAACCATGGACCAGCATGCGTGTGAACGCGCTCCCTACGGATATGAATGATCGGAGCCTAGTTGTATAGGCATCAGAATTGATACCAGTAAGATTCTGATTATGGCATACTGGACTATACTGCAACATTTTGATTTGATGACATGGGCTGGCAGATGGAGTAATCTGTTACCAATATGGACTGGGGTGAAACCTGGCCCAGACGGCTTTCAGGCTAATACGACATCTGTCTCCGTCCCGTTAAAACCTGGCAAGCCTTGGAGAACGATCTTGGATTCGTCCCGTTAAGTTGGGGTGTAGGGGCAGTTAAGAATCTCTTCTGTTTAGCTCCCGGTCTGGCTCTGAACACATGCTCTCATGAGGACTTGTGTCAACCCTCGCATGGCCTCCCTGCATTGCAAAGATAACCATGGGACCACAACAGGGGTAACTACACAACGGATCCAAGACAACGGCTTCAAGTTGGGACCCAATAGAATGGAATTCGATACAATTAACCAAAACCTTATAGGCGTTACTTCTCCAGCCGGCACCGAGGGTGCAAAGGAGATTCGGCAGGTCAGCCCTTTCCTGAATCCTTTCCGGAGGGCTTCGAGGTTGCTCCACTCACCACCGCTGAAGCAGAATGGCGAGAGATCTCTCTCGTCACCTCCGGAGTTACAGAGAGGCAAAGCTCCTGAGAAGGAGGTGGATGATTTCACCAAGCTAGGCGATAAAATTTCGGAGCTAGTAGAGATGATGGGCGGAGGAAGAAGGTCCATACACCAAGCGATGCGTGATTTAGTAGCTTCTATATCGACACTATACCAGCAGACCGCTAAGGATAAAGGAGCAGAGCAGGAGAAGATTGTCAAAACCAACGATAGAAGCACACAGACGATCCTGCAACAGCAGGCACCCTGTATTTCTAAGAGGCAGAGGGATGAAGTGGAAAAACCTAGGGGAACCCCTCCAAAGAAGACTAGGACAGCCCGTCCTCGTGGACAAACTAAGCCTGCTACCGAGACTAGGGTTAGTGACCCGACGGCGAAACCAGCAACTACCACGAACCAGGCTATGGTAGGGCCTGCAGCGACAGAAGATGACACCCAGGAGCGCAACGATTGGATCGTGAAAACTAGGAAGCGCAGGAAACCCCCAAGACCGGAAGCAGTAATAATAAAGCCAACCGAGAACCTATCTTTTGCCGACATCCTAAGAAAGGTGAGGAATGCCCCAGAGCTTAAGTCAGTTGGTGAGGATGTACAACTGGTGAAGAAGACGCAGAGGGGCGAAATCCTCCTGGAGTTTAAAAGATCAACCGAGGTGGCTACGGAGATGCACCGTTCTAAGCTAAGGAGCTTATTGGCCGAGGAGATAGAGGTCAGAACAATAACTGAGGAGGCTACATTCGAACTAAGATACTTGGATGAAGTAACAACTGAGGACGAAATAATCGCCGCATGGAGGGACCAAATCGGTGAAATACAACCGACGGCTCTTAAGACAATCAGAAACGTTCCAGGGGGTACTAGAACGGCCATAATCGCAATCCCTATGAAGCTGGCATGCAGGGCAGAGGAGGTTGGCAAACTGCGAGTAGGTTGGACGGTTTGCCGCTTATTGAGGAAACTAACTCCGAAGAGATGCTACAAGTGCTTGGAGTTTGGGCATGTGGCCGGAAAGTGTCGCAGTAATAGCGACTGGTCCAAACACTGCTTAAAGTGCGGAGGGCAAGGTCACTTTGCCAAGACGTGTGGTCGCGACCCTCACTGCCTTCTCTGTAGAGGCGATCCGGATGCTGACGCGAAGCATATCACGGGTGGATATAAGTGCGCACATTATCTGGCGGCACGACGGAAGTTGACATACGCAGGTAAATGAGAATCCTGCAGTTGAACTTGAATCATTGTGAAGCAGCACAGGAGCTTCTTGAACAGACGGTGCGGGAGCGGAAGATAGACTTGACAATACTGAGCGAGCACTACAGAGCACCTGGAAACCAACGTTGGATAGTCAGTAAGTGCAACAGGGCCTCGATATGGTCCTGTGGAAAATTCCCAGTGGGAAATATCGACAACAGGTGGGAAAGCTTTGTGAAATGTACCGTTAATGGGGTACATTTCCTCAGCTGTTATCTTCCCCCTAGCCTATCAATAGAAGACTTTAGACGCAGAATAGATGACATCGTTAATGAAGCGAGGAACCTGAGGCCTGTGGTAATTGCCGGAGATTTCAATGCTTGGGCAGTGGAGTGGGGCTCGGCATATACAAACCCAAGAGGAGAATGCCTACTTGACGCATTTGCAACGTTAGAGGTTGTTTTACTTAATAGTGGTGACAAGGATACATTTTCGAGAAATGGACGCTGCTCTAAAATTGATCTGACATTCGTCAGCGACTCCCTGGCGACCTTATCTACCTGGATGGTGTCTGACATCTATACACATAGTGACCACCAGGCTATCATTTTTGAGATCCCTGAACGCTCTACGGAACGCAACGTTCCTTTAGCCCCACCGAACCCCCTTTGGAAAGACTCCACTTTTGATAAGGAAACATTTGTCCTCACATTGGAGGACACTCGGTTATCCGGAAATGCGAATAACAAAGCGACGGAACTTATGCGTGCCATAACGGAGGCTTGCAACGCATCTATGGCAAGAAGGCGCCACCTGCCTGAGAAGAAGCACGTTTACTGGTGGAACGCGGATATAGCAGATCTAAGGCGTAAATGTAACCGCGCACGGCGGTTGTTCCAAAGGGCCAGAGGCCGTGAGGAATTTGCAGATCTACGGGAAAGATATAGAAGGTGTAGGACGAGCCTTAATGGAGCAATTGCGCATAGCAAGAGAAGGTGCTACAGGGAAATGTGCGCCGATGTGGACGAGAATCCCTGGGGAACTGGATATAAGGTGGTGATGAGAAAGCTGAACAGCTTCCGACCACCAGCAACGACATGTGCAGCTAAGCTGCAATCAATCGTCGCGGAGCTTTTTCCGCGCAAAGCCGAAATTACATACTCTGTGCGAGACATGCGGTCACCGGAGGAAATCCCAGAAGTCAGCAGTCGGGAATTGGAATCAGTCTGCAGAGAAATGAAACTCAATAAGGCACCGGGGATCGACGGGATCCCAAACATCGCGCTTAAGGCGGAGCTGTTTAGACAAGTTTTTGATGCTTGTATCCAAGAGAGGACGTTCCCTGGGATATGGAAAAGGCAGAGACTGGTCCTCATTTCGAAGGGCAACAATGCGCAGGATGCATCGGGATACCGCCCGCTCTGTATGATTGACACGGCTGGAAAACTTTTGGAGAAGATAATTTGTAGGAGATTAGAAGCATTTCTGGGCGAGGAAGGCTTGTCGGAACGTCAATTTGGTTTCCGGAAATCACGTTCCACAATAGATGCAATGGAAATGCTTATGACTATAGCAAAGGATGCTATCAGCGGTAACCGCTGGTTGGAAGGCGACAAGGAATACTGCGCAATCATCACCTTGGACGTCAAAAACGCATTCAACTCTGCGGAGTGGGATGCCACGTTAGCTGCCCTGGATGGAAAGAACGTACCGAACTATTTATTGGAAATCGTTAAGGACTATTTTAAAGATAGAGTGCTCCTATATGACACGGATGATGGCAGGAAGTCATACGCGGTATCAGCAGGGGTCCCGCAAGGTTCCGTGCTGGGCCCGTTACTATGGAATGTGATGTATGATGGTGTACTGAGGCTAAGACTCCCTAGAGGTACACAAATCATTGGTTTCGCAGACGATATTGCCCTGGTGATAAGGGGTAAATATCTGGATGATTTGGTGAGAACTTGTAACACTGCGGTTGGCATAGTCAGGAGCTGGATCACGGAAATAGGTCTCAAACTAGCTGATCACAAAACGGATGTACTCTTTGTAAGCAGTAGGAAGAAGATGGAATTTATTACCATAACGGTAGGTGAACAGCGCATATCATCAAAGCAGGCGATTAAATATCTGGGAGTGATAATTGACAACAGGCTCACGTTTAGGGAACACTTGTCGTACATCGGCCAAAAATGTGCGGCGACGGCATGTGCGCTTGCCCGATTAATGCCTAACCTAGGAGGCCCAAGACAGGAGAGGAGACGGCTACTGATGAAGGTAGTGACAGCGATTGCTATATATGCAGCCCCCGTATGGGCTGGTGCTATGGAGAAGAGGACCTATAGAGCAGGAATAGAAGCGGCCTACAGGAGATCTGCTCTTAGGGTGATTTCTGCCTTCCGAACGGTGTCTACCGATGCAGCGTTAGTGATTGCGGGGATGATGCCCCCGAAGCTAGTAGTGGATTTAGAGAGAAGGAAATATGACGTAAAGAGAGGAACAGATTTTTCGAACCCTGTCCAACTAACTGATAATGTTATGGATAGATGGCAGCAGGACTGGTCCAATTCCACTAAGGGTAGATGGACCCTCAGACTCATACCGAGTATAGGCGTTTGGACAAAAAGAAGACACGGTCAGGTGAACTTCCACCTGACTTAGTTGCTAACAGGCCATGGTTGCTATAGGGCTTATCTCTATAAGTTTGGTCATGACGTAGATGAGGCATGCCCAGAATGCCGTGAGGAAAGGGAGACGGCGGAGCATGTTTTCTTTAATTGCCCGCGATATTCTGTTCAACGAAATTGCCTGGAGAGATCAATAGGATTCCAGGTAACCCCCGAGAATATAGTTAACCTGATGTTAATCTCAAGTGACAATTGGAACGCAGTATGTGTTTTCGCACGGAATGTATTGACGCAGCAAAGATTGGCTGAGAGAGCAAGATCAGCGGAATTTGAAGGCAGCACTCGCTGAATCACCACCTCCCCGAAGTAATACTTAATCGTGGTCCCGGGGGGGGCGAATGGTTGAAAGTGTGTGATGAGGTTGGTTTTTTAGTACGTATGCGCTTAGCAAGCCGAGAGTAAGTCTTGCGGCGAATCGTGCACTTTGGTAGGCCGGGCTACCAAGGTCTTTCGAAGATTTTCCAACCTCAGCTCGCATAGCTAAAAAAAAAAAAAAAAAAAAAAAACATACGCCTGGGCATATATATTTATGAGTTTACAAGTTCCGACACAAGGAATGCTAGTTTGCATGAGTAGTTTTGCCACAGCGATAGTGAAGTGATAGTGATAGTCGGTAGCAGTGGTTGGTGGTAGTAACTCGCTTGCTGGAGTTACGACTCGCAGTGAAATATTTTAGTGGCAGTAACTCTGCTCTGGCGTAAGTTTATGTCTTAAAAAGAATACGAGCATGTAAGGTTTTCCATTTACTGGGTAAAAAAAGAGAATGAACAGCAGCACATTCATTGGTTTCAAAATGAAGAAAAAAAAAATAGAGAAACAAGATAAAAAAAGAGAAAGTAAGGCCAGGGTAAGGAAGATATGTAAGTTTTTGTAGAAATTTATTTAAAAAAAAAATCATAAAAAATGTAAGGAAATACGCATACAGTTAACATATATTGGATTGGTTTCGCTGTGGATAAGTGGAGCATTACAAACCTTTACATCGAGAAGTCAAAAAAAATTTTTTTCGTCATGGGAATGTAAAGAAATATCTGCTGAACGATATATGCCACATACTTCCTTACTTAACTGGCCATTAACAAGCCGATTAACGGATTTCGGCCTGCCTTAACACATCCTTCCAGGCACCTTTGCTTCTTTAGCTTCTTCGCCAGTTGGTCATACTAATCGATGACAGGGTTTCCTCGATCCGGTTTTTCCAACGCAAACAAGGTTGTCCCCTTTCGTCGACTTCCGCAGATCCCCACATGAAATACCCGTATTGCCGGGGCATCCTCAGCCATTCGAACAATATGGCCAAGCCAGCACAGCCGCTCACAAATAATACTCTGCACCACGTCCAAGTCAATGAAATATTGGAGCATGTTTGACACATGGACACTAATACCACCCATGTTGGATGTGATAATTTTATCTATGAATGGCTAAACCTAAAGTTTAAAGATGACTTTGCATGACAGAATTTTATCCAAAGCAAGGATTTAACATTTCCTATAGAAAACCATTTTGAATTCAAAACAAACCATACTTCAATGGTCACAACAACCCAGCAGTTAGGATCACAACCAAGTTTCTCATACCACCCATGTTAGATGTGATAATTTTAACTATAAGTGGCTAAACCTACAGTTTAAGTACGATTTCACATGACAGATTTTTAGCCAAAGCCAGGATTTAGCATTCCCTATAGAAAACCATTTTGACTTCAAAACAAATCGTATTTTATTGTTCAAAAGATTTCTGCAGTCAGGATCACAACCTAGTTTCTCATACCACCCATGTTGGCTGCGATGTGTGACAGATTTTTGAGATACTATTCATGACAATTTTGATTCTCTTTGTTTTTTGCTAGAAGACTGTGGTGAGGAAGTTATAATAATCCTATCTGCACTACCTACTAGACAACGGCAACCTCATCATTATCCATCTCTTATGTAAACAGACCTTTCATGTCATTTATTTGTATTGTCAGAGTTTTGTTAGAAGATTACATACATAATTGGCCATTACAACCCTTCAGTCAGGATTACAACCTAGCTTCTCACACCACTGATGTTGTGTGCGTTAATTTTATCCATATAAGTGGCGGGACCTACAGTTTAAAGTCGACTCCGAACGACAGATTTTTGAGAAGCTTTTTATGGCAATTTTTTTACTCTCAGAGTCTTTGTCCGAAATCTGCTGAGAGGAAGTCGCCGAAGAAATATTTTTTCGTTTTGATGTCTGACCTGGGATACGAACCCGGGCCTTTTGTCTAATAAGCCAACACACTACCCACTAGACCACTGCGACTTCAATGACACTTGCTGCACATAAAACGGAAGAACTCTTGATAAGCGACCGTAAGATAGTGGAAAAGATGGAAGTGATCGTTGGAGGCACAAAGATCAAATCAAAGAGGACGGTAAAGTACCTTTGAGTGATTATAGACGACAGGTTGAATTTCAAGGTGCACGTATAATACATCGGCGAAAGGGCATCCGTAAGGCAGGGAGTACTGGCGAGGATGATGCTGAATACTGGAGGATCAAAGCCATTTAAGAGGAGGACAGCTAGTAACGTCGATAATGCTATATGCTTGCCCAATATGATCGGAAGCACTCTCCGTGTGGACAACAAAGAGAATACTGTCCTCGATGTTTCGTCTAAGAGCTATTATACAGATAAGTTGCTTCAGGACAGTGTCTGATGAAGCGGATGAGATGAGGCGGATATACCTTCGCCGTCTCGAGTGTTCCAGGACGGACACCGGCTTTAAAATCGGAGGAAAAAAGGACTTCCATACAAAAATGGCAGTCACGATGAGAGAGCAGTTTAAAGGGAAGATGGACATTTCAGCTTGTCCCTTCTATAACCCCTTGAATGAATAACAAACAATGCGAGCTGAATTACTACGTGACCCAGTACCTAACTGGTCATGAATGTTTTAGGAAGTACCTGCACAGATTTGGACATGATACTTCCCCTATATAACCAAACTGTGTAGATGAAGAAGAATATGCGAAGCATATTCTAATATGCTGCCCCCGATTTAGATAGGCCGGAGAAACTAGATTAGGACTAAGCCGGCTCATGGACGAGGTATTGAATTCTAGGATGCTATGGAGCCAATACAGCCAGAAAATGGCTGAAGTAGTGCTAGAACTCTGAACACTGGAGGAACGGAGGCAAAATTTAACTTAATGAGATAAAGCTTTCGAGCTAACCAGCTCTCCGCGAAGTAGTACCTTACGACAGTCCCGCGGAGGGAGAATGTTTGAAGTTTGTAGGGGGTGGGTTTTGTATGTAGGTACCAGTGATGGTGAATCGTGTATGCTCTTGTTGGAACAAAATTATCTTTCGAAGATTACCACCTCCGGCTCAAGAAAAAAAAACGACGTTTAGGAGTTCAAACAGTCCATTGTTGTTTTGGATGGAAAGCATCGCCAACTCTTACTAGATCGAAGATCTTACATAGGACTTTTCTCTTGAATGCTATCAAGGCTGCCGCAATAGTGCTTAATGCATAGAAGCCCGCAGAGGTTGAGCGTTTGGTTGAGTATTAATTTTATCGCATGAGAAAGGTCTTTGCTACTCAATTGCCTATTGAGACCATAGTAGCTGCTGTTGGCAAGAGTGATCCTGCGCGCTTGATCGCCAGACTGACAACATTTATGGCGTATAACGGCAGAGCCAAGATAAATAAATTCCTTGACAATAAGGAAAGCACAGTCGTAGGCCATAATCTGGAATGAAGTATGCCACATTTCCTTACTGGTCGATAACATATACTTTGATTTACTGCCAGATCTGCCATCTTAATGTCCTTCCGTTCACATTTTGCCACATACTCTCCATTACGCACAGATTTAGAATCGTGTTGTAAGCGTTCATTAGGTTAGGTTAGGTTAGGTTAGAGGACGTGTACTTGTCAATTTTGACAAGTACAGTACTCGGTGGTCGAATTGACCCATTGTACTACGTCCTAGCTTCTCACACCACTTATGTTGTGTGCGTTAATTTTATACTTGAGTGGCGGGACCTACAGTTTAAAGTCGACTCCGAACGACACATTTTTTGAGAAGCATTCCATGGCAATTTTTTTTTTTTTACTCTCAGAGTTTTTGCCAGAAATCTGCTGAGAGGAAGTCACCGAAAAATTATTTTCAAATTTTCGTTTTGATGTCTGACCTGGGATTCGAACCCGGGCCTTCTGTCTAATAAGCCAACACACTACCCACTAGACCACGGTGACTTCACGTTCATTATTTTCTACAAAAATTTACATTGAATTTGCTCTTACAAAAGGAACTTTGGAATTAAAAGGAGAAATTGTACCAGGTTTGTCTAAAAGAGCTATTGAAGGGATTTTTAAGTAACCAGAAGACGAAATAGACGATCTGCAAGGCAGATGACTAGCCCAACAGGTTTGACCATGCCTCAGGCCATATCTGTAAAAATCATTGCCTTTTTGCAGAGACGTTTTAGAGAACGATTTATTTGTTCAATAAATTAGTACTTTGTACCTTTTAAAAAGTACTTTTCTTTTGTATTCTCTTCTTTAACATTCATTTTCTGTTAAAAGGAGTGCATGCAACATGCTTTTAGTATTCTCGGGTAATATGGCTCCATATATCAGGCATTTTTCTTAACCACTTACAGAGAAATTGCAACAATTTTTCTTCATACAAACACGCACATACTCGTACTCATACTCATACTTATACTCATACTCCTACAATTTTAAACTTGGTTTAAAAGTGTGTGTACGTGTTAGAGAAAATGTTTTTAAAAGATGTGTTAGTGCCAGTGCCAGTGCCATTGCCAGCGTAATATGCTTTGCAAAGTACAATTTCTTTCGGAGAGAATATGTTCAAAACATTAAGAAAAATTTCTTATGCCACCCTCATACATACAGAGGCTTACAATCGTGCAACGTATATATACGTTTAGTGTACGAATAAAAAGTTTATGCAACCTTAGACAAAAAAAAACCCCGGAAAATATGTTGCCACTAAATTCTGATAAAATGGTTTTCATATTAAATCTTCAAATATTCTACGTTTCCCGATGCATATTTTGCTTCTTTTTTTCTTTTTTAGTTAACAGATCTTCTCATACAAATGCAAAGTGACAGAGAATTTCCGAGTGTTCTTTTAAAATGCCTTCTATTTTTTTAACACTGTTTATGCCTAAATATATGCCACGTATTTTATAAGCACGTATGACAGTGTATACGTTAAGGCGCCGAAACTATACTCATTTTACAGATCTTTTATAAATGCAAGTGTCCTTTTTTATTAGCACTTTCTTTCTCTTCTTCTCTAAACAGTGAATGCCAAAATTTTTTTTTATAAATTTTGGTATTGAAAAACTACAGTAAGACCCCGCTTAACGCGGGGGATACGTTCCAATAAGTTCCAGCGCTAAACGAAACAGCGTTAAAGCGAGGTAACTTAACGCGTACATATGTACGTAGACACCTAGTAACGTTGATTACAACTAAAAAATCAATTGTGACCCAGGAAAGATGCGTTCGTCCTGTGATTGCGATTTCGGAAAGTACAGTTGGAATCTTTTTTCTGGACAGACCAACAAAGGAGGGTTGGAAAAGATACATAGTATACACCGCCGCTATATAGTGCACCGATTTTTGTTAATTTATGATCGTTTCATTTGCAACCGCGTAATACTGAAACTGCGTTAAGCGGGGTCTTACTGTAGTTAGTGTGTTAGTCATAAGGCCACTGTTTAAATCCCAGGGCAGACATCAAAACGAAAATATGAAACAAATTTCTGACAAAAAACACCTTTTGGCTAGTGCATGACCGATTAATTTGCAACCGCGTAATACTGAAACAGCGTTAAGCGGGGTCTTACTGTAGTTAGTGTGTTAGTCATAAGGCCACTGTTCAAATCCCAGGGCAGACATCAAAACAAAAATATGAACAAATTTCAGACAAAAACACCTTTTGGCTAGTGCATGACCGATTAATTTGCAATCACGTAATACTGAAACAGCGTTAAGCGGGGCAGCATTAAACGGGGTCTTACTGTATTACATCTTTACCTAATCCCACGTTTGTAAGGTGCATAGTGAGAATGCTGTGAGTGAACGCTCGACCCTGGAGTTGTTTGCCCAATTCCCTTAAAGAATTTCACATATACACTGCGATTTTATTTGACGTCTACTAGGTTAGGAAGTCGCCGTGGTCTAGTGGGTAGTGTGTTGGCTTATTAGACGAAAAGCCCGGGTTCGAATCCCAGGTCAGACATCAAAACGAAAAATATTTCTTCGGCGACTTTCTCTCAGCAGATTTCTGGCAAAAACTCTGAGAGTAAAAATTTAGGCAACCGCCTAAAAGATGCATCGATTCAACTATAACTCCTGGCCGGCATTAGCCAACCAGCTTGATAATTTTAGTCACCCCAGTATCCAATTCCAGACAATTCCTTGCCATAACAATTTTAACAGGGGCTTCTCAGCCTTAGGACGTGTACAGTCACAGAAAAATATTTACATACACCTTTAAATGTAATTTTGTTTTGTTCATCCAGAGGCCAATGTCTTATTATTAACTCTGGTTACTTGCAACACAAAATTTTTTCTGCTGATAGCCATAGTGAACCAGCTTCGTCCCATATTTTCTATTTGTTGCGAGATTACTTTTTTGCTTCTATGTAGAGGAGGGGCAAGCTCACGAATGTATTCATTCTGTTGTATCAGTCTGCCTGAGTTGTAAAACGACCACCTCAATTTGGCGGTCAATCGAGTGTTTTCTTCTACCCAGAAAGCGTTAACCAAGTCCTTAATTTCGAGCTTAATTCCATCGTCTGATAGCCGTTCTGGCCACCATGTCCACAACACAGTTTCTGTGTATGCCTATGACGAGAATCAAAATCCGTTGCCATGACGTTCGAAATGGACATTACGGTAGTCCGAAGCCTGAGAACATGAGTTTATTCTCATAAAATCTTGAAAACTAAGCATTATATCACTGCCCTGAAGATAGCCATGACTTCCGCGTAAAAGACGAAGTTATGATTCGAGATTTCGTGTGGGTTACTGATGTTTATGTGCTGAACATACAAGCTATACATCGGTGTTGGATGCAACATGTTGGATGCAACATGTTGGATGCAACATGTTGGATGCTTGTCAGTTGGGGTTGCGTGAACTAGCTAAAGCATGTTGAACGAAAATTTGAAGACGAGTAAGCGTTGAACATGATTGTTTGCGTCGACTAGTAATGAGACATAGGACATGGGTTCATATCTTCCCAGCTGAGATGGATAAGTAGTGGACTGACTGGTTTGGAGGATTTTATTCATGTACAGGTAAAGCATAGGCTTTCTTTTTAAAACCTGCATGGCTTTTTCATTCATCATACATACTTACGTACATAATTGGTCATTACAACCCTTCAGTCAGGATTACGACCTAGCTTCTCAACAGCACTTATGTTGTGTGTGTTAATTTTATACATGAGTGGCGGGACCTATAGTTTAAAGTCGACTCTGAATGTCAGATTTGTGAGAAGTTCTTTATGGCAATTTTTATTTACTCTCAGACTTTTTGCCAGAATTCTGCTGAGAGGCAGTCGCCGAAGAAATATTTTCATATTTTCATTATGATGCTTGAACTGGGATACGAACCCAGGCTTTCAGTCTAATGGGCCAACACACTACCGACTAGGACTACGGCGACTTCAAACTCTCATAGCATAATAAAAATGGAAAGGAAATTTTATCAAAAATCTATCGTTCGCAATTGACTTCAAAATAGAAGACCAGGCCATTCATTAATAAAATTAACACTCACAACATAAGTGGTGGTGGGGGGAAAGCTAGGTTGTAGTCTTGACTATAAAGCTGATCTGGCTTTAACAAGATGACCATTAATCAACTGTCAATATTCGAAGGTGGCTGTTGAAAGGTCCGATAGCATAATTATTTGCATATCCAGTCGCTGAAGATATATTTTCATATTTTCGTTTTGATGTCGGACCTGGGATTTGAACTCGGGCCTTAAGTCTAATAAGCCAACACACTAGCTACTTGACTACGGCAAATTCATTTTATTCATCATATTTGAAGCTAATCAACGGCTAGTACTGTGCGTACGCATTGCAAGGTTCAATTGATAAAAATAAAGATTTTTATGGTCTTGTCCATTGATTTTAATTACGAATACGATGTTGTACGACTTTTACTTACACCCAGTGTACTTTGTACATGCAAGTGTTTGTCTCTGTCTCTGTCTCTCTCTCTCCCTTTCTGTGTCATTCTGTGTACGAGTATTTTTCCCTTCAGTAGTTGAATTCCGTTATGATTTCCTTTTTTTTTTAACGCTTACAAAAACTATTTTATTGGCGCTGATTTTTTTCATTTCATTTCTTCTCATAATTTTGGTAAGCTTTAGTGAAAATTAATATGAAAACTATTTTAGAGAGAGAGAGAGAAAAAAAAGTGAGTTTCTAACGATAACACCACACAACGACCACGACCACCAACTAAGCGTCATACCTTCTAAGTGTAAGTAAAAATGAAATTGTGGAAGAATTCCTACTAATGCCTACGCAAATCTCTAAAGTTATGAAAATTGCATGATAATCCATGGAAAAAAATCACTGGCATACAGCCAGCAGGTTATATGAGCACAACCTTACTCACCCACACATACATGCACTATTAAAAAGTTTTCTCCCCCTTCCTTACTTACTTTCGTTATCATTTTTAATAAATATGCCCATGTGACCATGATGTGCCCATGTGCCCATGTGTCTGTATGTACCTCGAGAGAGCATTCACTACGAGTTGCATAGTAAGTGTGTGGTTTTTTCACTTCCTGTTATGAAACTCTCTTTTCTCTCTCTCTCTCTCTTTTTTTTATGTGATTATGTATGTATGTATGTGCATGTATGTGTGTTGGTGTAGTACCATTAAATTGTCTAAGCAACGGACTCCTGTAGTTCCTGTTGTTCCTGCTGCTGCTGGTGCTGATGATGATGATGGTGGTCTTCTGTTTTTATGGAAATTATGTCTCCTGTTTTGTTGAAAACTAACAACAACAACAACAAAAAAAAGGAGAGAATTTAATGTTTCCCTTTTGTGATCTTTCTTTTGTTGTTGTTGTTGTTGCCTGTTATAATTTTCTTTGTCTTCCGTTTTTTATTAGATTTACGTAACCGTATATGTGTTAGTAGTTCCTAGCTAACGTCGTTAGTAAAGCTGTTTGTAAAACCTAAGCTTAAAGGTAAATTAAGTCTCTTAACTTATGTATGTAATATGCGAGGGTTGTCTGATAAGGTTATAAAATTTTAAGGAATAGTAAAAATCTGTCATTCGGAGTCAGCTTTTAACTGTAGGTCCCACCACTCATGTAAAAAATTAACACACACAAGATTAGTGGTGTTGAGAGCCTACTCCGTAATCCTGATAGAAGGGACTTAGTATGTATGCATGTTGTATGGCAACATTACTGGATTTACTGTTGAAATGGTAATGAAAGAATTAGTCTAGTAGGTAGCGTGCTAGTTTATTAGACGTAAGGCCCTAGTTCAAATCACAGATCAGACATGAAAACGAAATACGAAAAAAAAAAATATTTCGTAGGCGACTTCCTCTCTGCAGATTTCTGACCAAAACTCTAAGAATCAAATAAAAATTGCCATGAAAACTTTATTAAAAATATGTCGTTCGGAGTCGACTTTGAACTAAACATTCTGCCCTTTTATCTTATGAAATTCAGAGTACCGTACGATGTGTATATTTTGTTATTGTCTGTTTTGTGCACTTATGTGTATTCGTTTAGTTTATTTTTAGTCGTCGTAAGAGTATCAACTGAAGATGCCATAGTCTAGTAGGTAGTATGCTGGTTTATTAGACGTGAGGCCACGGTTCAAAACCCCAGATCAGACATTAAAACGAAATACAAAAAAAAAAATAGTTCTTCAGCGACTTCTCTCAGCAGATTTCTGGCAAAAACTCTGACATCAAATAAAAATTACTTTGAAAAATTTACTAAAAATATGTCGTTCCGAGTCGACTTTAAACTGTACATTCTGCCTTATTGTCTTGTGTAAATCAGTGTACCGTATGATGTGTATATTTTGTTATTGTCTGTTTTGTGCACTTATGAGTGTTCGCTTAGTTTATTTTTAATCGTCGTAAGAGTATCAACTGAAGACGCACGGTTCAAACCCCAGATCAGACATTAAAACGAAATACAAAAAAAAAAAAATAATTCTTCGGCGACTTTCTCTCGGCAGATTTCTGGCAAAAACTCTGAGAATCAAATAAAAATTGCTTTGAAAAATTTATCAGAAATCTGTCGTTCGGAATCGGATTTTAAACCGTAGGTCCTGCTGCTCAAATATAAACTTAACACGTTCCGCAGAAGTGGTGTAAGAAGCTAGATCATAATCGTGACTGAAGGGTTGTAATGATTAATAATGTATGAACTCGTATGTATAAAAAAAAATTTGAATATGAGTGTTCGGAAACCATTAGGCTGCTATTTAATGATGAAGACAGGAACAGTTATTGAAGTACATACAAGGCGGTAATGTTGAGCGTAAATAGAAGAAAAACTATCTAAGAAAACTGACTCTTAAACACTTAAAATGAACACAATTTTTACCAGAACCAAGTCGCCGTGGTCTAGTGGGTAGAGTGTTTGCTGGCTTATTAGACGAAAGACCCGGGTTCGAAGCCCAGGTCAGACATCAAAATGAAAAATATTTCTTCGGCGACTTCCTCTCAGAAGATTTCTGGCAAAGACTCGAGAGTAAAAATTGCCATGAAAAGCTTCGTAAAAATCTATCGCTCGGAGTCGACTTTAAACTGTAGGTCCCGCCACTCATGCATAAAATTAACGCACACAACATAAGTGGTGTGAGAAACTAGGTCGTATCCTGACTGAAGAGTTGTAATGGCCAATTATGTATGTACTTGGGAGAACCAGAACATTCCTGTTCGTATTAATCTCCTGGAGTTGCCGTAGTCTAGTAGCTAGTGTGTTGGCTTATTAGACGTAAAGCCAGAGTTCGAGCCCCAGGCCAGACAGCAAAGCAAACTACAAAAAGTATTTCTTCTGCGATTTCCTCTCAGCAGATTCCTGGCAAAAACTCTAAAAGTAAATAAAATTGCCATGAAAAGTTTCTCAAAATTCTGTCGTTCGGTGTCGACTTAAAAACTGTAGGTCCCGCCACTTATGTATAAAATTAACACACACAACATAAGTAGCGTGAGAAACTAGGCCAATACTCCTGACTGAAGGGCTTGTAATGACCAATTATGTATGTATTAGGCTCCATATTCTTCTGATGCTTTGTAGTTACTCTAAAACGATTTGTTTGCTCTCTGTAGCATCCCGGGAAAACTATCATGATATGATGATCATCATCCGTTTTTACCTTTTAAAAACATTTAAAGTATGAGCTCGAAGATTAAAAATAAAATAAAAATAAATTTGGTGTTTAGTTTCAAATTAAAATTCTTTATTATTCGCACAATTCTATATGCCACTGTTTACAACTTGATGTAAGCAACAACAATTGCTTTGTTTGTTTTTCCTTTGTTTATACGCTTTGCCTAAACAATAACAATTACTAGAAAATTATTCGACAGATCTTTGTAATGGATTACAATTACTCTCTTCAAACGTACCGCGTCTTCACACAAGACCGACTGAACTTTTACTAACTCATTCATGCTGGGTAAACAGTCTGATGAATGTTTCGGAAGGCGAATGTAAATATTATCGTTTACCATTTTTTATGCTGGTGTTTGTTGTTGTATTAAGCAATACGCCAATTTGTAAACAAGTTTATTTACTGCATTGTTTTGTTTTTTTAAAATGAGATTAAAGAGAGTAGGTAGTATGTTGTTTATAATTTTAATGTTAGCCAATGTAAAAGCAAAAGACCAGTATCTAGATTTTTCCATTTTCGTAATGATGTATCGTTTTAAAGACACCTCATAATCCACAATCCTCTTCAGAAGTAATAAATTCATGTGGATTAAAAAATATTATTAAAGTGATCATTCTGATGTTTTAACAGAATATGGTTTTAAGCTCTCTAAAGTCGCCTGTAAAATTGGATTTCAAGAAATTGTGATTTTTGTTTATGTTGGCTTTCTGTTTTATTTGTGGCATTTCAAGTGTTTATTCTTCCTGCAACATTTTATTTTTAGTTGTTTTGTCTCCTGGTTTTTATTTCCAATTTTTTTTTTCTCTTTTGTTTTCATTTATTTGGTTCAGTCAGGTATTCTTCTTTCTGGTTGTGATTTTTTTTTGGTTTTCTTTTTCTCGTTTTGTTTGTAGTTTATTACCTGTATCGTTTGAGTTTTATTCCAAATTATATTTGCTAATATTTGCATAAATTGCATGCAACATGAACATGAATATGCATAAAACACATACAATTTTACCTATGAGTACATACCACACACATACGTCTATATGACTATCTTCGTCTACAGTTGATGTCAAGTAATTAGTAAATATGATATGATTTACAAAGTACATCATATTGTTAAGGTAGTAAGTAATGAAGTTCATTTACAAATTTTGATTTCCATAGATTTCCCTTTCTGTATAGGAAACATGCTTATAATAGCTGGGTCCTCTGGATTTTATATGTGAGACTAGATCTTGGTTTTATGCACCTTCTTATGTTTGGAAGAGAGGAAATAGTTGATTTGCTACGAAAATGGAAATGCTGTTATTACAAATAATAAACCAAAGCTTCAAAGACAAAACAACGAACTTGTTTACATGATCAACGAATAGACAAAAATTTAGGAACAACATCAGCATAAAAAAGTGGGATAAACAAGTAAACAGGCAACAACAACAACAACACTGCAAGGACAGCGTAAACAAAATACACAAATACAAATAAACAACTTGTTTACAAGTGCATTCATCAGACTGCTTATCTTGCGGTATAAAAGCAACAGCAGGCAACGGAATTTAGTAAGAATTCTTTCAGTCTTGTATAAAGACACGTGATTCAGTAAGAATTCGGTCAGTCTTGTGTAAAGACACGTGATTCAGTAAGAATTCGGACAGTATTGTGTAAAGACACGTGATTCAGTAAGAATTCAGTCAGTATTGTGTAAAGAGACGTGATTCAGTAAGAATTCAGTCAGTCTTGCGTAAAGATATGTGATTTAATATGAATTCAGTCAGTCTTGTTTAAAGACACGTGATTCAGTAAATTCGGACAGTCTTGTGTAAAGACACGTGGTTCAGTAAAAATTTAGTCAGTCTTGTGTAAACACACGTAATTCAGTAAGAATTCGGTCAGTCTTGTATAGACACACGTAATTTCGTAAGAATTCAGAGTCAGTCTTGTGTAAAGACACGTGATTCAGTAAGAATTCGGACAGTTTTGTGTAAAGACACGTGGTTCAGTAAGAATTCAGTCAGTCTTGTGAAAACAGACGTGATTCAGTAAGAATTCCATAAGTCTTGTGTAAAGACACGTGATTCAGTAAGAATTCGGACAGTATTGTATAGACACACGTAATTTCGTAAGAATTCAGAGTCAGTCTTGTGTAAAGACACGTGATTCAGTAGGAATTCGGACAGTATTGTGTAAAGATACGTGATTTAGTAAGAATTCGGACAGTCTTGCGTAAAGGTATGTGATTTAGTAAGAATTTGGACAGTCTTGCATAAAGGTACGTGATTTAGTAAGAATTCAGTCATTCTTGTGTAAAGATTTAATAAGAATTCCTGTGTGAAGATACGTTGCATGTGAAAAGAATAATTGTGGTTTGAAGATCTATGTTAAAAAGATCTAACGAAGAATTGCTAGTGTGTGCGCGGAAAAAGTGTGAAGAATAGTAACAATTAAGGCAAATTGTTATTTTTTAAGTCAAATCGTGAAAGGTGGCGCAGGGGAATTGTGTGAACAATAAAGAATTGATTTGAAACTAAAACACAAATTTATATTTATTTTGTATGCAATCTACGAACTCATATTTTTAGCGTTTTTAAAAGGGTAAAAACGTAACAATTTATACAGTGGAACTTCTATATATTGAATCACCAAAGAACTACTACTTATCGAAACTTCAAGTTAAAGAAGGAAAACCTGATAGGATTTCTTTCTAAGATGCTATTGCTGTGCTTCAGCTTATAGAAAATTCAAGTAATAGATGTTCAAATTATAGAAGTTCGACTGTAATTGGTCATTACTGCTGCTAAGAGGAAGTGTTCGAAGAAATATTTATTTTCATATTTCATTTAGTCTGCCCAGAAGCCTACATACATACATAATTGAGCATTACAATCCTTCAGTTAGGATTACGGCCTAGCTTCTGGACACCACTCATGTTGTGTGCATTAATTTTATACGTAAGCGGCGGGATCTATAGTTTAAAGATGACTTCGAGCGGCAGATTTTTTGAGAAGCTCTTCATGGCAATATTTATTTACTCTCAGACTTTTTGCCAGAAATCTGCCACATATGTATAAAATTAATGCATACAACATAAGTAGTGTGAGAAGCTAGGTCGTAATCCTAACTGAAAGGTTGTAATGACCATTTATGTGTGTACAAGAGTTTTTGCCAGAAAATTGATTAGACAGGGTCGCTGAAAAAAATATTTCGTTATTGTTCGAGTTATTTGAGCTGGAATTTGAACCATAGATGTTTTTCTATCAATTAACTTTTGTTTTTTCTTACTAATTAGCTACCACTGGCTGTATATGCATATGCATATGAATGTGAATTAGTGTGCCTTGGCTTATGTTAGGGGTATTTGAGTATTTCATTTCATTTTTCCATTTGTTTATTCATCTTCTTTTTTTTTTTCTTCTTTTATTTGGTTTCTTACTTTCCATTTTTATTACAATTTTTTTTGTTGTTGTTGCTCTTCTCTATTATTTTCTTTTTATCTTTCCTTTCTATTCATTTTTTCTTTCATTTTTTTGGTTTTGTGCTCAACAACATCTAACAACTTGTAATGGCTTCCTATGCTTTAATCTCTCAGAAGAATGAGGAAAAGGATAAGAGAGAGAGGGAGAGAGAGAGAGATATATACAGAGAGAGAACAGGGCTCACCCACTTGTATTTATTTACCAGGTTCTGTATTTTTTTTCACTTTTAATGCATAAATCTTTTGGTCTTAAGTTGTTATTTCTCTACTATGGCCACACAAAAATTGTATGCGGACGAGTGTGTGCGGAAGAGAAGAAGAGTTCCTTTTTGGGGAAAAAATGTGTGAAGTATGTGTGAGTATGTTGTGTGTGTGTGTGTTGGTGTTAGTGTAAGAGAGAGTGGTTGGTATAAATGAATCTCGGTTTTTAGTTGTGGTTGTGTAAATTTAGTGATGATGCTTTTCTAGAAAATTCTTTTTCATTTTTTGTTGTTGTTGTTGTTGGTGTTGTTGAAAACACTTATGGATTAACTAGCATGACTTTTTAAGTAAAAATGAAATTAAAAATTGTTTTTAATAATTCACATGGACGAGAGAGAGAGAGGGAGCACAAAGGCTGTTACACCTTAACTATCTCTGTGTGTGTCTCTCTCTCTCTCTCTTTCTGTCTCATTTTTAAATCTCATGTTACTTAACTAAATGGAGGAGATATTTACTTAAACTTTTACGCATACATACATACATACATATGGACGTATATCAACGGCAATTAAGTAACTCTATACGAGTGTATGTGTGTAAGTGTTTGCGTATGTAATCAAATTGCATTTTTACTAACATACACACACACTCTCTTTACGTCGTTCTCTTTAATTGTCTGCTTTAAAAAAGCATGTAAAATATTCTGCTTGAGTTGCTGCTGATACTACAGCTTGTGATAGTACATGTCCTAATACATGTGCTACTGATTGTGCTACTGCTTAAGCTACTGCATTTGCTTCAAGTTGTGCTACTCCTTGTGCTACTCCTTATGCTACTGGATGTGTTACTGCATTTGCTTTAAGTTGTGCTACTCCTTGTGCTACTACTTGTGCTACTGCTTGTACTACTGCTTGTGCTACTGCTGATGATACTGCATGTGCTACTGCATTTGCTGAAACTTGTGCTACTGTTTGTGCTTCAGATTATGCTACTGCTTGTACTACTGCTTGTGCTACTGCTTGTGCTACTGCTTATGCTACTGCATGTGCTACTGCATGTGCTACTGCATGTGCTACTGCATTTGCTTCAACTTTTGCTACTGCTTGTGCTACGCTTATGCTATTGCATGTGCTACTGTATGTGCTACTGCATTCGCTTCAACTTGTGCTACTCATTGTACTACTGCATGTGCTACTGCATTACTTATGCCACTACTTATGCTATTGCATACATAATTGGCCATTACAACCCTTCAGTCTGGATTATTGACCGAGTTTCTCACGCTACTTATGTTGTGTGTGTTAATTTTATACATAAGTGGCGTGACCTACAATTTAAAATCGACTCTGAACGATAAATTTTATTGAGAAAACTTTCATGGCAGTTTTTTTTTATTCTCATAGTTTTTGCCAAATATCTGTTGAGAGGAGATTGCCAAAGAAAAACTTTTTGTATTTTGTTTCGATGTCTGGCCTTGGGCTCGAACCTTGGCTTTACGTCTAATAAGCCAACACACTACCTACTAGACTACGATGCTACTGCTTATGCTGCTGCTTGTACTACTGCTTGTGAAACTGCTTATGCTATTGCATGTGCTACTGTGTGTGCTACTGTATTTGCTTCAGCTTGTTATACTGCTTGTATTACTGCATGTGCTATTGCATGCGCTATTGCTTATGCTACTGCATGTGCTATTGCTTATGCTACTGCATGTGCTATTGCTTATGCTACTGCATGTGCTACTGCATTTGCTTCAACTTGTGCTACTGCTTGTACTACCGCTTGTATATACGTATACATTCATAATTGGTCATTGCAACCCTTCAGTCTGGATTATTGACCTAGTTTCTCACACCACTTATGTTGTGAGTGTGTTAATTTTATACATAAATGGCGGGACTTACTGTTTAAAGTCGACTCCAAATGATACATTTTTTTGAAAAACCTTTCATGGCAGGTTTTTTTTTACTCTCAGAGTTTTTAACAGAAATCTGATGACAGGAAATCCCCGATGAAATACTTTTTGTATTTTGTTTTGATTTCTGGCCTAGGGCTGGAACCCTGGCTCTACGTCTAATAAGCCATCACACTACCTACTAGACTACGGTGCAACTGCTTATGCTACTGTATGTGCTACTGCCTATGCTACTGCATGTGCTACTGCCTATGCTATTGCTTGTGCTACTGTTTATGCTTCAGCTTATGCTACTGCTTGTGCTACTGCATGTGCTTCAGCTTGTGTGCGCTTGTCTGCTTGTGCTTCTTCATTTGCATACAGGATACAGTCATTAAATGTTAAGTGCCTAAAACTTTCAAGCTTGTTTAACTAAAAATATTTTTCCATTTATCTTCCTCTTTCTCCCTCTCTCGTATATTTTAAGTTTTTTTTTGCTTTCATTTTCTCATATCTCTTTTAATATACCAACAAATTTCATTTGATTTATTTTTCTTCGTATTTTTTTTTCATCTTTCGTATGCATAAAGCAGAACGTTATGGTATTCCTTCATAGTTCCATAGAAGTTAAAAAGTTCCTGTTAAAAATTCAAATTAAAAAGGAAAAGTTTATAAAACAAAAAAAAAAAAATAAAACAACAACACTACCGTCATAGTTCACAATGTGGGCTTAATATGCTGAAAAAATATTTTTATGGCTGCTTAAGAAAATCAACACAACAATTCTGTTTTAATGAGAATATTTTGCAGAAAAAATGGTTTTATGAATAAGGTTTAATGAAATGGAATCCAAAGATCTGTCTACGTTCATAGGTTAGCCCATGTAGCACGGCAGACATCAAACTTATTTGTGTTACGAAAATGAAAAATCAAGATAATGGTGTTTTGATTTTACATCGATTAACCTACAAAAGCAATATAAATGGAGTAAACAAACTTGTTTACATATTATCGCACTGCTTAATACAACAACACAACAGGCTAACAAAAATACAACAACAAACACCAGCATGAATAAATGTAAACAACGTTGTTTAATAATGTAATCATGGTTTGAAGATTTCCGTTATAAAGATCTGTCGAATAATTGCCTAGTAATGTTATTATTTATGTAAGAGTATAAACATTGCAATAACAAAAGTAAGTGATTCTTGTTGTTTACATCAAGTTGTGAACAGTGGCTTACAGAATTGTTCGAATAATAAAGAATTTCAATTAAAACTAAACACCAAATTTATTTTTATTTTATTTGCAATCTAAGAGCTCATATTTTAAACGTTTTTAAAAGGTAGAAACATAACAATTTTGTTGAGAGATGCGTAGAAAGCTTGGTCAAAGCTGTCAGCAAATGAAAAGTGAAAAACCTGCGTTTTCTTTTTATGAATATTTGTCACGTAAGGTGAAAGACAGTCTCTCTTCCTCCTCATCAGATTTATAGCTCCTGAAGACTTCATTCGTCAGAATGCTGAGCCTTTTGACTCGCCTACCAGAAAGACATTAGGCCCATAAGAATTGCGTATTATAGGACCTGATAGCCATGCGATTTAAGGACAGAAGTAAGTCTGTTGTATTTCTGTCCAAACGTATTCATTAGGGTCTAGCAATATTGAGTCGCCTTGCGTAAAACGAGTGAACAATATCCAAATTTACTGAGAATAACTATACTTCCAAGCTTCGTACCGGCCCTGGCCAGCTCTTCAACGAAATATTTCTTTGTTCCGGAAACCAAATAAAAGATGTCTCTGAATGATGCGAAATTTCTCTGTGAAATCTATTGTAGTCATGGACAAGTTCAAATCTTATAACTACGTTCATTGCTGAATTTCTCGAAATCTGACTGACTAAGGGAAAATTCCGCCATTAAACACTACAGTGGTTAGTTGGTTCCAGCATATCGTCTTTAACATTGTCGCTAACAGTTCGAAAACATGCAAACCACTTTCTAGGGACAGCATCATCTCCTTGATTTGAAAACCGAAGGGAAATAAGGCTTTGCAGTCTACTGCCATAAAATTCATACGATCTCCGATGTGTTCAGAAGGTTATTGGCAAACATAGCTGTCTGTGGTCTGTGAAATCAATTTGGAAAACAGATTATTTATAAATAATAAGAATATACGACAGATCTTTGTAATGTAGATCTTCAAACCACGATTATTCTCTTCAAACACACGGCGTCTTTACACAAGACTGACTGAACTTTTACTAAATGGTTTACTAATTTGCTTTGGTAACGTAAACAGTCTGATAAATGTTCTTGAAGGCGAAACGTAAACGTAAACATCGTTATTTCATTATTGTTGTTTGTGTATTTTGTTTACATTTATTCTCGTAGTGTTTGTTGTTGTATTTTTGTTTACCTATTATAATTTTTTTATACTGGTGTTTATTGGTCGATTTTTGTTTACTTGTTTATCATTGTAAACAAGTTTATTGTTTTTGTAGTCTTTGTTTATAATTTTAAGGTTAAACGATGTTAAAGCAAAACACCAGAACATATCTAAACTTTTTTAATTTTCGTAACAAAATTTAGAATTGATTTGAAATCAAAAACTCATAAATACGTACATAATTGACCATTACAACCCCTCAGTCGGGATTATTGACCTAGGGTTTAAAACGTGGTCTCATGTCTAATAAGCCAACGCACTAACTACTAGACTATGGCGATTTCAAACCCATTAGACGAGTAATTTTAAGTAGGTAAGCCTTGGACCAAAATGATTTTTTTTTTCAAATTAATAAAAATTTTTTCTTTCCTTTTTATTACTTAAAGGCCTATTTACATATTTAGTTTACTTATTTAAACAATTCGAAACAATTTCATTTTCAAACTCACCTCAATTGTTGAGTCTCGTATGTAGATTTCTTTGGTATCATTTGGATTGCGATCACGTGGTCTATATGTTATACGATAGCCAAGAAATTCTCCCAGTATCGTATCCGGAGGTGGTGGTTTCCATGATATATATACAGAGGTGGATGATGTATTGTGGGCAGCTGTGGGTATGGGTTTACCTGTAGGTGCTGCAATATAAAATTGAAATTTTAAATTCATTCATGCATGTTGTCTTGGCAAAAAAAAAAGAGAGGAAAATTTATTAAAAAGTTATCAAATCATATTACCCCTACCCTTCCTTTCCCACCCACCCCCGTAAGTAGTTAATAAGCCATGAAATTTCAACGTCAAACCCATATGCAACAGTTTCATAAAAGCCATAGCCATGGCAGTTTACTCTTGAACTGCTTTAAATGCTAATCAACAATTTCGAAATGAAATTTTCAAAACGTCTAAATCTGTGTGTGTGTATGTGTGTATAAAGTTAAGTAAAAATTGTTTAACTTTCATTGTGTATGTTTGCTTGACTTTTTTTCTCTCTTTCACAGATTTTCACTGGCAACATCATCATAGTCATCGTCATCGTCATCATCACCATCCCCTTCACACTCATGATTATGATTTTGCGTTTTTGCATCAAAACAAAAGACCTCCTCCAATCAAAGTGAACGAACGAATGATACGTATGATTGCGGGGAAGGCATAGGAAGGTGAAGGTGAAATGTGTAGGCAAGGAGTTGTATTGGAAAACCTTTTGAATTTGTTCCGTGTTATTAAATTTTATTGAAATTCTTTCATCGTCACAACTTGCTACTCACAAAGGAGCTCAAGCAGCAACAATAACAAGAAAAACTCGATACTCTGTATAGACGGGTACCACATAAATACATGATGCATAAACCTAAAATGTGTTGTGATGTTAATCACATATTTGAACAGAAAACAGTTGAGAGCAACTAAGTAGAAATAAAGGATTTAATATGAAAAGTAATCGCAGTGATTTTCAGTGTTTCCTTTTCCATATTGGTGACCATTAAAACAGTTTTCAGCCATTGATCGAGTTGAATCTGTTAAGGCAAGCTTCTAATGGCCATGCAATATTATCAAACATCTAACATAACCACGTCCGGCTTTGATAACATAGCCAGATTAGCTTATACTAGCCTACAACTCATATAAAATTGTTAAATTCGTTGTATTTCTTTCACGTTAATACGAACGATTAATAAAATATTTTCTAAACAACAAAAGATGGCAACCCTAACATCCTAGAACCTCCTACAGTAGATCCATTTAGTCGCCATTACCTATTTAAGCGAAGTTTCTGCAAATTGCGCTCAAAGCAACAACGAAATATGTTTTGAACAGAAAAATCTTTTCTAAAATGGCAATCCTAATATTGTAAAACCTCCTACAGTAGATCCATTTAGGCGGCATTACCTTATGGTGCAAAGTTCCTCCTAATAACTTCCAATGTAACAATTGCAATACGTTTTCACAGGAAAATATTTTCTAAAAAACAAAAAGTGGCAACCCTATCATCCTAGAACCTGCTACAGTAGATTTATTCAGGCAGCATCACCTGTTTAAGCAAAGTTCCTTCAAATTACGCCTAATGAAACAACGAAATACATTTAAAAAGAAAAATGTTTTTACGTTAACAGCGACGTTTAAATTTCCTGGCGATATTTAATGTGTTCTTGATTGCATACCCAATTATTCCAGAGGATAAAAAGATTTCCATCATATTTTCAAATAAGAAAAGTGGATGGCATTAGCTTTTGGTACAAAGTTCCTCCTAATAACTCTCAAAGTAACAACGTAATACGTTTTTACAGAAAAATATTTTTTAAACAACAAAAGTTGGCAACCCTACCATCCTAGAACCTACTACAGTAGATCCATTCAGGCAGCATCACCTATAAAAGCAAAGTTTGTCCAAATTACGCCTAAGGCAATAATACGATACGTTTTGAACAGAAAAATCTTTTCTGAAGTACAAAAGATGGCAATCCTATCTTCGTAGAACATGCAACAGTAAAGCCATCTAGGCGGCATTACCTATTAAAGCAAAGTTACTTCTAATAACTCCCAATGCAACGGCGCAATACGTTTTAATAAAGAAATGTTTTCTAAACAACAGAAGATGGTAACCCTTTCATCCTAGAACCTTCAACTGTAAAGCCATCTAGGCAGCATTATTTATTGGCGCCGACTTCCTTTAAATTACGCTGAATGCAGGTTAGCTTAGGTTAGAGGACGTGTGCTTGTCAACTGTGACACTACTGTGTTGTGTGCTTTAATTTTATACATGAGTGGCGGAACCTACAGTTTAAAGTCGACTCCGAACGACAGATTATTTTTTTTTTTGAGTAGCTTTTAATGGCTATTTTTACTCTCAGAGTTTTTGCCAGAAAGCTGCTGAAAGGAAGTCGCCGAAGAAAATATTTGCATATTTTCGTTTTGATGTCTGACCTGGGACTCTAATTCAAGCCCTTCGTCTACTAAGCCAACACACTCCCTACTAGACCACGGCGACTTCTAAACGCTCAATGCAACAACGAAATAAATTTTCACAGAAAAAATATTTCTAAACAACAAAAGTTGGCAACCCTACCATCCTAGAGCCTACTACAGTAGATCCATTCAGGCAGCATCACTTATTTAAGCAAAGTTCCTCCAAATTAAGCCTAAAGCAATAATGCGATACGTTTTGAACGGAAAAATCTTTTCTGAAATACAAAAGATGGCAATCCTATCATCCTAGAACTTGCTACAGTAAAGGCATCTAGGCAGCATCACCTATTAAAGCAAAGTTCCTTCTAATAACTCCCAATGTAACAACGCAGTATAATTTAATAAAGAAAAGTTTTCTAAACAACAGAGGACGGTAACCCTTTCATCCTAGAACCTGCTGTAGTAAAGCTATCTAGGCAGTATTACTTATTAGTGCCGACTTCCTTCAAATTACGCTTAATGCAGGTTAGGTTAGGTTAGAGCACGTGTACTTGTCAACTGTGACAAGTACAGTACCCAGAGATCGAATTGACCCATTGTACAACATCCTAGCTTCTCACACTACTGTGTTGTGTGCTTTAATTTTATACATGAGTGGCGGGACCTACAGTTTAAAGTCGACTCCGAACGACAGATTATTTTCTTTTTGAGAAGCTTTTCATGGCAATTTTTACGCTCAGAGTTTTTCCCAGAAATCTGCTGAAAGGAAGTAGCCGAAAAAATTATTTCCATATTTTCGTCTTGATGTCTGACCAGGGATTCGAACTCGGGCCTTTCGTCTACTAAGCCAACACACTACGTACTAGACCACGGCCACTTCTAAACGCTCAATGCAACAACGAAATAAATTTTCACAGAAAAAATATTTCTAAACAACAAAATATGGCAACATTATCATTCTAGAACCTGCTACTGTATACATACATACATAATTGGTCATTACAACCCTTCTATCAGAATTATTGATCTAGTTTCTCACACCACTTGTGTTGTGTGTGTTAATTTTATACATAAGTGGAGGGACCTACAATTTAAAGTCGACTCCGAACGACAGATTTTTCTTGAGAAACTTTTCTTGGCAGGTTTTTTTTACTCTGAGAGTTTTTGCCAGAAATATGCTGAAAGGCAGTCGCCGAAGAAATACTTTTTGTATTTTGTTTTGAAGTCTGTCCTGGGGCTCGAACCATGGCTTTACGTCTAATAAGCCAACTTATTAACTAACGGCGATTTCACCTTCTCGAAATCTGTATAAATGTAAACATCTTTGTTTACATTCATTATTGTTGTTTGAGTATTTTGTTTACATTTATTCTAGTAGTATTTGTTGTTGTATTTTTGTTTACATGTTTACCATTTTTTATGCTGGTATTTGTTGTCATATTAAGCAGTGCGATAATTTGTAAACAAGTTTATTGTTTTGTTTTTGTAGATTTTGTTAATAAATTTTAATGTTAAATGATGTAAAAGCAAAGCACCAGTAACAGTATAACATCATTACTAATTAGTTGTTATCTGCTGTCAAATTGAAAATATTGTCTAATACACTAGGCTAGCAATTTGCCACACATACAAACAACGGAATAAATGTGGATAATAACATGGCAAAGTGGCAAATCCAACATCAAACAACAGGAGATGGTTTTTCTCAACAAACAACACACGCATACACATGTACATGAACACATACTACATGCAATCATAAGCTGATTCTTCTCTGATACATATGCACACAAACACTTAAAAACAATAAAAGAGAGAAAGATAGATAGAGAGAGAGAGAGAGGAAAAAAGGGAAACAAAAACCCCTTTACGCTAAACCGAAAACACGCCAATACCCAGGAGAACTGAACAACAACAAACAATTCACATTAAAGTATGGGCTTCTCTAACTAAAGGAGTGTGTGTATGTGCGTGTGTGTATTAGAGTGCCAAAGCATCACTTTTAAACATTCAAACTAACAAAATAATAATAACAGTACTTTTAAATTATATATGTGAGTATATGTAATGGTATGTGTATGTGCTTGTGCTTGTGTGCAATTGTTTATATTGGCTCTTGTGAAAACAGCACTCATACCTACATACGGCAATAAGTGTTCTTTGTAACAACAGGTGTAGCTTACCACTACATACTCATAAATGCTTATCATTCGTATACAACAGCAACAAACGATGGCTGTGTGTGTGTATGTGTGTGTAACATTTCGATCGACTAGGATAACGAAACGTAATGTTTGCAAAGAGAGAGAGAGAGAGAGAGTGAAAGAAAATAAAAAAACTGAAAACGGGAAATTGTCATGTGGAGCATTGCGCTAATGAGGCACAACGGAGTCAGCCTTAGGCGTTCTAAATTCTCTTCTCATTATTTTTTTTTTATTTTTTTCTAAAAACATTGTATTTTACACTACAGTACACACATATACATACATGCACCCATACATACATACACACATAATTGAGTCTGCCCATCAAGCAGCAACAGGAAAGATGATACAAAATACAAGCAACTCTTATCGATTGAGCGGCAATGAGAGAATACATTTGCATTATATTAGGGTGCCAATGTTTTATTGAATATTTTGAGTATAAAATCGGATTCGATTATGATGCAATTTTTGGGCGAAATAATCAATCACAGATAGTTAGCAGATAGCATTTTAAAGGTTAGGTTTACATTTAACAAATTATTCATGCTCGATATTGGATTGGAAGCACATATGCTTTCCATTAGATTGTACTTTTTAGTGGATGTCAGAGTTTTGGCTTTTATAAGCAAGTTTAGTAGGGAAAATCTTATGTTTTAACCTATGTTTTGTGGTCTACATTCATACACAATTAATCATTGCAACCCTTTTCGTTAGGACCATGACCATCTATCGATCCGCACAATGGATTCTCGCCTACGGAGTTCCTTTCACCCGCATCACAATCTTTTCTGATAGACGGACTGCGATAAAGTCTCTGTCGAACGTCGCAAATAATTCTAGGATCGTCAGGGAATGCCGTCGCCGCCTCAACCTTCTTTCAGAAGAGTGTGACACTGAACTCTTCTGGGTCCCCAGACACTGTAACATTCCGGGTAACTGCAGAGCAGACAAGCTAGCCAGGGCTGGCGCACTTCTTCCGGAATTCTCTTTGATCGAAGTAGGAGTGCCACGTACCTTATTTAACACATTCGCTGTTAAACCTAAATTATATGAAGTCATTCCCATTGCCATTTATATTTTGAGTGTTATTGTTTACCAAAACTGTTATTACTGTCCGAGCTATCCTGATAAACCTCCATTATGTATTGGACTTTGTTACAAATCCTATCAAAAAAAATCCTAGCAAGAAAAAATTTACTAATTTAAAAGCCTGCATGTTATAATATATTTAAAGTAGGACGAGTATACTCGTCTTTGACATTGTATTCCGCACTGCCAAGACGAGAATACTCGGAATACTGTCTAAGACGAGTATACTCGTCCTACTTTAAATATATTATAACATGCAGGCTTTTGAATTAGCATCCATTGAGGCCCTTCCATCCATTGAGGGCCAAATGAGCCTAGCGATGGAGCAGGATAGGTCCAGGATAGGTTGGCGTCTCAGGAGAATTTCTGCACGATGACTAGTTAAAACATTCGCTGCCAAGGACGACTATACTCGTCTTTGGCAGTGTATTCCGCACTGCCAAGACGAGTATACTCGTCTTTAACAGTGTATTCCGCACTGCCAAGACGAATAAACTCGGAATACACTGTCAAAGACGAGTATATCCGCACGATGACTAGTTTAACACATTCGCTGCCAAGGACGAGTATACTCGTCTTTTTTCAACTTTGTCATGGAGAGTGTTCGGCGTTAGGCATGAGTGCATCGCAATAGCATTATTTTTCAAAAAAGCGTCCAGTTACTGGCGAGATGTTACTACTGCCTTTAGTGCTATTGAACGGAAGTCCATTAAGATGAGTCTGTCAGTAAAAGAGGGCAAAACGAAAGTATATGTTGCCGCTAATAGGGACATGCGTCATATTCCATCCCACAATATGACCGATAACTATACTTACGATATAGTCAAGGAATTTATTATCTTGGCCCTGCCTTTACCAGACCCAAAAATGATGTCAGTCTGGTCTTAATAGGCAATTGAGTGCAGGACCTTTACACGTGCGACAAAACTTTTACTCAACAAGACGCTCATCGTAATCGTGATTCTTTATGGCGCAGAAGCATGGGCAGTATTAAGCACTGATGCAGCAGCCTTGAGAGTATACGAGAGAAATGTCCTACGTAAGATCTTCGATCTATTGAGAGTTGCCAATGATTTTTGAGAAATTTTTTAATGTTACAATCATTTATTCCCAAAGTTTCTGCCAGAAATCTGCTGAGAGGAAGTCGTTGAAGAAATATTTTTTTTCATATTTCGTTTTTGATGTCTAGCCGGAGATTTGAACTCTGGCTTCGCGTCGAATAAGCCAACACACAACCTACTAGACCCTTTACAACTTTACAGCCTTTTCATAAACAATAACAATTACTAAACGAATATACGACAGATCTTTGTAACGGAGATCTTCAAACCACGATTATTCTCTTCAAACACATCGCGTCTTCACACAAGACTGACTGAACTTTTACTAACTCCGTTGCCTACTTTGCCTTGCCTTTTATATGGCGATGAATGTACTTAAAGCCAAATATTGGTGGCTTCGCCTTCTCGAGATCTCTATAAATGTAAACATTGTTGTTTCGTTATTGTTGTTTGTGTATTTTTGTTTACATTTATTCTTGCAGTGTTTGTTGTTGCATTTTTGTTTACTTGTTCATCATTTAAGCAAGTTTTTTAAGAAGCTCTTTATGGCAATTTTATTTACTCTCAGAGTTTTTGGCAGAAATCTGCTGAGAGAAAATCGCCGAAAGAATACTTTTTGTATTTTGTTTTGATGTCTTGCCTAGGGCTTGAACCCTGGCTTTACGTCTAATCCTTGACTACGGCGACTTCACAAAGAGAACATAATAAAAATGTGTGTGTATTTATGAGAGGCATGTATATAACCCAAAGGAAAATTGTTAGTAATATTTTCAAGTGTCACGTACCTAATAATATATTTATGTAGTGAGAAATTTACAGCATTAAATCCCTCCAAAAATGGAGATAATTTCTCATTGTGAATTATTAGTGAATCTCATTAGAAAATAATGGATCCTACTGTAATTTTTCTTCGGGTGTATAATTGATATACAAAAAAAAAATTTCAAAAAGAAGTGATGACAACATGCTTCACTTGTTTATCATTTAAGCAAGTTTTTTGAGAAGCTCTTAATGGCAATTTTATTTTCCGAGATCGAGAAATCCCTGTCAATGATTGGTGTGACCAAGTGGAGAAGATGCTGCGCAAGAAGAAGAGGCTCCTGGAAGGATATTTTATAGCAGGCCAAAGCAAGTAAGTAAGTAATCTTTTTTTTGTAAACAATGTCGTCTTTAACATGTAACACGATTCAGTTGTTTAAAATTGTAAAAATAAATTACAAAAAATCCTTTGGAAGCATACTAATCCCTTAACTAATAACGCCCGCAATTATTTTTCTGGTATGCTTAGCTGCTTGTAGCTGTTATTCTGTTTTATCTGCCGTATTAAAGGCCTTATTAAAGCAACTCGAAAATTGTTTTCATATTAATGCAGTCGATTATTATTACTACGTGGCCTCTTAGTAATATCATTCTCTTTCCCTAATATTATCTGTACGTACACATACATAGAATGCATGACCGAAAGAGTATATTGTGTGTGTGTATGGGTATGTGTGTATTTAGTTGTGCTAATATTGTTTTGTTTACATTTCCATGGCGATGGTAGAACACAAAGTAACGCGTAACTTTTCACAAGAGATGAGTTGATGAGTGGAGTGGATGAATATCTTTGTTATTGTAGTTAAGCGAGAGTGGGTGTAGGTGTGTGTAGGGGGTAAATAGGTGTGTTAATGTATTGGTAATGTAATATTTACGTTAAATGTAAACATTAAAACAATTTTTGCTTACATTGCCTCTTTATGTTCTATAAACACAAGCACAAGCAATGATAACACAGTCTCGCTTACTCACACTTACTCTCACTTGCTTGCGTACACATGCATAAATAAATATTCATCATGTAGTGTGGAGGAGTATGTGTTTGCATATGTGTTACATACACATACTGAAACACCTCGATGATTGTGTTTCTTTTTTGAAACAAAAGAGTTTTCTACGTTTAAAGAAGGTTATTGGGTTAGTAGGCTGCTCTTACTTGAAACTTTGTGAACAAAAGAAAGAAAAATGAAAAAAAATTCCGAAAAACAAAAGAAAAAATTGAATGCCGACCATGAGAGTAGCAACTAGACACACATACACTTACAATTTGGTTTATTGGGTTGTTGGAAAAACAACAAAGGAAACATAATGAAAGGAATCCTACAAAACAGTAACAATAACAACACTTTCGCCGCCCAGTTGTTTATAAAATTCGCGTGTTTAAGCGTGGAATGCATGAATGAATGACTGAACAAGTGAAGGAACGAATCTTTTCTTTATTATTGCTGCGGTTCTACTGCCTATATTGTTGTTGTAATAATAATGGCTCAAGCAGTAGTGCCGCAATTTGTTGATTGTGTTAGTTTGCCGCTGTTAGTGAAGCTCCATTTTGCATGTTTTACATTGTGATTGAATAATTTCTCATGCTTTTCTTATTACTTTTGATGTTTTACATCTAAACTCTCACATACCTACACATACACACATACACATACTTACGCATTTAGGTTTAAACCCGGCTATGTACTGTTACTGTTACAAATTGAATACACTTTCCCCCATCAATTTACATGACTTTGTATCTTTCCCATCCTTTCCCTTTCTTTTCTTCCCTTTCCCTTTCCCCTTCTTTTCTTTCCATTTCTCTTTATTTTTTTGAGTTTCTCTTTGTCTTCGTTTTACCGTTTTTTTTTGTTTTAGTTTCAAGTTGTGCTAACAACTACTCGGTGTATTGACGGTTGTATTACATGTTCGTTGGCATATATTTAAACCAGTTCATAAAAGGTGTTATTGAGGTTATGTTTTGTTTAATAAGTGGTTACATTGTAAAGTTAATAAAAAAATAAAAAAGAAAATAAAATGTAAAACAAAAGAAAATGATTTAAAGTATTGTACACTAGTGTTACTACATAGAATTTTCAGGTTAACTATGTTTAAGCAATGAAATAATAAAGAAATTGTAACAAAACTAGGCACTAATGTCCCTCAGGGGAAGATCATCTTCGGCTTTTTACACACATAGTGCACGAACATCAACATTGTTCGTTAAAAAGAGAGTAAAAATGCATTTAATTGCTTGTCAGCTTTCAGTGCAGCAGGTTGTCGTCCCTTCTTTTTGAAATTTTTTTGTATATCAATTATACACCCGAAGAAAAATTACAGTAGGATCCATTATTTTCTAATGAGATTCACTAATAATTCACAATGCGAAATTATCTCCATTTTTGGAAGAATATTTATCAAGTTATATACGCAGTCTTTAGGGATTTAATGCTGTAAATTTTTCACTACATAAATATATTATTAGGTACATGACACTTAAAAATATTACTAACAATTTTCCTTTGGGTTATATACATGCCTCTCATAAATACACACACAGTTTTATTATGTTCTCTTTGTGAAGTCGTTGTAGTCAAGGATTAGACGTAAAGCTAGGGTTCAAGCCCCAGGCCAGATATCAAAACAAAATACAAAAAGTATTCCTTCGGCGACTGCCGCTCAGCAGATTTCTGGCAAAAACTCTGAGAGTGAATAAACCAGCCCGGAAAAGTTTCTCAAGAAAAATCTGTCGTTCGGAGTCGATTTTAAATTGAAGGTCCCTCCACTTATGTATAAAATTAAGACACACAACACAAGTGGTGTGAGAAACTAGGTCCATAACTCTAACTGAAGTGTTGTAATGACCAATTATATATGTATGAATGTATGTAGCAGTAGCAGGTTCTAGAATGATGTGGTTGCCATATTTTGTTTAGAAATATTTTTTCTGTGAACATTTATTTCATTGTTTCAGCAGATTTCTGCCAAAAACTCCGAGAGTAAATAAAAGTGCCATAAAAAGCTTCTCAAAAAACTTGCTTACATGATGAACAAGTTAACAAAAATCCAACAACAAACACTGCAAGAATAAATGTAAACAAAAATACACAAACAACAATAACGAAACTATGATGTGTACAGGGATCTCGAGAAGGCGAAGCCACCAATATTCGCCTTTAAGAACATTCATCAGACTGTTTACGTCGCCATATAAAAGGCAAGACAAAGTAAGCAACGGAGTTAGTAAAAGTTCAGTCAGTCTTCTGTGAAGACGCGATGTGTTTGAAGAGAATAATCGTGATTTGAAGATCTCCGTTACAAAGATCTGTCGTATATTCGCTTAGTAATTGTTATTGTTTATGAAAAACGTGTAAAGGTGTAAAGGGTCTAGTAGGAAGTGTGTTGGCATATTAGACGCAAAGCCAGAGTTCAAATTTCCGACCAGACATCAAAAACGAAATATGAAAAAATATATCTTCAACGACTTCCACTCAGCAAATTTCTGGCAGAAACTCTGTGAATAAATGATTGTAACATGAAAAATTTTCTCAAAAAATCTGTCGTTCGGAATCGACTTTAAATTGTAGGTCCCGCCGTTTATGTATAAAATTAAAACACACAATATGAGTTGTACTGAGAAGCTAGGTCATGACTGTAGGGTTGTAATAACCAACTACGTACGTACGTCTTTTTGTACCGACGTCTGCTTACAAGCAATCCGTTTTGTTTGTTAACAACTGATGATAATAGATAGCCGCATGCATTGTTGTGCATGTGATCATTTGAAATTAAAATTTTTAAGTCTCCTTAAGGGTTCATAATCTAGTAATTTGTTTCGATAGCCTTTAAGAACATTCATCAGACTGTTTACTTTGCTATATAAAAGGCCAGGCAAAGCAGACAACGGAGTTAGTAAAAGTTCAGTCAGTCTTGTGTGAAGACGAGCGGTGTTTGATGAGAACAATCGTGGTTTGAAGATCTCCGTTATAAAAATCTTTGTAACAATTGTTATTGTTTACGGAATATAGTGTAAAGAGAGAAATAACAAACAAAGCAATTGTTGTTGTTTACATCAAGTTGTGAACAGTTTCACACAGAATTGTGCGAATAATAAAGAATCTCAAATAAAACGAAACACCAAATTTATTTTGATTTTATTTACAATCTACGAACGATTTTAAAAGGTAAAAACGTAGCAAAATATTGAAAATCAAACATTTTACCAGTACTGATCAATTAACCCACGTTTTATTTGGCTTTTCCTATACCAGCGAGTGCATACAACTGGGCTCTGTTCAATTGACGGCTTTTATTATTTTTTTAAGGCGTTAGTTAGTTTTACAATTTTGCATGAGTGTATGTATGAGAGTGTAGTAGAGAGAGAGAGCGAAAACCAACATTTGGGTTAATCGAAAACATTTTTAGTTTTCTCACACACACACATACACATACAGAATGAAGCTGTTACACATATGCATACATAAACAAGCGAAACATTTGTGAAAATTTATTTCAACAAGTTTTATTTTAAAACACATTCACAGCGAAATTACACACGTTATCACACATAGCCATTAGCACATATAGCTCTCTCTCTCTCTTTCTCTCTCCCTCTCTGTCTTGCATACGTACTTATGACTCTCCCTTTCAATTATGTAAAGTTATGCAGGCTTTTGTAGTTTAAACGTTATAGAGACGATGCACGTATTTGATTATGTTTCGTGTTGTTTTGGTAAAGGTTTTGATAGTATTTGTTAACGTATTTTGCATGTGTGTGTGTGTGAATGTATATGCGTTTGTATATTAATTTCTATTACAAAATTTGCAACATTTTTATTGTCTTTCCATAAAGAAAATTAACTGCCCTGCGCTACCACAAGCAATGCAGGTATGATGCATTGTGACGGTAATGTTTGTAACATTTTTGGAGATTAAATATCACTTAGAAGTAGCCGTAGTCTAGAAGATAATGTGTTGGCTTACTAGATGTAAAGCCAGGGTTAAAACCCCAGCTCCGATACAAAAAATATTTCTTCGGCGACTTTCTGGCAAAAACTCTGAAGGAAAATGAAAAATTACAATGAAAAGTTCCTTAAAAAATCTGTCGTTCGGTGCCGGCTTTAAACTGTAGGTTCACTCCTGTATGAGATTAATACACGCAATATAAGTGGTGTGAGAAACTAGGCCGTAATCCTGTACAAAGGGTTGTTATGATTGACTAGGTATCAATTTCGGAACTAGAAAAAGGGTACCTGAAAACGTCCTAAATGAATGCAAAAATTTTTTACATGTAATCCATGGCACTTTTTCTTTTGCTGTTGAATAAAGGATGATGGCCTGATATGGCCTCTAGCTTGGAAGCTGACGGTTTCAATAAGTTTCTTCAATCAGAACCTTTTAAAAGCTATTTTTATTACCTCATTGCCATAAGCGCAACGTACCAAACGTGCGGATAATGTATGAGACGTGCTTTATGGCGGAAGAGTCTTACAAACTTGCTTCTTGGGATCACCTCTGCAACACATTAACGACACACAGATTCCAAGCCTGTGTTCAAATGATTTTTACTAATTCTTGTAGCTAAAAAGCCTAATTCTTTTGTAAAAGTGTCCTCCATATATAAGTTTAAATATTGTCCCATTCTCCAATCATGTGATCATGATGTGATTAAGACCACTAAACTAGTTTTTGTACGGATACCTGAAGTGCTTTATGTACCGATGACAAGCACGCAATCATTCTAAATGGTGGAAAAAACATATCAAAATTGGAGCCTACTTGTAGACCACCAAGGATAACTACGGATAATATTATTTGAACTAATTCTTTAAAGAGGAATCAGTTGAAATCAGTGAATCGAATTCACGGTTCTCTTCTAGCGCTCTTTAGAACATATGGAATTCTGATTTCCACCAAACAGCAGAAATTGGCAGATGGTTGTCTTGCTCCAATGAAATTTAAGTCAATTTCGTTAAGTCGTTGTAGTCTAGTAGCTAATATGTGTTGGTTTTATTAGACGTAAGGCAAACTCCCCGTCCAGATATCTCGATTACTCAAATCTAGCAGGCCCGTAGTCTAGCAGATGAAAGTGTGTTGGCTCATTAAATATAAGCCCTAAGGTTCAAACCCCAATCCTTAGCAGATTTCTGTCAAAAACTCTGAAAGTAAATAAAATTGCCATGAAAAGCTTCTCAAAAAAATCTGTCGTTCGGTGTCGATTTTAAACTGCGGGTGCCACCACTTGCGTACAAAATTAACTCACACAACACGACTGGTGTGAGAAGCTAGGACGTTATACAATGGGTCAATTCGACGTCCGGGTGCTGTACTTGTCACAATTGACAAGTACACGGCTTCCAACCTAACTTTACTTAACCTAATCTACAGGTGATAGGAGAAGCTAGGTTGTAATCCTGACCAAAGCATTGTAATGACCAATAGAACTGAAGCATAAACTTGTCTTACAGAACTGTGGCTGTCACTTTGGCATCGTTGAAGGATTATAGTCCCCCTTTAAACTCTAGATCCCGCCACTCATGTATACAATTAACACACACAATACGGGTGCTAGAAGAAGCTAGGTTGTAAACCTGACTAAAGGATTGTAATGACCAATAGAACTGAAGCATAAGCTTGTCTTACAGAACTGTGGCTGACACTTTAGCGTCGTTGAGGGATTGTAGTTCCCCTTTAAACTGTAGATACCGCCACTCATGTATGTATTAACACACACAAACGGGTTCTAGGAGAAGCTAGGTTGTAATCCTGACTAATGGACTGTAATGACCAAAATGGCTATTAGAACTGAAGCATAAGCTTGTTTTACAGAGCTGTGGCTGCCATTTTAGGGTCATTGAGTTGTTGTAGTCCCTCTTTAAACTCTAGATCCTGCTACTCATGTATGATATTAACACAAACAATACTGGTGCAAGGAGAAGCTAGGTTGTAATCCTGACTAAAGGGTTGTAATGATCAATTAAGTTAGTATGTTTGGAAGAAACAAAAGAAAATCCTTAAAAAAAGAAAGAAAAAAAGTTTTGAAAGGAAACTTAAACATGTTGTATCCTGCAACAATATTGTTTACAAAATTTAGATTGTTTGCGTAAAAGGCCACAAGATTATGAATCTCTTGTTATAAAATTTACTCTGAAAATCTATTTTTCCTTTCACTGTTTAAAGAAATTCTTTCCCCCTCTCCTCGTCCTTTAAATGGCCAAAACAATGTGTCACCTTATTGAGGGTGATGGTGATGATGATGATCTCTGCTGGTTTTGTTGGAAAATTAATGTCATTTTCACACCTAAAATAACATTAAAATGTTTGAAATGATTTATGGCTGCTGTGATTTGAAGGCCTCTCTCTTTATCTCTATTTCGCTTACTCTCTCACACTCTGCGTATAAGGTGGGGCATTAAGGACTCATTCCATTAACTTACATTGACATTACGTTGTGGTTGGCTTTTTAAACATCATGAATTTACGTGCTTTAATTATGGCATTTAGAATCACTGCCACCATCAGCATCACCATTAGCAGAGTACAACAGTATCATCATCATCATCATCGGAATGGTATGCGGTGTAAGAATGAAATTTAAATTGCCACACGAAGATAAAGAATGGAATTTATTTGAAATTCCTTTGAAGAAATGTTTTTAAATTCAAACGTTGTTATGACTTCTGATGATGTGAAAACTGAGGTGAGAAGTACAAAAAAAAAAAGAATTCTTTTGTGTCTTAAGTACCTGAATGGTAATCAAACATTTAAAATGTTTTTTAAATGGGAGACTTTGCATGTGGCTTTGTTTGTCTAAGCGACTGTCTGTCAGTCTGTCCTTATAATTTTGTAATTTAATGCTTAAGATTCTTTATTTTTATTTTTGAAATGAAAATGAAATGATTTTTCCGAATAAAAACATCCAAAATGCAATAAAACTTTGAATTGTAATGTTTATTGCATACCTTTAGGGGCCATAACCGCCACTAACACATGCAGGGTTGTAAACTTTTGCAAATGGACGCTCAGTTACAAACTAATAAAATGCAGTCGTAATACTTAAAATCAGAGTTACAGTGAGAGAGGGAGAGAGAGGAAAATTGTAAATTGCCGGCTGTTATCCTTTTATTTAAAGAGTTTCTTTCCCTTTGTGTGTCCTTTCACAGAAACTCAAATTTGTACTCATTTTGTATGTAATTGTTTCCCCCTCTCCTCGTCCTTTAAATGGCCAAAACAATGTGTCACCTTATTGAGGGTGATGGTGATGATGATGATCTCTGCTGGTTTTGTTGGAAAATTAATGTCATTTTCACACCTAAAATAACATTAAAATGTTTGAAATGATTTATGGCTGCTGTGATTTGAAGGCCTCTCTCTTTATCTCTATTTCGCTTACTCTCTCACACTCTGCGTATAAGGTGGGGCATTAAGGACTCATTCCATTAACTACATTGACATACGTTGTGGTTGGCTTTTTAAACATCATGAATTTACGGTGCTTTAATTATGGCATTTAGAATCACTGCCACCATCAGCATCACCATTAGCAGAGTACAACAGTATCATCATCATCATCATCGGAATGGTATGCGGTGTAAGAATGAAATTTAAATTGCCACACGAAGATAAAGAATGGAATTTATTTGAAATTCCTTTGAAGAAATGTTTTTAAATTCAAACGTTGTTATGACTTCTGATGATGTGAAAACTGAGGTGAGAAGTACAAAAAAAAAAAGAATTCTTTTGTGTCTTAAGTACCTGAATGGTAATCAAACATTTAAAATGTTTTTTTAAATGGGAGACTTTGCATGTGGCTTTGTTTGTCTAAGCGACTGTCTGTCAGTCTGTCCTTATAATTTTGTAATTTAATGCTTAAGATTCTTTATTTTTATTTTTGAAATGAAAATGAAATGATTTTCCGAATAAAAACATCCAAAATGCAATAAAACTTTGAATTGTAATGTTTATTGCATACCTTTAGGGGCCATAACCGCCACTAACACATGCAGGGTTGTAAACTTTTGCAAATGGACGCTCAGTTACAAACTAATAAAATGCAGTCGTAATACTTAAAATCAGAGTTACAGTGAGAGAGGGAGAGAGAGGAAAATTGTAAATTGCCGGCTGTTATCCTTTTATTTAAAGAGTTTCTTTCCCTTTGTGTGTCCTTTCACAGAAACTCAAATTTGTACTCATTTTGTATGTAATTGTTGTTGTTTTTTAAATATTGTTTTTGGCTCTCAGTTTTACAATTCTGTGTGTGCAATTTGTTAACATTTTCAAGTCCTAAAAGTAGGCAACAACTTTTAAAAAGTCCTTATGTAAACTAAAGAAGGATGCCTAGTATGTATGTGTTGATGGTAACCTTTCACTAGACACTATACTAGCTCCCTGAGGTGTCTTAGTGGACAATAATGGGGAACAATTATAATTGACTCACATTTTTTTAATGCAAGGCTTTAATACGATAGTATTTTTGGGAAAAGCTTACAAAATTACATTTCTGAGGGTCTAATATACAGTCAACGTACCAGAGATGTACGTCATAAATATCCTATCGTCAAGTCTTATCCCGTCATAAGATATTGAATCAGTAGCTTCCATGCGACAGCAAAAAAACATGAAAAAATTATTTAGAATTGGACGTAAGCATATATTGCTGAGGAGACATAATAAGCCCTGTCCTTACCGTATATAGTAGGTAGTGAGTTGTCTAATTAGATGAGACCCTGAGCGTAAATCCATGGCTCTGACATCTTGACGAGTCCTTCTCAGCAGTGTCCTTCTCAGCAGTCTTCTGGCAAAAGCTGTCAGAGTGAAATAAACTTGCCATTAAAAGCTTCTCACAAAAATTCTGTCATCCGGAGTCGTCTTTAAACTGTAGGTCCCGTTGTATTGCAATGTATTATTCAATGTACCGTATGTTGTGTATATTTTGTTATTGTCTGTTTTATATATGAAATGTGGCATATAATTATAAAATTAACACACACACAATATGAGGTTTGAAACATCATCTGGTGTACAATAAACCAACATGGACTGCGACTAAGGACATTTTTGTTTGAATTTTTTATGAGCAGCAGCATTTGTTTTCGTTAAGATTACGGCCGATAACTATGCTTTCCATATAGTCAAGGAATTTAATTATTTTGGATCCGCCTTTATCATCATCCCAGGTCAGACATCAAAACGAAAAATATTTCTTCGGCGACTTCCTCTCAGCAGATTTCTGGCAAAGACTCTGAGAGTAAAAATTGCCATGAAAAGCTGCTCAAAAATCTGTCGTTCGGAGTCGACTTTAAACTGTAGGTCCCGCCACTCATGTATAAAATTAACCCACGCAACATAAGTGGTGTGGGAAGCTAGGTCGTAATCCTAACTGAAGGGTTGTAATGGCCAATTATGTATGTATGTATGCTTTACCATCAAAAATAATGTCAATCTGGAGATCAAACATAAGATCACTCTTGCCAACAGGTGCAAATATGGTTTCAATAGACTATGGAGTAACAGAGACTTCTCTCGTACGACAAAAATCTACAAGACGCTAATCCTCCTTCTATATGCGGGGCAGAGGTATGCACAGTATTAAGCACTGATGCAGCAGCTTTGAGAGTATTCAAGGGAAAAGTCCTACGTAAGTCCAATGCGAGCTAGCAATGATTTCCGCATCCAATCCAACACTGAGATGTATGAGCTTCTCAACGTCATGGATGTTGCGCAGCGTATTAGTTGTGAGCCGCTGTATTGGCTCAGCCATGTCGTTCGAATGGAGGAGGATGCTTCGGCGAGACTGGTTTTTGATGCTGGGATTTACGGAAGTTGGCGATGAGGACAACTTTGTTTGCTTTGTAAGGATCAAATCGAGGAAGCTCTGCTATCGTTTGGTGTGACCTACTGGCTTCTGGAAGGATGTGTTAAGACACACGTTAGAAACTGGTTGATGTACCTTTTATTCATTGAGGGCCAAGTGATCCTAGCGGTGGAGAAAGTCTCCTCATTGATCTAGGATAAGTTGGCGCTTCGGGAGAATTTCCGCGCAATGGCGAGTTTGAACGAAGTAAGTGTCATTCCCAAGTTAATTGAAGAGGATTCCTGAAGGAGTGCGCCAGTTCTGGCCAGCTCGTCTGCTCTGCAGTTTCCCGGAATGTCACAATGTCAGGGAACCCACATCCAGTCACTTGCAAGGCTTTTTATGACCATTAATGTGGTTGTCTATTATGCAGCCAACCCTACTCTTATACAAATACATCAGTTCGAACACTGTCCCACAGACTGGGTGACAACAATAAAAATAATGACAACACAAACGAAATATTAAAACAGCACCAACACAACACAACACAACGCAGCACAGTCAGTCAGTTAGTCATGCAGTTGGTTGCAAAACAAACTAAACTGACAACAACTCCAATAAAAAGCAATAACAATAATGGCAATGATGATGATGATGACAACACATACAATAATATTAAAAACAACAACAACAATACCGACAACACAATACGAACAAGTTTATGAGTTAAAATTTATTTGTCGGTCGGCTGACAAAATACTAACAGCCGAACTCTCTCTTTGAGTGCATATATAACAGCAACCATAACTTCCAACATTTCGTCAACAACAACAACAATAGCAATAACAATAACAACAACAACAACAATGAGACATTAATGCTGGTGAATTGATGTGCTGCATACAATGCATGCAAGGACATGCAGTTTTATGGGCACTGTTTTGTGTTTTAAGGCTGCCAGAGTTATTAAAACTTTTTGGTGTTTCGGTGTGTGGTTTTTTTGTTGTTTTTTTTTTATTTCAAATTGCAAATATTTTTGCTTTGCAAGAATTTAATTAAACGTACTAAAATGGATAATCAGATGAGATTGTTTTTTTTTTTTTTGAGAACATTTGAAGACGGATAATGGAGTCATGGAATGACATTCTTTGGGTTTAAATAGTGATTCAAGTCTCATTTGCCTGTTTGTCTTAACAATTTAGTGGCACCCAACAAAAGTCTAATATTTTGAAGGGAAAATGTAAGAGATTTATGAGCATGAAGTCCGACTACATAAATAGTAATCAGTGTGGCATGGTATGAGTGATACATACATACCTTTTAGCTAGGACTATAACCAAGCTTCTTACACCACTTATGTTTCGAGGGTTAATTTTTATACATGAGTGGTGGGACGTACAGTTTAAAGTCGCTTTTGAACGACCGATTTTTTAACACACTCGCTGCCAAGCTTAATTATATGAAGTCATTCCCATTGCCATTTATATATTGAGAGTTTTTGTTTCCCAAAAGCTTGTTATTTCTTGATAAGAGCATATATATAATCCAACATAAGCATTTACAAGCAGAAAGCCGAAGACGAGTATACTCGTCTCGATATCCTTTTACATATTTGCGTACATTTCTGTAGAAAAACACATAATAAATCATGGAGATGGATAAAATAAAGAAAATGGAATAAAACGAGACACATTGCGAAAGTTGGCAACACTTAGAAGAAATTCGATTGGCATAAAAAAAATTTACTAATTCAAAAGCTTACTTGTTATAACATATTTAAAGTAGGACGAGTATACTCGTTACGACAGTGTGTGATACCCTTGCAAAGACGAGTATACTCGTCCTACTTTAAATATATTATTACATAAAGGCTTTTAATACTCTGTTCCGCATCGCTATAGTTTAGTGGCAAGTGACTTGGCTTGTTAATTCAGAAGCCTGCATGTTATAATATATTTAAAATAGGACCAGTATACAGGTTTTTGATACCCTGTCAAAGACGAGTATACTCGTCCTATTTTAAATATATTATAACATGCAGGCTTTGAATTGCGGGATACCCTGCCAAAGACGAGTATAGTCGACCTTGGCAATAAATGTGTTAAGGAACTTTTCATGGAAATTTTATATTGCTCTCAGAGATTTTGCCAGAAATCTACTGAGAGGAAGTTGGGAAAGAAATATTTGTTGTCATATTTTCGTTTTGATATCTAACCTAGTATTTAAGCCGTGGCCTCACATCTAACGAGCCAATACACTAGCTACTAGACCATGGCTATGGATGGAGCAAATTGCCCTGCCGCAGTTTTGCGGATATCGAACATCTCCAAGAGTTTTGTAGGTTGATTACAGTTTCGTGAGCCTTGAGCTGATGAAATACAAGCCAAAGTCAACTTCTATTTGCAATACGCTGCAGTATGGTTAACTTATAAGCCGACATATGCTGTTAATATATGTGATGACGAACTGCAGGTTGTGCTACTCATGTATAAAATTAACCCACACATAATAAGTGATGTGAGAAGCCAGGTTGTAAACCTGACTAAAGGTTTGTATCTTTACGAGCTAAAGGTTGGGTATCTTTGAAAGACATTGGCAGCCCGATGTTCACGATTCGCCGCAAGACTTACTCTCGACTTGCTAAGCGCATACATACTAAACCCAACCTCGTTCGTCACACTTCCAACAATTTGTACCCCCCTCCGAGACCACAGTCAAGTATTACTTGGGGGGTAAGGTGGAGATTCAGCGGGTGCTGCCTTGAAATTCCGCTGACCTTGCTCTCCCAGCCAATCTTTGCTGCGTCAATACCCTCCTTGCGAAGACACATACTGCGTTCTAATTGCCACAAGAGGTTGACATGAGATTTACTATATTCTCGGGAGTCATCTGGAATCCAATTTTTTTTTTGATAAACCCACCACTCAGGGGATTGCCCCTACTCATGCACTGCATTGTGCAGGTTAAGGAAAATAGGTTATAGGAAGACAATTTCGTTGAACAACATATCGCGGGCAAGTAAAGAAAACATACTCCGCTGTCTCCCTTTCATTACGGCATTTTAGGAACGCCTCGTCCACATCATGACCATCCTTTTAGATCCACCATGACATGCATGGCCCATTAGCAACTGTGTCAAGTTGATGTTTACCTGTTCGGGTCTCCGTTTAGTCTATACGCCTATCTTCCCTAAGTGGAATTGAACCAGTCCTGCTGCCATCTATCCATAGCATCATCAGCTAATTGAACAGGGTTCGAAAAATCTATACCCGTCCTTGTGTCATGTTTCCTCCTGTCGATATCCACTACTAGCTACAGGGGCATCATCCAGAGGCAGAAATCCAGAAGGCAGAACTCACTCTGAGAGCTGATTTCCTGTAGGCCGCTTCTATTCCTGCTCTGTAGCAATCGCAGTCACTACCTTCCTCAATAGCCGTCTCCTGTGCTGTTTTGGGCCTCATAGATTAGGCATTATTCGGGCAATTTACACCAATATACGTCCGGTGTTCCGTAAACGTGAGCCTGTTGTCAATTATTACTCCCAGATAGTTAATCGCCTGCTTTGATGTTATGTGCTGGTCACCCACCGTAATAAATTCCATCTTCTTCCTACTACTTACAAGAAGTACGTCCGTTTTGTGATCAACTAGTTTGAGACCTATTTCCGTGATCCAGCTTTTGATTATGCCAACCGCAGTGTATATGTATGTGTGTATGTATGTGTACGTGATGTCGCTGTAGTCTAGTAGGTAGTGTGTTGGCTTATAAGACGTGAGGCCACGGTTAAAACCTTACGTCAGACGTCTTTATCAAACCGAAATGCGATGAAAAAATATTTCTCCGACGACTTTCTCTCACCAGATTTCTGGCAAAAGCTTTTCCAATAAACAAAAATTGTCGCCATTGTCTAGTAGGTAGTATGTTGGCCCATTAGACATGAGGCCAGGGTTCAAACCTTGGTTTAGGCATCTCAATCGAAACGAAATACGAAAGAAAAATATTTCTCTGGCGACTTCTTCTAACAGTTTCTACCAGAAAGTCAGAAAAGTTTCTAAAAAAATAAGAAATCTGTCGTTCAGGGTCGTCTTTAAATTGTGGGTCCCTTCACAAGCTGAGTGGTGTGAGAAGCAACGTCATAATCCTGACTGAAGTCTTAGGCGACCAATTAAGCTGGTTAAGTAAATTCCAATCGAGTGTTACTTTCCATATTGATATTGTTTACCTTGATTTCTATAATTTTATTGAAAATCAGGGAAATAAAAATTTTTTTTGTTTACTTTTCCGGTTTCTTAAATTTTTTTTGTTTGTTTTTTTTTTGGGATTCCATTTCCATACATTTCATCTTATTTTATAATGAAATTGTTTCTTTTGTTTTTATTTCGCCTCCATGATACAAAAATAATATTCGTTTTCTCCTTTTCCCCGGCCCCGCAAAAGCACATCCTTTGGCTTCTTTAAATTCCTATAACCTAAGGCCACAGAACTATTAAAAAGAAAAGGGAATCCATTGCCTAACGTATCATTTGCATAATCCAGGCTCATAGACCGAATAATTTTTCTATAGCGCAATACACACATACATACACACACATACATACACACACATACATAGAGAATAATAATAAAGTGTTTATGGAGAGACTCAAACGCCCTAAGGTAACATATGAGAGTGATACGAGTATCATAGAGAAAAAGGACCATAAAACAAAGCCATATGTAAAGATTGTTCCCATATGTATACACACACACACCGAGAGAGAGAAAGAGAGAGAGAGAGTGAAAGAGAAAGAACTACAGAAAAACATATGTGGGGTACGAATAATTAAAATGGGAAACAAGCTGACATTAAAGTGGTATTGGTTGACAGCACAGGCACAGGCACCGGCACAAGCACGGGCACAGTCACTGGCACTGGCACTGTCGTTGGCTGCGTTCATTCGCCTGTGTATGTATGGACCTGGCTATACTACATTGCTACGCTTGTTGTGTGTGTGTGATAAACTTTAAAAAGGGCTTAAGGATGTTGCTTTTTATGGGACCAGCATAAATTATTTACGCTCCCTTCCCTCACTGCTTAAAATGCCATGTTTTCTCCCGTTTTGTTGCTTTTGTTGCTCTGTTTGTTGTTATTGTTGCTTTTGTTGTGTAATAAAGAAACTCATAATTTGTTGTGCCTTTTTTTTAACTTTATTGGATAGAATTTTTATTGAATTTTCCAACGCTACTGCCTGCTTGTATGCTTGTTGGCCCAACTGTACAGTACATCACTTCACATCAGCAAAAGTTTTTTTCCTTTTTCCTTTTGCCATACATACAGTGTTAATGGTTTTTTGTTTTATATTTTCCTGGTTATTAAAGTTTTGTCTGCTTTCTCTCTCTTCTTCCCTCTCTCTCTCTCTTTCTCCCTCTCTCTCTCTGTTATTGCCACCCAACTTAGTAAAAGCCTTTCTGTTGATAAATGTTGATAAACAAAGTTTGTCTTTCTCTGTGAACATTAAAAATTTGTTTAAAGTTTTCCCTTCTCCCCTCTCCCCTCTCTCTGTCTTTTTTCTATTTTTCCCTTTTGTTGTCCCCTTTATTTCCCCCTCTTTTTTGAATTTTTATTTGTGTTACTTTTTGTTTCCTTTTCATTGTTGTTACTGTATTTGTGCCAGGTGATGACGCTAACGATGATGATGATGAATTGTGAGAGTGACTTTCAAGTGGGTCAATTAATAAGTAACTAGAGTGGCTCAAACAGTGTAAAGCTCTTTATTGGTTTTTGTTAAATACAATCGTTCAATAACATCAATAATTAAGAAGAAAAAAAAATTATTCAAATTACTTTGTGTACAAAGATGACTTGGCAACCATTATTTACAGTAGCGAGCACAAAAAATGCAACACTGTGCCATATGATCTTTAATAAGATCTGTTTCAAAATAACGGTTACTAATTTATCTATTTTCTTTTGCTGTTAATTCTTTCAATTGTAAGTTTTCAAAGTAACCACAGTTTATTCCAAATTCTGCTTTAAAAAGTTAAATATTTCTGAATTAGTGAAAAAAAGTGCAAATTTTAGCGAGCAAAAAAAAAATGCAACATAATAACAAAAAATAGTTAAAGTAAGTTATTTATTTAATTATAATTGAAAATTCCTTAAATAAGTTATACAACCAACATGTGTTTTGTAATAGAAGCAGCTCTCAGCTCTCAGCTCTCAGCTGACAGCAAAACTGCAATCATTAACACGTTCCCTGCCACGTGTACCGTTTTCGGTGCACGCTAAACCTCATTTCTACGCCAAGCTGAACTTTTTAATTTAAAATGTTTATATTCAAAATTTAATTATTAGTAGGACTATTTTATGTAACGTAATGATGTTTAGAGCAATTTTAGAGCGATGTACCGATAACGGTACACGTGGCGTGGTCATTAGTTATCGGACCACTTTTGAACTTTTATTGAGTACGACAGTTGTAAGTACATCGACTTTATATAATACAAGGAACAATAGTTTAATTTCACCTTTGAAAATATAGAATGTTACTGATTTCATATTTATGTAAGACAAATAATGATGTATTTTCTGAAGAAGATGACCATGTCCTACCTTCTAGAATTACACCATGAGTAACGGTAGGCCAGTAAAAAGGATGCAGCCATTCCATGGTATGCCGAAAGTATGAAAAATTATAATAGTGTAATCAAACATGAGTAAAATATGTTTTCTTTTTTGTACATTACCCTTATGTCCCTTATTCTATACGAAATAAATTCAATTTTATGTTGTTATTTTGTGCATTTTGTCCTTTGAATAGTAATAATTTTGAAAATAACATACATTTTTTCAAAAATAAAAAAATAACATGTATTTTTATAGATTTCTGAAAGTAGTTATAGTGTACCGAAAATGGTACACGTGGCCTAGAAATGACACTTTCTCATAAACAGCTTGGCAGGGAACGTATTAAAGCGTTGTACACCTCTTTGGTGTAAATCAATCAACCGTATGTCGGATTAAATCTCGATTTTCCTTGAGAAATAGTGTGGAAAGGAAACCAGGTAGTGGTAATCCTCGAAAAACTAACTCTCGCCAAGATCGCCAGATGATTGCACTGGTTAAAAAAGAAATTAAAGAATTAAAATTAAGAATTAAAAAAGGTTATAGGCGTTCACGCTGTTCGCCGTAGGTTGAAAGAGGTTAATTTGCATGCGAGACGACCCGCAAAGAAACCTCTCATCAGTGCAATCAATAAAAAGAAGCGCCTGGAATTTGCAAAACGTTACAAGGATTGGTCAAATGAACAATGGGCTAAAGTCTTGTGGAGCGATGAAAGCAAATTTAATTTGTTTTGCTCCGATGGGATAAATTTTGTTCGAAGACCGCCTGGACAGAGATATTCTCCAAGATATCAACTTCCAACACCGTAAAACATGGCGGTGGATCAATAATGGTGTGGGGTAAGGAACGATATGTTAAAAAAAAATTATTGATTTTACGTCACGTATTTACAGGTGCGTTTTCCCGTGATGGGGTAGGTCCCTTAACTCAAATCGAAGGAAAAATGGACGCCAAGAAGTACTGTGAAATCCTTGGAGAACACATGCTTCCTCATCTGCGGGAAAAAATGCCTCCTGGTAGCATATGCCAACAGGATAACGATCCAAAGCACTCAAGTCGCTTAAGTCAATGTTTTGGATTGACCATCACAGTCTCCCGGTCTAAACCCCATAGAAAATCTATGGGAGCTATTAGATAGGGAAGTTAAGGGGAAACATTCGTCAAATAAGAGGCAATTAGAAGAAATTTTGAAAAGTGAATGGGAGAAAATATCCACTAACACATTCATTAATAGCTTTAGTCGACTGTATGCCTTCTAGGTTGCAAGAAGTCATAAAAACTAAGGGCTACGCCACTAAATATTAATTTTAAGATTTTTTTTGTAAGAATTACTATTTAATTTAAATAAACACATTAAAAATTTATGCTGTTGCATTTTTATTGCTCCCATGAAATTCGCACTCTTTTTAATAAATGACAAAATAATATCACATTAATTAAAAATATTTACATAATGTTATTGATAATAGGTATCTATAACTGTAGGGATTAATAATCCAAAGAAATATTTTAAACTGGTCACCATTTTTTTAAAATTATCGCACTTAAAGATAATTTTACCCAACGTTGCATTTTTTGTGCTAGCTACTGTATGTATGTTATGAAGCGAAAATGTACACTTGACAGCCTAATTAATCTTTCCAAATGTAGTCTCATGGAAAACATGCATTTGTGTGCTCATAGTTTACTAAAGGATAGCAACGATAGGCCTTAAGTTAATTCCGGGTATTAAGATTATGCCAACAAATGGTAGAAGAATGTTCCATTTTCTAGTTTACTAGGGTTGCCATAAGGAAATTTATAAAAAAAATTTTTTTCTCAAAATCTCCAATATTAGCTCAACTGTGATAATGGTTACAGAGAATGTCTAGAGTTTAGCCTGTAAGGTCCACAAGCAATAGTATCTCAATATACATACGTAGCCAGTTAAATATGGCTCAAATGAGGGTAAGGCTTTCAACTACTTCAATGCAATTATCATCGTTTTAAGGTTAGGTCGTAATGGTAACTCTGATATCACAAAGCTCACTTGAGCACGCATGGCGGCCCGTTGTGATGCCACGGGTAAAGATAAGAATAGATTAAAATTACTTCTTACTAGGCCTGTGCAATATTTTTTTTCGAGAATTATAAAGGGTCCGCCAGATAAATTTTTTTTTGAAAAGGCTTAAAAAAAGAAAGAACTACTGAATATTTTTTTAAATTTCTTTTTTTTATTTGAAAGTACAATCCTTCCGGTTAATAATGGAAAATAATTTCATTCAAATGGCTACCTCAGCTGGCCTATACAATCGGTGCAATTTTTAAGCACATTATCGATGAAGTCGCTGTGGTCTAGTGAGTAGTGTGTTGGCTTATTAGACAAAAGGCCTGGGTTCGAATCCCAGGTCAGACATCAAAACGAAAAAAATATTTATTCGGCGACTTCCTCTCAGCAGATTTCTGGCAAAGACTCTGAGAGTAAAAATTACCATGAAAAGCTTCTCAAGCCACTCATGTATAAAATAAACGCACACAACATAATTAGTGTGAGAAGCTAGGTCATAATCCTTACTGAAGGGTTATAATTGCCAATTATGTATGTATGTATCGATTGTGTGCAAGCATACATTGAAAAGCCGACGCACCCAAAACGAGTCAGTGTTTGGTGCGAATTTTGGTTTAGAGGCATAATTGGGCCATTTTTCTTAGGAAATAAACAAGGAGTGGCCGTTACAGTCAATGGCGATCGTTATCGGGCCATGTTGAATGAATTTTTGTTCTTTTTTTTTTTTTTTTTTATTAAACCAGCCCTCAGGGGATGACCCCTACTCATGCAGTGCATTGTGCAGGTTTAGGAAAGGTGGAAAGAGGGAAGATGCGAACGGTAAGGAAACAAGTTGCTGCTGGTGACTAAAATGGCAAGTGCTATACCTTCACCATTTGACAGTCTACAACAATCGTCTTCAAGAAGCCGGCAGTTTCTCACACCACTTATGTTGTGTGTGTTAATTTTATACAGAAGTGGTGGGACCTATAGTTTTTGTTCACAAAAATTGACGAGGAGGATATCGGCAACATTTGGTTTCCACAAGAGGGCGCTATGTGTCACACAGTCGAAGCTACACTCGATGTTATACGCTCTGTTTTTGAAAATCCCATTATCCATAGTCGCAGAGCTGATGTCGTTTGGCTACCGCGGAGTTGCGATTTGAAACCATTGGTCTCTTATTTGTGGGGTGCCATCAAAGATAAGTGTTACGCCGACAAGCCAGAGACAATTGACGCTTTAAAGGACAATATTCGTGAAGCCATTGTTGAAATACAGCTGCACACAAGCGATAATGTGCTTAAAAATTTGAACGATCGTGTAGGCTACTGCATCGCCAGCCGTGGCAGCCATTTGAATGAAATTATTTTCCATTATTAAGCGGAAGGATTGTACTTTCAAATAAAAAAGAAATTTGGGAAAATATTTTGTCGTGTTTTATTAAAGCATTTTCAAGAAAAAAAAAGTTATTTGGCGGACCCTTTAGTTACGGTAGTTCAGTTAAATAAGCGTTAAAAGGGGGGTAATTTGGATCTGAAGAAACTGGTAGAATTTTTGGCTCTATTGAATAATTATCCATAACGAGGGTGGCTATTAATTTGGGTAAGCCGATGCAGTGGATACAAATATCTGATTGCATTATTGTTAGTTGTGCATTGCGTTCCACATTTGCAACGGAGCTGGATATTATTTTATGACACTCAGCAAGTGCAATACAACTCACTAACCATTCCGTTTGGATTAAGTGTCGATAGGCATAACTCAATAGGCCTATTAGAGGCCGAAGTGACGTACTAAAGTTTGTTAGGTTAAAAACAGCCCTATTACGAATACTACCAAAATTTAAGGTAGCCAGACGGCTGTCAAATCATTTAATTCTAACGTAATGAAGTCCTGAAATCGCCGTGGTCTAGTGAGTAGTGTGTTGGCTTATTAGACGAAAGGCCCGGGTTCGAATCCCAGGTCAGACATCAAAACGAAAAATATTTCTGGCAAAAACTCTGAGAGTAAAAATTGCCATGATAAGCTTCTCAAAAATCTGTCGTTCAGAGTCGACTTTAAAACTGTAGGTCCCGCCACTCATGTATAAAATTAACGCACACAACATAAGTGGTGTGAGAAGTTAGGTCGTAATCCTGACTGAAGTGTTGCAATGGCCAATTATGTATGTATGTAATGAAGTCCTAGACAGCTTCAGTGTCGTCTCAAGAACATAGCGAAACAGAGTGACATTCACTCTTGGGGTTTATGTCAGGAGAGAAGAATACCTTTAAAGACGTGAAAGCTTGTAATGCACACTACAGTTATGCACTCTATCCACAATGGCTAAAACTGAATACAGGACTCACGAAAGAAAAGTCTGCTCAAACTCTGAAGGAGTCATTATGGATACTTATGATAGCCAGATTGGTGTTCAGGACATGTCAAACACTTTTGCAAAAGCCATTGTAATGGCAATGAAAAAGAAGGGGAAACTGTTTTAATTTACAGGATTATGTCGAAGTAGAAAAAGGCAAGTTCGGCTACTTAAACAATTTCAAAAATATGTTCATAATGGATACTGAGAGTTGCAAGTTACTTTATCAGAAGTTACATATTGTTTTGGGCCAAGGAGAAAATGTTTAACTATGTTATCGTAATGAGTATTAAGTCCCGGTTAGCCAAACGTCCACGGAACGTATGTTTGTTTTTAAAGGCAAGTTTTGCTATTTAAACAATTTCAAAAATATGTTCATAATGGATATTGAGAGTTGCAAGTTGCTCTATCAGAAATTACGGATTGTTTTGGAGCAAAGAGAAAATGTTTAACTGTGTGATCATAATGAGTATTAAGTCCCGGTTAGCCAAACGTCTACGGAACGTATATTTGTTTTTAGAGTACGAAAACGAAGTAGAGCGATTACCGAAAAGTAATGCAATTTTATTTAAACATTTATATTGCTGTTCATATGCTAGAAATAAAAGTACGTTTCGTTATCAGCCGTAGACGTTTGGCTAACCGGGGCTTTATGTAGCCTAAGTATGTCTTCCTAAAGAAAATAATTTTTTTTTACAAAATTTTTGGAAGTACCCATTTTTTTTTTTTAAAACGTCTGCTTAATATTAATTTATTTGAAAATGAAAATAAATATTATTTTGAGAAGGAAAACGAATTTTTAATTTTTTTGTAATACTTACCCTCACGCAAGGTCACTATGTAGTAGGATTCTTTGGAGGGTGGACTAATGCCCAATTTATTGACGGCTTTCAAACGAAAACTATAAACGGTAAATGGAACGAGGCCAGTTACTTGATAGGATGTCACATTTGATTTTGTTTGTATTTGTGGCACTTGATCCCATTGACCATTTTCGCCCACTCTGAAAAGAGATACAAAAAACGAATGAAAAAAAATTTTAGAAAATTGAATAAAAAAATGAAATAAAATCGAATATAAAAGAGAAAGACAAAGGCAAAGGCAGAAGCAGTAGTAGTAGGAGGAGGAGGAGGAGGAGGAGAAGGAGGAGGAGGAGGTGGAGGAGTAGAATAGATGAAAAATAATATTTACTTTTATCTCTAAAGGAGAGTAAAAACGTATTTTAATTCAATTTCTTAACAATAAGGAAAAAAAACGGTTTTTTCTTCGTTTTTCACTTTCCTATTGAGGCAGCTAGTGCCTGCCTGCAAGTCAAGTGTTTGTAAATAAAAAAAAGGAAGAAAAATAAAGAGAGTGCACACATACAACTACAATAAAATAAATACAATTGTAAGGATTTTGTAGAAGGAGGACTAGAGCAAAAGAAGGAGAAGCTTAAGTGAAAAGGACTAAAGGAAACGAAGGAACAAAAGTTGTGTTTGTTTAGTTCTTGAGCAAAACTACTTAAATTCTCATATAAACACACTCATACCCACACACATGGTGTACTTACTCGCTCTCTTGCTCTACCTCTCTCATTCCCCTACTCTATCATACTCGAATATTATAAAAGAACGTCTAGCCATGCCTGAATTTAGCCTGAGAGAGTGTAAAGAATTTCAAATGAAAAAAAATTATTTTTTTCTTTGATTCAGCAATTATTTTTTGTTATTTTTGTTAAGGTTTTTCAAAGAATTTTTCATTTTTAGATTTTCTAATAATTTTTCTAATCATAATAAATAAGGTTTTGCTTTATGGTTTCGTTCATTCATTTAAAAGCTTATGAAACATTTTACGCTCCAAATATAATTTCTTTTCCTTCCAATCTCTCCCTCTCCATGCCTCTCCCTTTGTTTCAATTCTTAGCAACCGTGCATGACGAATTTAATAACAAAAAATGTCAGCTTTTCCTCTTTCCCCCCCCCCCCCCCCCCCACTGTTAAACAAAAGAAAATTTTATTTAATTTCGTTTTACTTTTCTTTTCTGTTTTTTCCTTGGCTTTAATTTTTCCAATTTTGGTCATCATCGTAGGGGATTTGATTTAAAACGATTTTTAGTTTCACCACTGGGAGTATGCAATCCACCCCCGTCCATTTCAAAGGAAATTTCCAATTTACAACAGTTTTGTTGTTGGAGAAAATTGTAAACAATTTTGGTTTTCTTATTGTTTAAAGCAGGCGAAGAAAATTATTGTGGAAAATAAATTGCAAAATTTGCAAAAAAAAAATTTCTTTTGTCTTCATTTTGATTATAAAGCCACTTAATAATGTGTTTGAAATTGAATTAAAATTAAACCTCTAGACCGTAATCTGAAACGCATTAATTGATTAAGAAAAACTATAAGTAATGAGGCCAAATAACCTTTTAGCTAGGAATAAAACCAGTCGTCTTTTTGAAGGCTTTCAGTTGTCATAACTTGCATCACTTACTTAAGCAGCACGGCCACAAATAACGGCTCGAATACGTCTTTTTTATAATTTTATTTGTAAAAAATACGCACACATTTAGGTCACGGTGAGTTTGATTTTTACTACCTACATCGCATAAATCATATCGACGCCTCCATTCTAATTAATTATTGATTGATTAATTAATTATTAATGTTCTTGCATTTTTAAATTCTACGTTCTCTAACTTAAATAATTTGGTTAAGATGCGCCGATCCGATCCGAAATCTACTTAACATACACGTATACAGGGTGGCTAATATGTATTGCAACCAACTTCAGGTTGTTAACATTTGTAAACCGATCGTCTAACAGCTGACAGATTTATGCCAGTGACAGTTCATTTTATTATTTACAAACTTACAAAAGCATTTTGAACGATTGCATTCAGAAAAAAAGTTATTCGTGATGGAATTCAAGCGTGATAGTGTGATTGCTTTATAATTGGCTGGAAAACCACAAGGGGGCTATCGTTAGAGCACTCCAGCATTTAAATGTGATCAAATCTTTTGTTTCTCGTACCATTGCTTGTAACCGTGATACTGACAGTGTTGCATCGCGTCCGAAAAGTGGACGAAGAAAAATGGTAACAACACCAGAAATGATCCGAAAAGTGAAGGCCAGATTTGGTCGGGGTCATTTTGGAGAGTAAGGTTGTCACTAAACAATAAAAAAGTGTCGATCATCTCAAGACGGCGTTTCGCTGGGAATGGGTTAAAAAACCACAGAGCCACTTACATATATCAGCCACCCTGTAGTCCTATGTTGCCTAAATACTTTGGAAGCTCATAACTCAAAACACACTTTTTCGACTTAGAATATTATAGAACGGAGGTGTCAATATATTCCTTTCTTCGTCACTGCAACAATATGAAAGATCTCGATAATGGTGTTTTTAACATTAAAATTATAATCCAAACCTACAAAAACAAAACAATGCAAGTAAACAAACCTGTTTACAAATTATCCTACTGCGTAATATATCAACAAACACCAGCATAAAAAAATGTTAAACAAGTAAACAAAAATATACCAACAACACTACAAAAACAAATGTACACAACGATGTTTAGAATTACAGAGATTTCGAGACGGTAAAGTCATGAATATTCGCGTTCAAGAACATTCATGTCACTGATTACATACAAAATCGGTCATTACAATCCTTCAGTCAGAATTACGATCTAGATTCTCACACCACTTATGTTGTGTGCGTTAATTTTATACATGAGTGACGGCAGCTAAAGTTTGAAAACAACTCTGAAGGACAGATTTTTTTGAGAAGCTTTTTATGGCAATTTTTATTTACTTTCAGAGTTTTTGCCAGAAATCTGCTAAGAGGAAATCGCCGAAGAAATACTTTTTGTATTTCGTTTATGATGTCTGGCCCTGGTTTTACATCTAATAAGCCAAAGAACTATCTGCAAGACTACGATTACATTGGCATATAAAACGTAAGGCAAAGTTACGTTTTTGAGTTAGTAAAAGTTCAGTCAATCTTGTGTGAAGACGCGGTGCGTTTGAAAAGAGTAATCGAGTTTAAAGTCGACTCCAAACGACAGATTTTTGAGAAGCTTTTCATGGCAATTTTTACTCTCAGAGTCTTTGCCAGAAATCTGTTGAGAGGAAGTCGCCGAAGAAATATTCTCTTCGTTTTGATGTCTGACCTGGGATGGTTGTCATACTCAATCTATTAAAGGGCATCAAAAAGATTGGAAGCATAATAAATCCTGTGGAACATTGTGAAGTATGTGCTGCTGAAAATTTTGCTTCTGTTGTTGAAAGTATGAAGGATAATTGCAATTTGTTGTTCATACAACGTTTCCAGTCAGTAGAATTTTTCTTACTCTTATGCTTGTCATTGTCCATGGATGCTGAGAATTTCTCAGAAAAATTTCTGTTCATTCAAAGGTAATTGTTATATCGATGCCTCCATTCTATAACGTTCTAAGTGTACCTAGAACTAGCTCAAGCATATAGTCTTGTAGGTAGTATTTTGCCTTATTAAACTTAAGACTGTGGTTCAAGGTATAATTGCCGTAGTCCAGTAGGTAGTGTGTTGGCTTATTAGACGTAAAGTTCGCGTTCGTATCCCCGGTCAGGCAGCAAAATGAAATTGTAAAAAAAATGTTTCTTCGGCGACTAACTCTCAGTAGATTTCTGGCAAAAGCTCTGAGCGTAAAATGAAATTGTCATGAAGAGTTTCTTAGAAAATCTGTCGTTCAAAGTTGACTTTAAACTGTAGGTCCAGCCACTCAATGTTGAAAATTAACCCCCACAACATAAGTGGTGCGAGAAGCTAGGTTGAAATCCTAACTAGAAAGGCCGTAATGACCAATTAAGTCAGCCAAGTAGGTAGAACAGCGGCCAATTCTAACTATTGCTTGGAAAGTTTTCTAACTGTGTGCTGTTAAGATCAACACAAGAGCGTTTTTCCCTGAACCTAAACTAGTCCATCCGATTAATGCAATTGATTCGAATATTCGTGACCCCCAAACACTTTAACGCATTTATTGTATGGTCCCCTTATGGCTTTATGAATTATTTCAGCTCCATTAGCTGCTGTAAGGCTAGTTGTGGATGACAAACAGGAACAAAAACAGAAAACAGAGTATCACTGTGATTGTGATTTATTCGAATAAATATTAGGGTAACCATTGTATTAAGTGGCCAATGGATAGAAGCCTGTATTTTGTATACGTTTTCTGACATTACTTAACTGAAACATCAAATCTTTAAAATCTTTTCTTGTGTAGAATTTTTAATAAATTCCAGCAGCATAAAATAAAGGGGGGGGGGGGGGGGAACTCTGGTATCAATATTTAATCGCCCGGAAAAAGATGACATTAACACACACACACGATAACAATATTTTTCCATACTTTTCCCAAAAGGTGAAAATATTCTCACCTTGTGTTTCCACACCTGTTTGCTTAAATTTTAACACCAAAAAATAAAAGGAAACACAACAGAACAGAACAGAGGAACAGAAACGTTCCTTCAGGTCAATAAACTTTGAATGTTTTTTTGTTCGAATTTTTTGCTACCAAAAATCACTTGAGAAGACAAAAATTTCTGTTTGTGAAAGAAAATTGGCCCATAAAAAATGTATGAGACAGGGAAGGAATGTACCAAGAGAGAGAGAGAGAGAGAGAGAAAAAGGAATTTATTAATCATGTGTCAAAAAGTAATCGGCAACTCCATAAAACGAAAAACTTTCGCCATAAAAGTCCTTGAAATAAACACCCATCAGCCATATCAGCCCCCATCAGCCATATCAGCCATCAATAGGGAGATAAAGGGGAGGGGAAAATATTAAAATATGGTCGAAGGATAAAAAGATAAACTTTTTAATGTTGCACACACACACACACACACACGCACTTACGCCAGGAACATAAAGTTGAACTTTGCCAGTGCTCTTCCTTAGATATGGGGTTGGCAACACTTTTGAAGTCATAAAAAACAAAAGTTTTATGAAGACATTGACATTTTATGCCTCCTTCCTGTTTCTGTTTCTCTTTCTTTTTTTATTTTTCTTCTTTTCTTTTCCTTTCTCTTTAAAACTGTAGGAGAAGACATGTTCATTGAAAATAAATTTTCGAAGACCACATTCTAAGAAATATGGCCAAGAGAACGAATACCAAATTTAAGAACAAAACGAACAAAAAAAAACCCTTTAAAGTAGAGAATTTAATAAAAAAAAAATCGTTTTTTAATGGCCTTGGACAACCATAAATAAAATGCGAGAGTAAAAGGGCAAACATATCCTTACTTAATGGGCTGCTGGCCCCCCACACAAAAAGGGTTTTGCTTGGGAATTCTTTAAATAAATTCACCACCAACAACATAAACACGGTACGCTTGGCTAACGCTTTAATGAAATTAAGAGTTTAACAAAGACTTTGTAAACAAGGGGTAGGGGAGGAGGTTGAGAGAAATAAAGTATTCCTTAAGACTTCAATTCCTTTGGGACTGCAATTAGTTTCACACAGTAAGTTCACTAACTGGAGAGGTGCTGGGCGCTGTAGTGGCAATAAATCAAAAAAAGTTCTCTGATTTATACTCTTTAAATATGCAATTAAAGAGCATCAGTTTTTAATTTAGGAAAAAGGAAATGCTAAAGCCTTTCCCAAAGAAAAAAACGGATCCTAATTTAAGAAACTTAACTTTGATTAGAATTTTTGAAACGTTCAATAAAAAAAAAAACACAAGGAAGCATACCAAAACTTAAATTAACGTAAGGCAAGAGCTTCCTCTCCTTTTTAAATGCTCTCTCTGATGATATTGTTACAAAAATGAAAAAAATCTAGATACGGGTGTTTTGCTTTTACATCGTTCAACATTAAAATTATACACAAAACCTACAAAAACAAAACAATGCAGTAAACAAACTTGTTTACAAATAATCGTACTACTTAATGTAACAACAAACTAACAAACACCGGCATAAAAAAATGGTAAATAAGTAAACAAAAATATACCAACAACACTACAATAACGTACACAACGATGTTTAGAATTACAGAGATTTCGAGAAAGCAAAGTCATGAAGTCGCCGTAGTCTAGTAGGTAGTGTGTTGGCTTATTAGACGTAAGAAACGAGTTTAAATCCCAGTTTAAATTTCTTCGGCGACTGCCTCTCAGCAGATTTCTGGCAAAAACGCTAAGATTAAATAAAATTGCCATGAAAAGATTCCCATTAAAAATCTGTCGTTCGGAGTCGACTTTAAACTGTAGGTCCCACCACTCATGTATAAAATTAACGCACACAACATAAGTGGTGTGAGAAGCTGACTGAAGGGTTGTAATGACCAATTATGTTTATATGAAGTCATGAATATTCGCCTTCGAGAATATTTACTATGTGACTGATTACTATGGCATATAAAAGGCAAGGTAAAGCAGACGAGTGAGTTAGTAAAGTTCAGTCAATATTATGTGAAGACTCGGTGTGTTTTTAGAAAGTAATCATGGTTTGAAGATCTCCATTACAAAAATCAGACGAACAATCGTCTAATAAATGTTATTGTTTATGCAAAGCTGTCGCCGTGGTCTAGTGGGTAGTGTGTAGGCTTGTTAGACAAAAGGCCCGGGTTCGAATTCCAGGTCAGACATCAAAACGAAAAATATTTCTTCGGCGACTTCCTCACAGCAGATTTCTGGCAAAGACTCTGAGAGTAAAAATTGCCATGAAAAGCTTCTCAAAAATCTGTCGTTCGGAGCCGACATTCAACTCTAGGTCTCGCCACTCATGTATAAAATTAACGCACATAGGTGGTGTGAGAAGATAGGTCGTAATCCTGACTGAAGGGTTGTAATGGCCAATTATGTATGTGTTTGTAAATAGAGGAATAACAAACAAAGCAATTGTTGTTGTTTACATCAAGTTGTAAACAGTGGCACACAGGTTTATACAGATAATAAAGAATTTTAATTAAAACTAAACACAAATATTTGTTTATAAAAGGTAAAAACAAAATCTTTGTTACGATTTGGTGATCTTAAAAGCCATCTATTAAGGTAATCTTCAATAAATTGGATACAGACTTAGTTGTTCTAAGACTTAGTGATTGGAAATACAGATGAGGAGGTCAATAAATTCTGGTAATGTCGCAAGTAGCTGTCATGAAATAGAAATAGAAAAGTTCATAAGCTCAGCTCTGATTTCTTGAGAAAAAAAATTTCTTGGGGTGATCTCCTCTCAGAAATCTTATGGTTTTCTTGAAGTTAATAATTGCCATGAAAATACAATCTACATACAATTCCACCTCTTAGTAATATGAATGCTGTCCTTACATACATATCTACATCCATACACATACATATTTGGTCACTACCAGTCTTTAGTCAATATTACAATCCGGCTTCTTGCGCCACCCATGTTGTGTGTGTTAATTTTATCTATGGGCAGCAGGATCTACAGTTGAAAAAGGTACTCTGAACACCAGAGTTTTGAGAAATTAATGTTGTTCTCAAGTATTTTTCTAACAGACTGCTGAGCAAAAGTCACAGAAGGAATATTTTTTTCATATTTTGTATTCCTCGATCCGAGGCCTAAACCATGGATTAGCCAAGACACTACCTCCTAGACATTAGCGATTTCACCACTAAATTATACTTACATGGACACATAAGTTGCCATTATAATCCTTCGAATCCCAGGTCAGACATCAAAACGAAAAATATTTCTTCGGCGACCTCCTCTCAGCAGATTTCTTGCAAAGACTCTGAGAGTAAAAATTGCCATGAAAAGATTCTCAAAAATATGTCGTTCGAAGTCGACTTTAAACTGTAGGTCCCACCACTCATGTATAAAATTAACGCACACAACATAAGTGGTGTGAGAATCTAGGTCGTAATGGCCAATTATGTATCCATATATGTAATCCTTCTGTCAGGATTACAGCCTAGCTCTTATAACACTCATGTTGTGTGTTTTAATTTTATTTAGAATTCGCGGGACCTACAGTTTAAGGTCGACTCCGAGCGACAGATTTTTGAGAAATTTCCATGGCAGTTTTATTTACTCATAGAGTTCTGAGGAGAAGCCAAGCCTCTAGCTACTAGACTAAGGCGTCTACCACTATTTACTATTTTTAATTCAATTCATGCTTTACACACAGGCTACTTTATTTGTTTTCTAATGTCCTTGAGATTTTTTAAATTTCTTATCTTATTATCGATTTAAAAAAAAATATACGAACAGAATTTAATTTTTTTTTTATTTTTCTTTTCACAAGTAATGGGTGATTTTTTAAGAGCTTTAGGAAAATTTTTCAAAAAAAAAAAAAACACATAAAATTCGGAAAAATTTATGAGATCTTTATTTGGATCGGTAGTACGGTCGCTATGATTTAATGTTTGAAAATTATTTCATGTAAATATTAACCGCGACTGCGCCTCAAATAGTCCATCCACTTTTTAGTCCAATTTTGGCGTAATCTCTCCAACATTGCGCTCATTGTTAGCAAAAGACGATGTTGAACAGGAGAATATTTTGATTCAGACGAACAGGACACCCAATATCAATATCATTATGCCGTGATTCAAATTCCATCTCAGGCATTTCGAACACAACGAAATAATGGGTGATTTTTTTAGAGCTTTAGGAAAATTTTTCAAAAAAAATCACATAAGTGCATGAAATCTTTATTTCAATTGATAGTACGGTTCCTATAATTTAATGTTTGAAGATTATTTCATGTAAATGCTGATGGCGCCTGCGATAATATTGGGATACTTTTTCTAACATTTCGGCCGGTATCTCTCCAATAAATGCTTTAATAATGTCTGCCAATGCGTTAATTGAAGCGGGCTTGTCCGTATAGAAATGAGCTTTAACATGACCCCACAAAAAATAGTCCAAAGGCGTTAAACCGCACGATCTAGACGGCCAATTGACTGGCCCCGAATGTGAAATAAAATATTCACCGAACTCGCCTCTCAATTAATCCATTGTTATGCGTGCTGTGTGGCATGTGGCACTGACTTGTTGAAACCATATGTCATGCAAGTCAAGCTTGTGCATTTTGTGCAAAAACAAGGTCGATATCATCTTAAGGTAGCGCTCACCATTCACAGTTACGTTACGATTCATAGGATCTTTAAAGAAGTACGGTCCGTCCAATGACCAGCCCATAAACCTAAACAAATTGTGACTTTTCCTGAATGCATTTGCTAGCTTTTGCAATGCTTCTGGCTGATTTTCACTCCAAAATCAACAATTCTACTTAATTTACGTATCCATTGAGCCCCAAAAGTGAGCTTCATTGCAGAACACAATTTTTCGATAAAGAAGTGGATCTCTCGGCCAACTTTCCAAGAACCCATTCACTAAAAATTCTGCGTTGAGGTAGGTCGTTCGGCTTTAATTCTTGCACCAGCTGTAGTTTGAAAGGCTACACACCTAAATCCTTCCGCAAAATTTTCCACGTTGTAGAGTAGATCGTAGTGGTAGCTCTGATATCACAAAGCTCAGTTGAGCACGCATGGCGGCCCGTTGTGATACGTTGTAGAATAACAGAGGCCCAATTGCTGTGAACGGCGACGAATCGATATTTGATGGTCATCATTAGCGATGGCCGATACAGCTGCGATGATATTTTCTGCAGTTTGCACTCTATGTAAGCGTGTTGGTGGTGGTTTAATGTTTAACAATGTAAATCTGGTGCGAAATTTGGTGAGACTAGCCCGAATAGCCGCTTCAGTTGGTCGATTAAACTGGACCATAAAATGGAAGAAGAGCGCGGTGAACTTTCTTAACAGAGCACGCACGCATTTTGATAATAAAATTCAAAGATTTGCAAGCTTTGTTCCTTTGTAAGACGATTCATGGGTTAAGTTATAGATTAAACTAAAGATGTTTGACAGTGAAACCAAACACGAACCATGTGTGAGCTGTTTAAACCAGTGTTGCCAAAAAGATAATTGCTAAAAAAAATCACCCGTTATTTCTTTTATATTTTTAAAAGGCAACGAAATGTATGACCATTAATCAGAATATTTACCAAAATATTTCCAATCAGAAAAATTCATTAGTTCATGAATAAATATTTTCTTTCAGACCACGATAGCGTATACGTGATACGTATTTATTTAAAAATGTTTATCAATCATACGCTCTGTATCACTAAGAAAATGTAAATTAATATGAATTGATGAGTAGAAGAAACCAAAGTTTTTACACGATAATTACAATATCAATTGCATAGTGCACATGGCAATTGGAAATACCATTTATGATGGGATAGTAAATCCCAGTCTTACATAATAAATCGTAGAGTTTAAGGATTACAAAGGGAGAGAGAGTGAGAGAGAGAAAAAAATTACTTTTTTCCCTCATTATATTTATTCATTACAACTACTGGGAAAGTTTTATTTTTGTTTTTATTTTTATTTTGTTTTTTCCATTTTGGCTTCTTAAATACATTGTAATAGGATTTCAATTAATTGCATTTCTTTATGTCCTTTTTCTCTTTGCCTCTTTGTTTAATGCGAGCATTTATTTTACCCAGACCTAACCCCTCGATAAAGTAAACGTTTTTTGTTTTGTAAATAAAAACCCACACACTTACCCTCTCACTTATTTACTTACTCACACATCTACTTTAATAAAATATCGGGTCCGCCATTTAACGTTTTTTTTTTTCAACTAGTAGTTCTTTCGTGACTTTCACTACAGGGGTATAAGCCTTCTCTCTATCGCATATAAGGTTCTTAAAGGCGTATTGTGTGAACGACTGAAGCCACTCGTCAAAACACTGATTGGACCTAATCAGTACAGTTTCAGACCTGGAAAGTCTGCCATCGACTAGATCTTCACACTACGCCAAATCTTGGAAAAGACTCACGAAAATCAAGTCGACACACACCATCTTTTTGTCGATTATAAGGCTGCTTTCGATAGTTCCATAAGGGATCGTGTTTTTGCCGCAATGTCTGAGCTCGGTATACCTGCTAAGCTGATAAGGCTATGCAGAATGATGTTAAGCAATTCCTGCAGCTCCGTCAAGATAGGAATGGCCCTCTCCGAACCTTTTGATACCGTGTGAGTTTTCAGACAAGGCGATCCCTTATCATGCGGATTCTTCAACTTCGTCATGGAGAGTGTTCTGTGAAAGGCGGGAGTGCATCGTAATGGCACTATTTTTCAAAAAAGTGTCCAGTTGCTTGCGTATGCTGATGACATCGACATCATAGGGCGTACCAAACGAGATGTCACTGCTGCCTTTAGTGCTATTGAACGGGAGTCTAAGAAGATGGATTTGGCAGTAAATGAGGGCAAAACGAAGTATATTTTATCGACAAGTATATGGTTGAACAACGCTGGGAAATATTGCGAGTTTACTTTGAAAATCATTTCCTTCCTCCCTTAAGGACAATGCATAATGGGTCAAATGGTCATTCTCTAACCTAACCTAACCTTGAAAATCATGGTAATGTTGCAGAATGTCTGAGAAAATTGCGTACGGATTTTGGAAGAAGAGAGGCAGGGTCAGCTCTGTATGTTCGTTATCTTGTGAAAAAAAAGTGAAAGAAACTAGCAGCCACATCGATAAACCAATGCGTGAAAAGCTAAAAACAGTGCGTACGGCAGAGAATATTGCTGCTGTGGCAGAAAGTGTGCATGAAGCATCATTAACATCCATTCACCGACGTTGAACATTTCGGAAACATTATTGAGACGAATTTTGTATAAAAACCTTGGTATGACGCCATACAAAGTCCAATTGGTTCAGGACCATCCAATGCGTTTTCGCTTTGCTAAGTGGGCTAAGTTTTGCCAAAAAAAAAATCATCGTTTCAGTTGAAGTTCATTTTGATCTTGGCGGGCTATGTAAACAAGCAAAATTATCACATTTGGGGTACAGAAAACACGCACGCACCCAACGTGTACTTGTCACTTCTGACAAGTTTCTCACACCACTTATATTGTGTGCATTAATTTTATACATGAGTGGCAGGTGTGTGTGTTAATTTTATTCATAAGTGGCGGTATCTACAGTTTAAAGGGGGACTACAATCCCTCAACGACGCTAAAGTGTCAGCCACAGTTCTGTAAGACAAGCTTATGCTTCAGTTCTATTGCTCATTACGACCCTTTAGTCAAGATTACAACCTAGCTTCCCCTAGCACCCGTACTGTGTGTGTTAATTTTATTCATAAGTGGCGGTATCTACAGTTTAAAGGGGGACTACAATCCCTCAACAATGCTAAAGTGTCAGCCACAGTTCAGTAAGACAAGCTTATGCTTCAGTTCTATTGGTCATTACAATCCTTTAGTCAGGTTTACAACCTAGCTTCTTCTAGCACCCGTATTGTGTGTGTTAATTGTATATAGGAGTAGCGGGATCTAGAGTTTAAAGAGGGACTACAATCCCCCAACGATGCCAAAGTGACAGCTACAGTCCTGTAAGACAAGTTTATGCTTCAGTTCTATTGGTCATTACAATGCTTTGGTCAGCTTCTCCTATCACCCGTAGATTAGGTTAAGTTAAGTTAGGTAAGAAGCCATGTACTTGTCAATTGTGACAAGTACAGCACCCGGAGGTCGAATTGACCCATTGTATAATGTTCTAGTTTCTTACACCAGTCGTATTGTGTGAGTTAATTTTCATACATGAGTGGCGGGACCTACAGTTTAAAGTCGAATCCGAACGTCAGATTTTTGTGAAGCTTCTCATGGCAATTTTTTACTCTCAGAGTTTTTGCCAGAAATCTGCTGAGAGGAAGTCATCGAAAAATTATTTTCAAATTTTCGTTTTGATGTCTGACCTGGGATTCGAACTCGGGTCTTTCGTCTAATAAGCCAACACACTACCTAGTAGACCACGGCGGCCTCAAAATGAATAAAGTTTTGTACACAAAAATTGAAGACAACAATTGGTTTCAACAGGACGGTGCTACGTGTCACATATTCGAAGCTACACTCAATGTTTTGCGCCCTGTTTTTGAAGATCGCATTATCAGTCATTTGGAAACCACGGAGCTGCGATTTGAAACCGTTGGTCTATTATTTGTGGGGTGCCGTCAAAGATAAGTGTTACCCTGACAAGCTAGAGACAATTGACGCTTTAAAGGTTAAAATTCGTGAAGCCATTGGTAGAATACAGCTGCACCCAATCGATTATGTGCTTAAAAATTGAACCGATCATTTAGGCTACTGCATGGCCAGCCGAGTTAGCCATTTGAATGAAATTATTTTCCATTATTAACCGGAAGGATTGTACTTTCAAATAAAAAAGGAATTTCGGAAAATATTTTGTCGTGTTTTTTAAACCATTTTCAAAAGAAAACATTATTTGGCGGACCCTTTAATACTTGCTGGGGTGAAAACAGCAACAAATACCTATGAAATGTATTCATTCCCATGTAATTGAATGCATATATGCATGTATGAATATGCATATTCAATGCTTATAGTGCATATGTCCGAAAAAGGCAAAAAAAATAAAAAAAAAATTGGAAAATATTTTCATCATAATAAACCATAAACAATGACCAGCATGCATTATAATTATTTTCATATTTTTTTCTTCCTCTTTCGATTTTATTTGCAATCGCCAAAAATTGTTTTTCTCATCATTCGATCAAATGGTTGTTAAACGTAATTTAAATGCGTGCATCTCTCTGAACATTTATTTTAATCAGTTTTCAATGTATTGGAAAATATTCGAACACTCACACACACACAGTCCCACCCACCAACACATGTACATATACATCAAGTCCTATATAAGTACAGTAAGACCCCGCTTAAAGCAATTGATACGTTCCAATAAGTTCCAGCGCTAAACGAAACATTGTTAAACGAGGCAACTTAACACGTACATCTGTACGTAGATGCCTAGTAACGTTGATGACAACTAATAAATCAACTGTGATGCAGGAAAGATGCTTTCGTACTGTGATTGCAACTTCGGAAAATACAGTACAGGAACCATTTTTCTAGACAGACTAACAAAAGAGCCTTGAAAAAGATTCATAGTCCTATACACCGTCGCTATATAGTGCACCGCTTTTCTTTAGTGCATGACCGTTCCATTTGCAACCTCTTAATACTAAAACAGCGTTAACCGAGGCAGCGTTTAGCGTGGTCTTACTGTATGTGCACGTATATTATTATTAAATTGAAAAAGAATTGCAAAAAACCCCGTACATGAAAGAAAAGTATTTCGCAACAAACAAAAAAGGAATCGAGAAAAAAAACTCTTTTGATTTTAATCCTGAAATACCGTAATACCAACATCTCTCACGCATTTTCCATGGAATGCTTCCCTTTATCACAGTGTCTGTGTAACTGTGTTGGTGTCCGGTTTCCACAGATTTTTTGTACTTTTTTTTTATTTTTTCTTTCCGGTTTTAAATGTTTGTGGGTGTTGGTCTTTCATACATAAAAAATTTTAAAGCATATTATGGTTTGCATTACAGAGAGAGAGAGAAGGTCCTAACAGCCAAAAAAAATATGGAAATAAATAGGGCCACAGCAGTTCTAAAATTACATTAATTAAGCTTAGTTTAGCTTTTGCACAATGGCGTAGTCAAGCAGGTTGTGCATTGGCTTATTAGATGTAAAGCCAGGTTGCAAACCCCCGGGCAGACATCAAAACGAAATACAAGAAAGTATTGCCTCGGCGAATTTCTCTCTCAGCAGAGTAAATAATCTCTTAGAGGGTAAATTAAAAATTGCCATGAAAAGCTTCTCAGAAAAATTTGACGTTCGGAGTCGACTTTAAGCTGTAGGTCTCGCCACTCAAAAAATTAGCACACATAAGTGGTGTGAGAAACCAGGTTGTAGTCCTTACTAAAGGGTTGCAATGAGCAATTATGTATGTATGTTGAAGGATTTCGGTCGTGGTAGCCTAGTAGGCGCCGTAGCCTAGTAGGCGCCGTAGCCTAGTAGGTAGTGTGGTGACTTATTAGACGTAAAGCCAGGGTTCAAACCCTCGGTCAATTATCAAGACTCAAATTATGAGAATAGTTTCTTCGTCTACTACCTCTCAGCAGATTTCTGGCAAAACCTCAGTGAATAAAAGAAAATTGCCATGAAAAGTTGCTCAAAAATCTGTCGTTTGGCGCCGTCTTTAAACTGTAGTTCCCGTCACTCGTGTATAAAATTAAATGTGTGAGAAGCTAGGTTGTAGCTCTTACTAAAGGGTTGCAATGAGCAATTGTGTATGTATGTTGAAGGATTTGGTCGTGGTAGCCTAGTAGGCGCCGTAGTCTAATAGGTTGTGTGTTGGCTTATTAGACGTAAAGCTAAGGTTCAAACCCCCAGTCAGATATCAAGACTAAAATATGAAAAAATATGCCATAAAAAAGCTTCGAAGAAAACTCTGTCGTTCGACGTCGACTTTAAACTGTAGATCTTGCCACTCAAAAAATTAGCACACCTAACATAAGTGGTGTGAGAAGCTAGGTTGTAGTCCTTACTAAATGGTTGTAATGTGCAATTATGTATGTATGTTGAAGGTCTTTGGCCGTGGTAGTATAGTATAGGTGGTTTGTTGATCTTTTAGATGCGAGACCGTAGTTCAGAACCCAGCTAAGTCACTTAAGACGATGCATGAAGTATTTAATTCCGTTTGATGTCCATATTATTTACACCACATATCAACGCCTCCATTCTATGTTCTCTAACTTAAATACTAGCAAAATTTGTTTAAGATGCGCCGATCCGTTCCGAAGTTATAGGGAAAAATCTATTTAGAATTGGCGCGTGAAAACTTTGTCGCGTGAAAACTTTGTCGCATAAAAACTTTGAGAGCTCATAACTCAAAACACACTTTTTCGTCTTAGAATGCTATAGAACGGAGGTTAGATTAGCAAGAGTCGCGTCTCTGGATGACTGACTTCAGTGGCACAAATCCAATACTGGTCGAGCAAGCATTCTGAAATTCCGGATATGTATGCCTGCTAATGATGTTTCCACTTTCTGATTTCGAATAGGGATGACTGGAATCGTAATACGGTAGCCTCTCCGGAAGTCCTGGATATATATACCGATGGCTCTAAACGCGATATGTGGTTAGAAGCGATGTCTATTCTGGGAAACTGGACCTGAAGATTTCTCTCCGTCTACCGGACTACTGCAGCTTGTTTCAGGCGGAGGTGATGGCAATTTACCGTGCCGCTCAATGGATTCTCGTCAACGGTGCTCTTTTCAACTGCGTCTCGGCTTTTTTTGATAGTCAGGCTGCGATAAGATCTCTATTGGGTTTCGTGGATAACTCTAGGATCGTTAGGGAATGTCGCCGCTCTCTCGACCTTCTTTCAGGGTGCTTCACCAGTGACATTCTGGGTAATTGTATGACCGATGAGCTCGCCAGAGCTAGTGCGCTCCTTCCGAAATCCTCTTCTATTTAATTGGGTCAAATTGGACTTTGCGCGAAAATTCTTTCGGGAGGTCGAATTGTTGAATTGCACAACGTCCTAGCTTTTCACACCGCTGACGTTGTCTCTGTTAATTTTATACATGAGTGGCGGTACCTACGGCTTAATGTCAACTCCGAGTGAAAAATTTTTTGAGAAACTAAACTTTTTCACGGTAAATTTATTTTATTTTGCCAGAATACGGCTGAGAGGAAGTCGCCGTTGTAATATTTTTTCATGATCCAATGATGCTAGTAATACCAGCGAGAACTTTGTAAACAAGCTACTGCAGGATATTCCATCATAACATGTTTAGGTGGCCCCCTATACCAAGCAGTACTTATGAATGCCTATCATGCTTATCAGCAGATACCAACCTAGCTGCTGCTTTAAGTTAAGTTCAGTGTGTGCTAACATTATAAAATTTGGATCTTAAGTCGTTTTGTTTTTCTTTTTTTTAAATGGAAATTCCACAACGAAATTGATTTGATTTTCTGTGAACGTTTCTCTGGCTACCAATGAAACTCATGATTTTCTTTTATTTTTTTCCCCCCTTTTTTTCATGGGAAATATTAACGCAAGAAATTACTGGAAGGTGGGGATTAAATAAAATGAAAAACAAAAATTTCAAACGCAATTTAATGCTGGTGCACACACCCCTAGATATACACAAAAGGTGAGACACACGGGGGGATATATAAATGACCACATATTGAACCCTTTAACATGGCGATTTTCTCTTCCGTTACCATTTTTAATGTTATCCTGCTGCAGATACACACACACATATTAAAATAAATAAAAAATTAAAACAGGAGCTGCCTTTTCCCAAGACTAAGGTGGACATGCAGAGCATAAAAGGAATTGCCTTCATACTCTCTTTTTAGCCTACATTCAGGCGCTTATTCGTGCAATGATTTGTCATCATTTTATTCAGGCTGAGGCTGTGGCTCCAGTTCTTTTTTTGCTTTACCCCTGGATTATCCAATACATTGTTGTTGGTCGGTCGTCTTCTTAAGTCACTCGACTGGCCATTAAATGTTGTACTTACTGTCCTGTTTTACTTGCCCTCCTCCCTCCCCCCCAAGGTGCATGCATCTTCTATAAGTTTTGTTAAGCGTTGAGTGTGTAAATTCTTGCAATATTTTCTGTTCCATCCTTCGCTTCAATATATTTAAGACTGTCAAGGTGGCTGCATGCTTTATGGTCTGTGGCACTTGAACAATTTTAATGCAGAAATTCTTAAATTTCCGTTCCTTTGCAGTACGTAAATAAAATGACAGAATCAAAGGATTTTTGTCTCTTAATAACTGCCATTTCATATATAAAAAGTCCATGAAACTCCAAACAAAGACATATGAAATGCAAGCTGATGGGACTTTAAGCTGCATTACAAGCATTTGCTGCCATTTACAGATCATCTTATGTGTTCCTCATCATTATCACCATGGCGAGCGATATCATTATCGCGTCATTATCATGGAAAATATTTTGTAAATAAGTTTTCATTATAAATTCTGATTTAAAAAGGAAAAGCCATGCATCCTTTGTATCTGGTTAAGATAAAAAATCCTTTTTTTCCACTTCTTTATGCCACAAATTTACATACCAGCTGGTTGGCAGCCAAGTTAATATGCCCAAGGAGTACTCGTATACCTTCGTAGGCTTCTTGAGCAAGTTGTTAAGGAAATTTAATTAAAAGCAGGTGAACGTATTCCTTTTTAATTTTTTTAACGAACTTTATTACCACACACTACCTCTGTCTCCGAGCAGAAAATATGTTGGAAGTTAAACAATTTCGTCGATCAACAGCGCCTATTTGATGATCCCTTCACCACGGCATTCTTCTTAATCAAAAATTTAGTTTCGTATTCTAAACATTCTCTTCTAGAGTTGGACAATAACAATAATGAAGGTTTAAAGGATCCAATGCTGGCATAAGCATAACATAACACAATTGGTCATTACAACGCTTTAGCCTAGACTACAACCAAGTTTCTCACACCACTTATGTTGAGTGCGTTAATTTATACATGAGTGGTGGGACCTATAATTTAAAGTCGATTCCGATCGACAGATCTTTGAGAAATTTTTCATTGCAATTTTTATTTCATTCTCCGAGTTTTCGGCAGAAATCTGCTGAGAAAAAGCTCTCGAGGAAACGTATTTTTATTTCGCGTTGTTAGACATGTTTGAGCAAGGACTTGAACCACATGTATTATAAAGACAGATTTTTTGAGAAACTTTTTATGGCAATTTTACTTCACTCTCGTTTTTGCCAGAAATCTGCTGAAAGGAAGTCGCCGAAGAAATGTTTTCTTATTTTCATTTTGATGTCTAACATGGGGTTTGAATTCAGGCCGTACGTCTACTAGGCCAACACACTACCTATTAGACTTCGGCGACTATGTTACTCTGTCAGATCTGTTAATTTCATACGTGAGAGATGTGGCCAACAGTTTAAAGTTGATTTCGAACGTCAGATTTTTTGAGAAACTTTTCATGGCAATTTTGATTACATTCTCAGAGTTTTCGACAGAAATCTACTGAGCGAATGTCGCTGATTTTACTGGAGACGTTTGACCTGGGCTTTGAACCGTGGCCTTATACACTACCTAGTAGACTACAGTCTCATAAGCATGGAAATATTACTACGTTATCTGTAACGATAGATGGATGGTCAGAAGCTTTTAATGTTCTAGGCATTCGTTACGATGTTTGAAAAACCTGCATATTTTTCAAGAGTCCAAAGATGCCTTCACGGGGCTCAATTTCTTAAGACGGTGCATGAAATATTTCATTCCATCTCCTGATGTCCATATTATCTGTGCCACTTATAACCATCCAGCTTAGATTAGTGAGCAGCTCTAGGCCATTAAACAGAAGCATGAATCCAATACTGCTTAAGTAAGCATTCTGAAAGAAGTTTAGACAGTCGATAGCAGTGACTGGATGACAGTGCAGCATGACTTTACAATGGAATTCCTAACATGCAGATCGTACAATGAATGTAGAAAAGTGGTAAGATCCACCTTAGAAAAGATTGCTTGCAAATTCACAGCCTTGACAACAAATTGAGTGGAACTTTTGGATGCCGAATATGTACGAATTCGATTAAAATAATCCAGTCAGTCTATTAGCCTGCTAGGCAATTGAAGCTTCCTTTTGGCAGTGGTCTAGCCAATACAGGTTGCGATGAGAATTAATGGGGACGGAAACATCTCCAAGCGTCCTATTACCATAGTTTCGCATAGCCAGGCGCCTAACAAGGCATTGACTACTAACGTGATGAATTGCAAAACAGTAGACAACTGTCGCAGATATCTCAAAACGCAGTTAATAGGACCACATGATATGCATATCATGTGGTTACTAGGACACAGTCACACTCCTTGTAATTGTAAAGCAAATGAACTGCACAGGTGTGTCATAATCATTGAACTCTGTGAGGAGTGCACGACTTTAGGAATCCCTCGGAAAACCTCTAAACCTTATAATTGCTAATGCGCTTATCGATTACTTCAACGATAGATGTTTGGCTTAGAACATGGCATGGAACTTCTGGCCAAAACTAAGTGAAGGACGCACAACAAGTATTGTTTGAACACCACAGAGGCACGATAAGTATAATTGTCGGTGTCATTAAGGAGCAGAGCATTGGTCTTGACGTAGTCCAACCATCGAACTCTCCAATGAATTCGCGACTTTTGGGAACGCCACTGAAAATCTTGCTTGCCATCAGGTATCACAATCGGTCCAATAGTGGCCAACTGCATGAATAAAATAAAACTCTCATGTACCATCATACCGACCTCTTTGAAGCTAACCGAATGCGTACGAAGAAATGCTTAGGTTTTTACGAATGACAGAATTAGAGACGTAATGTGCAACATGGGTGCTGTGAGAGGCTAATCCGTAAAGCAAAAGGGTTGTCAATAAATTCCTGACAATGTTGCCTACAGGATGGCTGATATGTAATGCAACAAAATAAAGCGCTAAATTCTTTTAATTTTTTTTTTAATTTTATTGTTCAAAAGCAAAAAAATGTTGGAAATAACATAAAATATTGGAATTAGGTTTAGATTTGTTCGAATTGGCCACCTTTGGTACGAATTATGGCCTTCAAACGGCCGACAAAACCATCAGAGGCTGTAAGAAAGCGGTATTTTGACCCATTCCTGGCGAAGCGCCGTCTTGAGATGATCGATATTTTGGTATTTATTAGTGAGAACCTTACTCTACAAAATGCTCGAGGCGCAAAAGTCCAACGGATTGAAATCCGGAGATTTTGTTGACCATTGTGCGGTAGAAATGAAGCGAAAAATCTCCTTTTTAAGCCATTCTTGGTTGACGCGTGCTGAGTGCGGTGGTGCTGAGTCCTGTTGGAATGTCCATTGCCTGCGGTCGAAATGTTTGTCTGGTCAGGGCTTCAATATTGTCTTTAAGACATTTTCCCGATAATATTCGGCATTTATTTTGGCCCCACGGTCGATGAATATGAGCGGGGAGCGACAATCGGCCGTTACGGCTGCCTACTTCATTACCATCAGCGGCGCTTAAGTTCTGGTGGCCAATCGCAAATGTAAATTTTCAGCTGACCTCTTTGTTGGTTCACAAACTGCTCAATTTGGAATGGCTTCTCATCGGAGAAAACCAAATTCGGTAACTGGCCACTTTCGTGCAAGCGAAGTAACTTCGTGGATCTTTCCAGTCTAACTTTTTTTGTCCCTGTGCAAGCTCTTGCAATTTTTGGAACTTCAATGGCTTTAGTCTAAACTCATTTTTCAATATGTGTTGCATCCGTTATCGCGATATGTTCAGCTCGCGAACAATTTTTCTCAACACTGCAGCATGGATTTCGATCAAATCTGGCCTACACTTTTCGTATCATTGCTGGTGTTGTTACCGTTTTTTTTCGTCCACTTTTTGGACGGTAACAAGCATTTCTTCACATTTAAATGCTGGAGGGCTCTAACGATAGCCCCCTTGTGGTTTTCCAGCCAAATATAAAGCAATCACACTATCACACGTTTGTGTCTGTTTCTCTACATTCCTCCGTTTCCCATTCTCCCTCCCCTTCTCTACATTCCTATATCCTCCATTTCCTTCCTCCCCTAAGGACAATGTACAATGGGTCAATTTCGACCTCCGGGTACTGTGCCTGTCTCGACCGGCAGGTGCACGTCCTCTAACCTAACCTAACCTGTCACACGCTTAAATTCCATTACGAATAATTTTTTTTTCTGCATGCAATCGATTAAAATGCTTTTGTAAGCTTGTAAATAATAAAATGAACTGTCACTGGCATAAATCTGTCAGCTGTTAGACGAGCGGTTTACAAATGATAACAACCTGAAGTTGGTTGCAATACATATCAGCCACTCTGTAGGTGTAAGATACGATCAGATCGATATCTTAAGCACTTAAGGTGTATTAACATACTGATGCCAATTGCCTGGCAATATGAAAACCAATCAAATCCCCTATTTTGAATACCAAGAATATGTGACCGGTTTACATACTTTCACATCCTTTCCTTTAACAATATTTCCGTTTACAAATAACAAAAAAATATTTTTTTCCAAAATTGATTTTCCGTTTTTCCGTCAACAAATAAATATTTTCAACCACAATTTTCCTGTGTTTTCCATTAAAAATTTAATTTCGTAACCGCATTCGGTTGAAGTAAACAAAAAAAAAGAAAATAAAAAAAAATTGGAAAAACAGAAGAAAAACGAAGACAAAGATGGAAAACATCCTGTAATCAAATATTTTTTACGTTTGACTTTATGCCAGGATAATTAATTTTTCCCTTGAGTTTTATACACACACATCGTATGGATGTATGAGGGTATGTATGGCTGGCACAAGAAGTAAAAGAAGGTCGTCGTGGATTTTATTTTCATTTTCTTTCACAATTCTTTGGAAATTCTTTTCTTTTATTTTCTCTCCTCTGCTGAATATTATTTTTGCTTTATTTTTGAAACATAAAATATTGACTCATATTCGTTTGGTTTTTATTCCTCCTCTTTTGTTTCTTAAGAAAAAAATAAAGTCAATGGGAAAAAAGAAACACAGAGTGGGGGGAGGGGGGTAGAGAACACATTTCCTCAATAAACATGTCAATTCTGTTTGATTTCTGTTGAAAATTTATAAGAAAAAAAAAAATTGTTTTTTCCCTTACTTCCTTCATCTTCTTATGATTTCTGTATGTTTATACATACATTTGTCTATGTAATCTCTAGTATTTTAAAGGTATTATGTTTTCTCTATTGTTTCATTTCCCTATTTTTTTTATTTCCTTTTTCTATTACTTTTTTTTCCTCCAATTTTTTCTTTCTCGAGATCATATTCGTCATCATCAACATCATCAAGTGCATCATCAATATTAAGTTTTTTCGTTTGTTTTTGTATCCCCAAAAGTATTTCTCATTTTTATTTATATTGACATAATGACGACAGTTGACAATGCTAAGCATATTGATTGTCTCCCTCTCCCTCCCTCTCTCTCTCTCAATTTCATATAATTTATGAATGTTTTCTGGTTTTGTTTGAAAAAATTATTTTAAAAAAAAAAAGGAAAATTAAACACACTTTGTACCACAAAACTTTCACATCAAGGATTTGATTTTTATCAAAATGCTTTAAAATTATAAACAAAATCTATATAAACAAAACAATGCAGTAAACAGACTTGTTTACAAAATATTTTATTCATTAATATAGCAACAAACACCAGCATAAACAAAAAAAACTAGGAAAAAAGTAAACAAAAATCCACAAACAATACTCAAAGAATAAACGTAAACAAAATACTCGAACAATAATAATTAATGAAATCAATGATATGGACATTTATAGAGATTTCGAGAAAGTGAAGCCATCAACATTCATCTTCAAGAACTTTTATTAGACAAAGCAAGCAAGTAAGTTAGTAAAGTTCAGTCAGTCTTGTGTGAAGACGCGGTGTATTTGAAGAGAGTTATCGTGGTTTGAAGATCTGCCCAATAATTATCTAGTAATTGTTATTGTTACTGGGGTCTTCCGCCTAGAGCCATTCGCTGGATATATCTGGCGATTGTTAGATCGGTTATTACTTACGGCTGTGTTGTCTGGTGGTGTGCCTTAGATAAGAGTTTTCAACGGAAAATCTTGGATAAGGTTCAGCGGATTGCCTCTTTGAGGTATCACTGGAGTGAGGAAGAGTTACCTTTAGGCTGCTCTTGATACTATGCTCTGTCTGACATATAAGTCAAGCGGTGTGCAGCGCGTAGTGCCATACGCCTGAGGAATCGGGTTGTTGGAGACAGCGCTCGATAGGTCACTCCAGAGTTCTGAATACCGTCTTTCTTGACGGAAGGAACGGACTTTCGGAAAAAGCCACTGATTATATTGTGCCTGAGGCTATGTTCCTACCTGGTTTGAGAATACTCATACCGGATAGGGCACAATGGAATGGTGAGGTACTCCAGGGGCAGAGTGGTATACCCATCTTCACAGATGGGTCTAAGTTAGGTGGATGTACAGGTGCTGGGGTTTTCTGTAGGGAACTCGGTCTTGAACTCCAAGAGGACAGAGTGGATGCTGGGCTTGATTAAGGCCAGCTTAAGGTTGGTTGTTGGTTTTATCACGGGGTACTGCGAGATTAGGTCGCTGACCTGTTCCAGATCCCAGCCGGACTATTGCAAAGTATGTTGCGATGAGGAGGAGTTGGAGACTGTCGAACATCTCCTCTGCAACTGCCAGCCCTTGGTAGGTTGAGGACCCTTGGCAGGGCCTTCTTTGAGAACTTGAGTTCAGTGTCGAGAGCCGACATCAAGGCTCTCCACAGATTCATTAGCAGCTTGGGCTGGTTGAGAGGTGCTAGGGCTTCATAAGTGTAATCGCACTCTCAACCTCTTTTGTTTTGTGTCTGTTTCTTTACATGTAATTCCTCCTTCTTCTTTACATGTACATTCCTATATCCTCTATTTCCTTCCTCCCCTAAGGACAATGTACAATAGGTCAATTTCGACCTCCGGGTACTGTGCTTGTCTTGAGCGACAGGTGCACGTCCTCTAACCTAACCTAACCTAATTGTTATTGTTCATGCAAAGGCTATAAACAGAGGAATAACAAAGGAGAGCAATTGTTGTTGTTTACATCAAGTTGTAAACAATTTCGGAACAGAATTGTGCAAATAATAAAGAATTTTAATTAAATTTAAATACCAAATTTACTTCTATTTTTTTTGCATTCTATGAGCTCATATTTTAAACGTTTTTAAAAGATAAAAACGTAAAAATATGATAATCGAGGAGATGTTTTACCCTCAGCTGAGGGTTATCATGCCGTATAGGATTATGTTTTCGTACTGTTTTATGCCTATCTTTATGGAACTACATATGGAAACTAGATAAGGACACTGGCGCTGAACTCTTTTACAGATATTTGGAAACAGATTTTCATTACAAATTGAAAGACAACGGCAGCAAAGATATTCGCTTATATGAAAATCGCCGTAGTCAAGTAGGTAATGTGTTTGCTTATTAGACAAAAGGCCCGGGTTCGAATCCCAGGTCAGACATCAAAACGAAAAATATTTCTTCGGCGACTTCTTCTCAGCAGTTTTCTGGCAAAGACTCTGAGAGTAAAAATTGCCATGAAAAGCTTCTCAAAAATCTGTCGTTCGGAGTCGACTTTAAACTGTAGGCCCCGCTACTTATATGGATAAAATTAACGCACACAACATAAGTGGTGTGAGAAGCTAGTTCGTAATCCTGACTGAAGGGTTGTAATGGCCAATTATGTATGTATGAAAAGTTTCTCAAAACAAAAAAAAAATCTGTCATTCGGAATCGACTTTAAAAACTATAGGTTCCGCTGCACATGTATAAAATTAACACACAAACAACATAAGTGGTGTGAGAAACTAGGTGAATAACTCTGACTAAAGGGTTGTAGTGACCAATTATGTATGTATGCATGTATGTTATACAGCCCTACACATTACCTTGCCCTGACCAACTTCTTCTCCAGTTTGGTGGATTTTGGTCAATATAGGGACTTACCCCTAACTTAAACCTAAGTCGATAAGATCGTTTTGGATGAAGTAATGGCTTTACTTTACATATAAGGCATACCTGGCGATATTAGGATTGAACTTTGTGAACTAATTAACCATTCTGTTACCCCGGCATGATCTAGTAGGTAGTGTGTCCACTTATTAAACAAGAGCCCATTGTTTAACCACAGGCCCAGGCAACTCAAAGAAAACGAAATCAAAAAAAAATTATTTTTCTTTCGGCAGTATTCTGACAAAAAAAAAATCTTCCAAAAAAAAATCTGTCCTTTGGAGTCAACTATTAGGCAGTAGGTCTTGCCACTCTTGGATATAAATCAACGACATGTGTGGTGGGACAAGCTAGATGGTTGTCCTGATTATAAGCCTTTATCCTCTTGGATATAAATCAACGACATGTGTGGTGGGACAAGCTAGGTGGTTGCCCTGATTAAAGGCTTATAATGACCATTTGAGTAGGTAAGTCAGTAAAGAAAATCTATGTAGAAATTATGGCCCTCAAAACACTTATTACAGCACATTACCCCATATAAACAGCATCACTTAAGATTATATCAAGAATAATTGAACTGTGAGAGATGAATTATTGGCAAATGCCTAAGGCTAATTAATGATAACTAAGATCCCTTAAAGCTTTCTAAAATCAATTCTCAGTAGCAACATCTTCAATAGAAATTATTGTAGGCACAATAAGAATTGAGCCTTAAATTAGGTGCCACTGTGTTAAGTCCGCGAGGACTTCTGTATGGAATATTTGTAGTTCATTTATTCTTCGCAAATGGCGAAAACTCATAATGAAAAATTGCTTTTTTCTTAAAATTTGTAGTAAATTTATCGAGATTTTTAAAAAATGTATCGATGCATGAAGTTATCGAAATGTTAGGACCCATTTAATATCATCTTTAGGCATCTGTAACTCTTTGCTTAAACAAAATTTTAAGGAAATTTATCAAAATTTTTAGTAATTTTTTCTGAAATGTGTAAAAAATTTATCGATAATTAAAGTGAAAGTTATAGAAATTTCTAAAAAAATTCAATTGTATGTAATTGATGGGATAATTCAGAGGCTACTGAAATTGAAAAAATTTATCAACATTTTAAAAAGTTTTCTAAAATGTGTAAAAAATTTATCGATAATTAAAGTTATCGAAATGTCAAAGTTATCGAAATTTCTAAAAAAATTCAATTCTATGTAATTGATGGGATGATTGAGAGTAAGTTTTCTGAAATGTGTAAAAAATGTATCGATAATTAAAGTTATCGAAATGTGAAAGTTATCGAAATTTCTAAAAAATTCAATTTTATGTAATTGATACGATAATTGAGAGGCTATTGAAATTGAAAAAATTTATCAAAATTTTTAGTAAGTTTTCTGAAATGTGCAAAAAATTTATCGATAATTAAAGTTATCGAAATTTCTGAAAAAAATTCAATTGTATGTAATTGATGGGATGATTGAGAGGCTACTGAAATTGAAAAAATTTATCAAAATTTTTAGTAAGTTTTCTGAAATGTGTAAAAAATTTATCGATAATTAAAGTTATCGAAATGTGAAAGTTATCGAAATTTCTAAAAAAATTCAATTCTATGCTACTGAAATTGAAATTAATTTCAAATTGAATTTTAACTAGTCGACGACAATGAAAATTATCCGATTAATATTAAATATCGATAACTTTAAAAACCTCCAAAACCCTTGACCTTTGCAATATTGCATGGAAAATTTAAATTATTTTCCTTAAATTATGAGGGCGCTTAATTTTTTAATTATATTCGATGCCTGCTGTGCTTGGGAAAATTAGATGTTGAGTTGAAAGTCTTTACAAATCCTTCTTTATATGTACCTGTATACAGCCCAGTAGTAATAAGCGATTTAATGGCAGTGAGGGGAACACAATTTGGTGACATTATAAAAATTGTGACAATTTTTAAATATTTTTTTATTACAATTTTTAACACTCTCAGCATAAAGGCTAGACAAAAGCATGTATTCCCCATCTGTTGTTGGGATCAGACTTCTAAACTTCCATTTTATATGAACCACCCAAATACTTATCTTCTACTATATTTTCCCCTAATCAAAGTATTTTGTTATCATCTTACAATAAAGAACAGATCTATGCAGTCTACATTACATTTTATTTTCAACTGCGAATGCTGCTTTACCCTTCCTGCATTCTGCAAATTTAAAAACATTTTCTTCTCCGTTAACATTTCTAATCATTAAACGTTTAAAAGTATTTTCTTTGCATCATTACTTTATCCTCTGCAATCTTGAAAATTTTTCTAATTTTTTCTTAGTTTTTATTCGTTTTCGTTCTTGTTTCTTATCTTTTCTAAAATTGTGAAGTGCTTAACGTATTTGCAGAATCATCAGAGGACAGTTCATTACACTTAAGTTGTTAAGATTGTTTGTTCTTTACAGAAAAGAAGTCCTTTTTCTTACGTGTTTTTTTTCTTCTTCTCCTTTTCCTTTTTTTTTTTTTTGTTGTCCTTAAAGCAAAACAAAAGTTTTCCTTTTGCACTCAACACGTTTCATTTCAGTTGCCATTCCATTAATCGTCCGTTCACTTCCTTTTTCCTTTGATTTGCTTAAAACAGAAGAAAAGGCAACAACTGCAAGGATATCTTTCTTCCATTTTTAATAAATGTAATGGTACCTGTAACTGTAATGGTAACTCTAATATTACAGTTAGAAATTCAAAAAAGGAAAAAAATTTATTTCAAAAAGATTACAAATTGTTTGTAAAAAAGAAAAACTTTCAAAGTAAATTACAAAGGCACAGTTTAACTTATTAATCAGAAGAAGGCAGCAAAGGAAATATACTTCCAGTATACTTTACTTATTCCAAATTGTCGAAATAATTCAAAAAATTTATCGAAATATGTATATCGGGACTTCCGAAATATATCGATAAGTGAAGTTATCGAAACGTTAGAATCCATTTAGAGTTTTGGCAGCATATGTAAACCTTTGCTTTCATATTTTATTTTTTATTTTCAGAATGGATTGAGAAAATATATCGAAATTTTGTAACAGTAGAAATTTATCGAAATATTTTATAGAAAATTTATCGAAATATTTTATAGAAAATCTATCGAAATATTCTATAAAATATTTATCGAAATATTCTATAGAAAATTTATCGAAATATTTTATAGACAATTTATCGAAATATTCTATAGAAAATTTAACGAAATTTATCGAAATATTCTATAGAAAATTTATCGAAATATTCTATAGAAAATTTATCGAAATATTCTATAGAAAATTTATCGAAATATTCTATAGAAAATTTATCGAAATATTCTATAGAAAATTTATCGAAATATTCTATAGAAAATTTATCGAAATATTCTATAGGAAATTTATCGAAATATTCTATAGGAAATTTATCGAAATATTCTATAGGAAATTTATCGAAATATTCTATAGAAAATTTATCGAAATATTCTATAAAAAATTTATCGAAATATTCTATAGGAAATTTATCGAAATATTCTATAGAAAATTTATCGAAATATTCTATAGGAAATTTATCGAAATATGAAATATTCTATAGGAAATTTATCGAAATATTCTATAGATAATTTATCGAAATATTCTATAAAAAATTTATCGAAATATTCTATAGAAAATTTATCGAAATATTCTATAAAATATTTATCGAAATATTCTATAAAATATTTATCGAAATATTCTATAAAATATTTATCGAAATATTCTATAGAAAATTTATCGAAATATTCTATAGAAAATTTATCGAAATATTCTATAGAAAATTTATGGAAATATTCTAAGAAAATTTATCGAAATAATCTATCAAAAATTTATCGAAATATTCTATAAAAAATTTATCGAAATATTCTATAGAAAATTTATCGAAATATTCTATAGAAAATTTATCGAAATATTCTATAAAATATGTATCGAAATATTCTATAAAGTATTTATCGATATATTCTGTAAAATATTTATCGAAATATTCTATAAAATATTTATCAAAATATTCTATAAAATATTTATCGAAATATTCTATAGAAAATTTATCGAATATCGATTTATCGAAATTTGTGGTAAATTTATCGAAATTTTTTTTGGAGAAAATTAAATAAAATTTTAAAGAAATTTATCAAAATTTATAGTATAAAATTGTAGTAGAAAATTTATCGATAATTAAAGTTATCGAAATATGAAAACTATCAAAATTTCTAAAGAATTCAATTCCACGTAATTTGGCAGAATAGTAGCGAGGCAACTCATGTATAAAATGAATGCACACAACATAAATGGTGGGAGAAGCTAGCTCATAATGACCAATTATGTATCTATGTATGTAGTAGAGAGACAACTATTGTTTTGAAATTACTTTCAATTGAATTTAAAATCGTTATCGATAATGAAACTTATCCAGGGTGTGTGGTAAATTTATAGAATATTTTTTTTTTTTTGGAAAATGTATTGAAATTTGTAAAAAAAATGTGTTTAAAATTTTTAGTAAATTTATTTAAAATTTTGTTAAAATTTTGTCAATAATTAAAGTTATCGGAATATGAAACTCATTGAAATCTAGAAAGAACTCAACCATTTCGATGTAATTAGCAGGATAGTTGAGAAACAACTATTGTATTGAAATTAATTTTAAATTAAAGTTAAAATCGTTATCGATAATGAAATTTATCTGGTTTCTATTAAATATCGATAACTTTCCACTGTTACATGGAAAATTTAAATTATTTTCCTTAAATTATAAAAGGGATTGATAAAAGATATCTACAAACGTTGTTTGTTAGTCTGTGTGTCTGTCTGTCTATGGCTATGTTCAACAAAAGTTTCTTTTAAAGTTACCAGCCTTTAAAGGCGCCTGCCTGCCTATAAAACAAAATTTATTTTTGTTGTTGTATTAACAATTTATGCAACATTTTCTATAATTTACCAGGCACTTCCGGTCTCAACTTAAAATTGTTGTTAACAGTGTGGCCATCATCATGAACTTACCTGGTCTCAATAATAAAATGTGTTACGGGAGCATTTCGTGGATGCTGTGAATGGGCCCAGGATAAGTTCACTGAACGTGATGTGAAACTTATCAGCAGTGGTCTTTCAGGCGGATCTGGTACATCTAAAGGAAAACGATAAAGAGGTAAAAAAAAGTAAGAAAAAAATGGGGGGATGAACTTGCAACACATACCAACATAGTTGTGCCACAATAGACAACAATGCGGATGCTGTGTTGCAGGGCTATAGTGGCATGTGTTGAAATAAAAATTTTTATGGTGTGCGGGTATTTGTGTGTGTGAGTGTTTGGCAACTTACCTTGCACCAGTAAATCAACAATTGCTTCTGGTATATGACGGTCATTTACTAGGCATATGTATTCGGCTGTATCAACAGCTAAGGCTGGGGCAAAATGCAAAGCAAAATTCTCCGATAAAAGTTGTATCTGAAAAATGCATAGAAAAAACAAACAAATGGGGGGAGAGAGTAAGCAGGAGGCCATAAAACATTTACAAACAAGAAGAAGAAGAAGAAAATAGATGAAATTGTTGCATACGTTGTAAATTCTTTGTAAGACTTGTTGTTTTCCTGTTTTTTTTCCTCTTCCATTAACAGGATCTATTAAAACTATGAAGTTTAATGAAAAGAAAGCAATAAAAACCAGCATTTTTTATTAATAAACCCGAGTTATTATTTCCTTTTTTTGTTTCAAAGGAAAACATAATCGTGTGTAGGAGTTTCTACGTTGCAAGTTCATTAAACAAAATTTACTGCCTTTGGCTAATGAATATTTTACAGGAAGCAGTTTAGGGAGCTATAAATAAACCTGCTAGGAATTGTTTACTAGAAATAAATATTTTGTAAATCATTTTCAGGGAATATTTTCAATTGCCCTTCAGCTTTGTTTCCCCGAAAAATAATTTCAACAAATTAGCCTCTTCTTATCCTTTAATAGGATAACAAAGTTCATCCTTCCACAACATTTTTTGCAGAAAGGATTAAGGCGGCACCTGCTATGAAATTTTCTGTTGATTTTTTTTATTATTGTTGTTGGTGTTGTAAGTTTGTTTATTTAATTAATTTTTGTTTAATTGTTATTAATTATTAAACAAGTTTACAGTTATTTGAACATTTCTGTTGCGTTGGGTAAGAACATCGATTTTAAAACATTTGCTAAGCTCACCTCATTGCCTATAGAAAAGTTAAACAATTTTTAAAACAAATTTAAGAGAAAATATTACAACAAAAGAGCTTAATGAAACCTCAAGCAGAATCTTAAAAGATTTAAATTTAAAAACATGAGATATTGTTATGAAAATGAACAAAATCTAAATACAGTTGTCTTGCCTCTACTTTGTTTAACATTAAAACATTATAAACAAAAGCTATAAAAACAAAAACAATAAACTTGTTTACAAATTATCGTACCAGCATAAAAAAACGGTAAACAAAGAAACAAAAATACAACAACAAATACTACAAGAATAAATGTAAATAAAATATACAAACAAGAAAAACAATCAACTTGTTTACAAATTATCGCACTGCATAATATAGCAACAAAACGCCGGGATAAAAAAATAATAAACAGGTAAACAAAAATATACACACATGCATACATAAATAATTGGCCATTACAACACAGGATTACAACAGGATTACGGCCTAGCTTCTCACACCACTCATGTTATGTGCATTCATTTTATACATGAGTGGCGGAACCTATAGTTTTACGTCGACTCCTAACGACAGATTTTCGAAAAACTTTTTCATGAGAGGTTTATTTACTCTAAGAATTTTTGCCAGAAGTCTGCTGAGGAAATCGCCAAAGAAATATCTTTTTTTTCATATTTCGTTTTGATGTCTGACCTGGGATATGAATCCGGGCTTTCCGTCTAATAAGTCAATACATTACCTACTAGACTAAGGCGACTTCAATCAAAAAAATACCAACAAATACTACAAGAATAAATGTAAACAAAACATACATACATAATTGATCATTAGAACCCATCAGTCAGGATTATTGACCTAATTTCTCACACCACTTATGTTGTGTGTGTTAATTTTATACATGAGTAGCCGGACCTACAGTTTAAAGTCGACTCCGAAGGACAGATTTTATGAGAAACTTTTCATGGCAATTTTATTTAATCTCAGAGTTTTCGCCAGAAATCTGCTGAGAGGATGTCGCCGAAAAAATACTTTTTGTATTTTGTTTTGATGTCTGGCCTGGGACTCGGATCCAACACACTACCTACTAGACCACGGCGACTTCTAGTAAACAAAATATACAAACAACAATAAAGAAACAACAATGTTTGCATTTATAGAAATCTCGAGAAGGCAAAGCCACTATTCGCCTTCAAGAACATTCATCAGACTGTTTATAAAAGGCAAACCAAAGCAGCCAACGGAGTTAGTATAAATTCAGTCAGTTTTGTGTGAAGACGCGGTGTGTTTGGAGAAAGTAATCGTGGTTTGAAGATCTCCATTACAAAGATCTGTCGAAAAATTGTTATTGTTAACGCAAAAGAATGTAAAGAGGAATAACAAACAAAGCAATTGTTGTTGTTTACATCAAGTTGTGTACAGTGGCACACAGAATTGTCCGAATAAGTAAGAATTTTAAAAATAAAACTGAAAAGTAGCTCTTATTCTAAACGTTTTTCAAAGGTTTTACCTTTACGTAATAATATCATACACTAAGCGCCAAAGGTAAGTAAACACCACAGAAATAATTCATTTTCTTAGGATAGCGAGAAAAGTAAATGGAAATAGTCGAATAAATTTCCAAAAGTAAAAAACGTTTATTTATTATTTATAAAATGTTAAAACAAAAACAAAAAACAGAATTATTGTTGTGCTACCAGAATATTTTTATGATAGAAAATTTAAAATTAAAGCGGGTGTTGACTCACTTATATTGAAATCGCCGTGGTCTAGTAGTAGTGTGTTGGCTTATTAGACGAAAGGTCCGGGGTTCGAATCCCAGGTCAGACATCAAACGAAAAATATTTCTTCGGCGACTTCCTCTCAGCAGATTTCTGGCAAAGACTCTGAGAGTAAAAATTGCCATGGAAACCTTCTCAAAAAAATCTGTCGTTCGGAGTCGACTTTAAACTGTAGGTCCCGACGTATAAATTAACGCACACAACATAAATGGTATGAGAAGTATTCCTGACTGAAGGGTTGTAATGCCCAATTATGTATGTTGACTCACTTAGGACGCCCAGTGTATATCTTTTGTAGTAGACGAAATACATGCAAGTTGGCACATTTACTAGGACGCTTTTAGCATCTATTGAACTAAGAAAGAAAACACAAGAGGTAAGACTATCAGGCTAGGTTTGAGGAAGCATACTGTCACGATGGCCAACACAATTGCACTCGGAGTTGATTGGTAAATTTTGATTGGCGTAAAGAAGAAATATGGAAAATAAAAGCAACAGATATAGCAATAGAGATAAACGGGAATAAAAAATACGAAATAAAACTAAGAGATCGAAAGAACGGTTCAGAAATATAATAATAAATGGGCACTCGGCCAGTTCAATGCCATTATAAGTTCCAGCTTTCGAAGGAGCTCTTAAGCAGCTGTATTCAAAATTTTAATATCAGGGACGAAAACAGTTACAGAGGAAGTGTTCTGTCCAACTTCTCGTCAGCAAAAAAATCCCTGCAATTGCGCCTATTTTACATCTCCTTATGGCCTATTTTGACTATTTGGATTTGAGGTGAGCCTTTCAACGATTATTTATTTCTTCTTCTTGCTTTGCATCAACGAGCCAAATTGTTGCATATGGGGCACAGAGAAACTTGAAATGTTTGTGGAAAAGCAATTCCATTCGAAAAGAGTAGCATGAAAGCTGTTGTTTGGTCGAATTTTTTTGAAAATTACTCCGGCAAAAGCTTACTTACTTGCTTAATTGCTCATTACAAGTCTCCAGTCGGAATAACAACCAAGCTTCTTACACCACTCATGGTGTTGTGTGTGTTAAATTTGTCTAAATGTGGCGTGACCTAAAGTTTAAACTCAACTAAAACCTTCCTGGCAAATTTTATTTTTGCTTTGAGTTTTTGCCAGAAGGCTGCTGAGAAGAAGTCACCTCAGAATTTTTTTTTTCATTCTGTTCGGGACTTCTGGGCTAGGGGCTTAACAATCGTGCTTACATCTAATAAGCCATTACCTATCTAGGCTATGGGGACATTATTACTCCGGTGGAAAAGCTAAAGTTAATTAATGATACTTTGTACTGTATTTGAATATTATGAACTGGATGGTATGTATGGTCTAGTGGGTAGTGTGTTGGCTTATTAGACGAAAGGCCCGGGTCAGACATCAAAACGAAAAATTTTTCTTCGGCGACTTCCTCTCAGCAGATTTCTGGCAAAGATTCTGAGAGTAAAAAATTGCCATGGAATGCTTCTCAAAAAAATGTGTCGTTCGGAGTCGACTTTAAACTGTAGGGTCCCGCTACTCATGTATAAAATTAACGCACACAACATAAGTGGTGTGAGGAAGCTAGGTCGTAATCCTGACTGAAGGGTTGTAATGGCCAATTATGTATGTAATACAAGCAATATAATGAAATAGAAGACTTAATGTAAAGTTTAGAAACCGAAAGTAATTGTTAACCTTTTAGTTAGCATCTCCAGACAGTGTGTTGACTTATTGGCCATGAGGCCATGATTCGAACCCCCACTCAGACATCTCCAACGAAACGAAATATAAGAAAAAAAACTTCTGCGGTGACTTCCTCTCAGCAGATGTCTAGCAAAACATGAAATTGTCATGATAAGTAATCAGAAATCTGTCGATCGGAATCGGCTTTAAACGGTGAAACCCGCCATTCATGTATAAAATTAACACACACAATATAAGTGATGTGAGAAACTGGGTTGTAATCCTGACAAAAGGCTTGTAATGACCAAGATGTACTTTTATTTAAATGACATTCTATTACGTGTATAATGTCGCTCTCAATGTTTAATTAACTTTTCCCAAAAGAAGTTGTTAAACTTTCTTGATTTTATGTGCAGCATTTATAGATAATCAAAATATTTTTTATGCTCCTTCTGTTTGATGAATTAATTCCTTTAAGTTAATGAAAAAATTTTGAATATTTAAATATTTTTGCTTTAAAATTTATGTCTCTACCTACGTATGATTATGATTAAGCAATACATTTTTAACCCTTTTTCTATGGCATTCCCATGAATGTCTGCGTAATAAAGAATTTTAAGAAGGAAAAGCAAAACTCCTTATGAATCAAAATAAAAAATATTTTCCCTCAAAAAACAAAAAAAATCTTCAGTCTGGTTACCTTGTTTGTATTTAAAAAAAAAAGCCAAGAAATTTAAAAAATCTTACACGCAGTCGGGACATGATGAAAGATTATTAAAGAAATATGGGAGAACGGTAAAAGACTTGAAAACTTTTCATAAATCTTTACACACACTCTTCTCTCTCTCTCTCTGTCTCCTATCTCTTGATGTTTTCTTTGCTTTAAATAAAACATTGAAAATAAATTGCCTACAAAAAACACACATTTTTGTACGTACACATAGATGTGTGTGTGTATGTGTGTATAAGAGTTTGTTGATGTAATTTGTAACATAATTAAACGCACACACATTTTCTTATGCTTAAATATTGAAAGAAAATGTGAAAAAACCCGACAGAAACTTTCAAAAGAAATGAAATTTATTTTCGGTCGGTTTTTTCTTTTCTTTCTCTCTCAGGCTTACCCACACAAACCAAACAACTAATGAAGGCATACATACGAACGAAGTATTCTTGATTTCCGAGCATGTGGCAACAACTTAACGAGATCCAAGAATAAAACACTCGCTCTCTTTCTCTATTGCAATTTCGGTTTCTCGATAAAAAAAAACAACAAAAACGGCAGCAACAGTGGATTTACTACAACCACATACTGCTTGCTGTTCGTTTTTAAAAGCCAGGAAGAGAGAGAGAGAGAGAGTACAGCACAAACATCTTTTTAAACACATGTCGTGGTTTTTAGTTTTGTTGTGTATGGCAAGAGCAGAGTTAACTAATGAAAGTAAAACAATAACAACAACAATAACAAAAAAGAGTAAGAATTAAAGAATGTAAACCTCTGCATGTGTAGGCAACCTCGTGTATAGTAGGAGCTGCAATAAAAATACGATTTTTTGTTGCTCATTTTTGTAATCCCTTCTCTTTATTTTCCATACGAAAAAAAAAATGTCCCAGTATGCCGTTTAGTAATAAGTTTTCTTCATCATGCTTTTCCGTTGAGAACAAAAATAAAAAAAAACAAATTAAGTTCGCTTTTATTATTATTACGAGCATTATTTTTCTCTTTTAGTGCACTAAAAAAAAAACCGTTGGAGTAATTTTGTATGCCACTGTTATTACTCCGTATCACTTTGCTCTCTTTGGCTTATAAAATAAAACTATTGCGTACGTGTTCCTGTTTTTGAAACTTTTTAATGAAATGAAAGGGGTGGGGGTTAAGGGAGAAAGGTTACCGATTTTAAGGCGTTGCGTGAATGAATGAATAAAATTTTTGCAGTAAGTGAAATAACTCCAGGTATTCATATCAGAATATGTAGGTTCCTGTCACTTAAGGATGAAATTAATACACAAAACATAGGTGCAAACCTGGGTTCGTATCCCAGGTCAGACATCAAAACGAAAAATATTTCTTCGGCGACTTCCTCTCAGCAGATTTCTGGCAAAGACTCTGAGAGTAAAAATCGCCATGAAAAGCTTCTCAAAAAATCTGTCGTTCGGAGTGGACTTTAAACTGTAGGTCCCGCCACTCTTGTATAAAATTAACGCACACAACATAAGTGGTGTGAGAAGCTAGGTCGTAATCCTTACTGAAGGGTTGTAATGGCCAATTATGTATGTATGTAATCGTATCTGGTGTAATGTTAAGGTAATAAAAAATATCTGCTTTGATGTCGTTACCAAGCATTGCCTTTTAGACCATGCTTGAGGTTTTCCATTAGCAACATCTTACTTCTTGTGGCAAGCAGGTTAAACATGACCGACTTTTGGCTTAAGCATTTACGTGGACATTCTGAGTACCTTATTAACAATTTATAATTAGGTTAAGTTAGGTCGCAGCAGTAGCTTTGATATCACAAAGCTCGCTTAAGCACTCATAGCTGCCCGTTGTGATGCCACAAGAGAACATAGTCCCTATACTAACTAAGTTCCATCAAAATCAGGCAAAAGGAAGAAGCTGGTCACAGCAAGGGCTGCACAATAAAAGCCCGACTACCCCGGGCTAGAAAGCCATCCAGAAAGTTTAATAAACGAAGCTATATCCCTGATATCAATAGATGACAAGATATTGGGAGCCAAATAACCTAAATCTACACCTAGCAAGATAAAGAAAGTGGACAACAGTCTCATCTTCCTCTGCGGATCTGCATCCTTAGCAGAAGTCGTTAAATGAGAGCATCCTTCTTTCCGCGTCCTGTAAGCTCGGCCACTGTGACGTCACGACAAAAACCAAGTAATTGATTGATATGCCTTCTATTCATCAAGGCCCAGTTGAGTCTAGCGGTGCAGCTGGACTCCTCATTGACCCAGGATTGGATTTATAATTAAGTCCTCTATAAGTATCTGAACGAAAGCTTAGTTACTGTTATCTCCAAGTAGAGACTGCTAGAATGCAAAGGTAGATCCTTTGGTAAATTCTCTGGAACTATATAACAATGGTTCGTAATTTGATAGGAAAATTGGTTGTGCTGTGTATGTAGAGGCCTTAGATTTCAGATGGTCATACAAACTCACAAGCTACGAATCCCCAGGGCGATTAGTAGCATAGTATTCCTTGACAACATACTAATAAACTGGTAAGCATGCATAGATACGTCAGAATTACGACTTAGCTTGTCACACCAATTATGTTGAATGTGCTAATTTTATATATTAGCGACGGGATCTACAATTTAAAGTCGATAGATTTTTTGGGAAACTTTTTCATGGCAATTTTTATTTTATTCTCCGGAAATACGCTAGTATTACTTCGAAGTGGAGTCATTTTGGCTTTTCGCCGCCTGCATGCTCACGGATTGCGTATCGAGAATTGAGGAGACATCTAAGTGTCTCCACTATTCCTTTCATCCAGGTTCCTGATTGGAATTTCATTTGACACGTATGCCAGTGTCATCTTTGTCGGCGTGCCTACATGTTCTGCTGCCTCCAGATCTCTCTTCCTCAGTCTTAGTGTGCGCTCCACGTAATTCGCCACTGAGGCTCAATTCTCTCTACTCGCAATTATAGCCCTAACAATGTTAGCGGCCGTGATCATTCCAATTATTGACGTCAGTACAGAGCGATAGCTCTGCCACCATGCACATTCGAAAACAGTGTGTTCTGCAGCATCAATTACTTCCCATTGCTCGTAAAGACAGTAAGGGGAGGTGGTCTTGCCTATTCAGCGCAGATATTTCATAAAACATTCATGACCCGATAGCATCTGCGTAACGTAATAATTTGCCTCTCTAAATTTCCAACCAATGCAAGGTATAATTCTCGCCATCCACATTCCCCTATTTTTATCATTCCATGGCCGTTGCCATTCTGTTTTCCCTGAAGTGGTCGTTTAAGTGATTTCCAGCTGATTTCATCTTATAAATCTCCATCAGCTGTGCTGCCAGCAGATCCACAGGGATTGTACCTGCTATCACAAGTACGGCTATGGCGGCCACTGTACGATATTGCATCGCGATACGCAAATGAAAGGACCCATGGAAATATGTGAAGTAACAGCTTTAAGTTGGCTAACTTTAGGTTAAGTTAGCCATCTTTTTGCATGTTAATCGTGTTTGTTGTTAATGTTTTTTGCCAAAATTGAATAAAAAATTTTGTAATAATCCCCATAATCGTTCCCCTCAACCTTAAATTAATTTTTATTTCTTCAATTAAAATATTTTACTAAATTTAGTGTTTCTATAATTATTACCTACACTGTTGTAAGCATTAAAAAAGAGGGAGTGCCTTAATTTCAAAAAAAAAAGGCAACTTAAGTTTTAAATTACTTTAAACCAAAACGTATTAAAAATAATTTTTTTTTATTCCCTTTTTTTAATGGTAAGAACATAAGTTTAAAGTTTTTCATCAAAAGGGAATATTTAAGCCATCAGAGTCCCATAGAAGCTATTGTAGAAGCAAATAAAAGTTGGGTGGGTCAACTTCTTTTTTTTTTTGTTTGCCTTGATAGAGAGAAAAAAGTGTATTTTTAAATTAAAAAATAAATTCAAGTCAATGGAAGATGGAAGTTTTATTGGGTTTTTTGATTTTTTTTTTGGATGATATAGGTATCAACATATACGATTATGTACTGAGACCTATACTCATATACATAGGCGTGTATGTTTAAATAGGATGACCATTTGGTAATATTTTCAAAAATAAAGGCGAGTTTATGCTTCAATTTGCAATAGCGAATGAGCATAGGTTCCATGACTTTGTGTGTGTGCTTAAGGCAAAACTTTAGGTCTGGGAAATTTAATTGAAGAATGGAGAAGACAGGCATGTTAATGACCCAAGATTTTTAGGGTACGTTTTGAAGAATTTTTATGAGTTGATTATATTTAAAAGAGAAAAACCTACTCAAACGACTCAAGTAATTAAATTAAATAAAATCATAATCCATTAGGTGAAAAGGGAACTGAGCCCATTTGTCCCAACGACAGATTTTTGAGAAACATTTCATTACTTCTTTTTTTTTATTGCAATGGGAAAATAAAAAAAAAACCCATGGAATGGAAAAAAAATATACCCGATAATACATACATAATTGGCCATTACAACCCTTCAGTCAGGATTACGACCTAGCTTCTCGCACCACTTATGTTGTTTGCGTTAATTTTATTCCATGAGTGGCGGGACCTACAGTTTAAATTCGACTCCGAACGACAGATTTTTGAGAAGCTTTTCATAGCAATTTTTACTATCAGAGTCTTTGACAGAAATCTGCTGAGAGGAAGTCGCCGAAGAAGTATTTTTCGTTTTGATGTCTGACCTGGGATTCGAACCCCAGCCTTACGTCTAATAAGCCAACACACTACCCACTAGACCACGGCGACTTCTATACCCGATAATAGCTCGCGCAATAATAGTCAATCGTGATTGATATTTTCTTTATCATTGTCATTCTGCGACTATGATCTGGAGGTCAACCTATTTGACTAACATGCTTTACTTAAAGGACTGCATAGATTCCCAAGTAATAAAGATTTCATGATAGCCAGATATTACAGTTCAAACTAACTAGACATGCTTAGGGATCACCAGCTAAACGAAATCTGAAAAAAATAGAAAAATCGAAAAAAAAGACTTCATCTCTGACAGTGAATAAAAATTGTCATGACAAGTTTCTCATAACAATGGGATAATGATTTGGTGATAAGTAGATAGAAGCCACCGCAATCCAGCAGACCATGGTTCAAAGCCCAGACATCTTCAACGAAAGTTTTTCAAAAATCTAACGTCCAGAGTAGACTTTAAACTCTCTCGGTCTCGTCACCCATGGATAAAATTAACAGACATATTATGAGTGGTGTGGGAAGCTTGGTTTAAACCTGACTAAAGGATTACATAGTTAACGGATTTTGGCCTGCCTTAACACATTCATCTAGACGCCTTTGCTTCTTGTGCGTCTATGCGACTTGGTCACACCAATCGATGACAGGGCTTCCTCTATTTGGTCCTTCCAACACAAACAAGGTAAGCCCATTTGGCGAATTCCGCAGTTTCCTGTCTCATATACCCATTTCGCTGGAGCATTCTCTTCCATACGAACGACATGGCCGAGTTCGAGGGCTGCACAACGTCAACGTTGTTGAGGAGCTTATTGTTGCATCGTATGCGGAAATCATCGCCAACTCTCACTGGACCAAAGATCTTACGAACGTCTTTTCTCTAGGCTGCTGCATCAGTGTTTATAGAATCCATGGCTCTGCGCTATCAAGAAGCACGGCAGGGATGAGCGTCTTGTAAGAGTATTTGTTTTGTCGGTCAAGAGAGGCCTCTGCTATTCAATTGCCTATTGAGACCATGATAGCACATGTTGGCAAGACTGATCCTTCGTTTTATGTCCACCCGGTCATTTATTAGTAAGCTGTAGCAGATCATAGGAATATTCACGAAACAGTGAACATATTGGTTGTCCAGGTTATTAAATTTAAGATGTATGAACTATTTTCAGAATAGCCTTTGTCAAGCTGGTATTAAAAACAACAGAAAGAAGTCCATTTTAGCACTGCCAATACAAAGCCTGATTTTTATCGAAGTATTGTCAGAAGTGAGGAGGTCTTCCGGATAATATTTATCAGCTCTGAGCAGTAGAAGCTCTTCAGAGTAGTTTGATAAACATTTCGTATTTAAGGGACGAAGAAACCTTTAAGACAAGATTTAAAAGTTGAAAACTATTGTGAGAAATACTGTCTGTGAATATAAAGGGTCCGCCAAATAACTTTTTTCTTCTTGAATATGCTTTAAAAAAACACGACAAAATATTTTCTCAAATTTCTGTTTTTATTTGAAAGTACAATCCTGCCGGTTAATTATGGAAAATAATTTCATTCAAATGGCTACCTTGGCTGGCCATGCGGTAGCCTACACGATCGGTCCAGTCTTTAAGTACATTATCGATAAAGTGCAGCCGTATTTCACCAATGGCTTCACGAATATTGTCCTTTAAAGCATCAATTGTCTTTGGCTTGACACTTGTCTTTGACAGCACCCCACAAATAATAGTCCAATGATGTCAAATCACAGCTGCGGCTGATAATGCGATCTTCAAAAACAGGGCGCAAAACATCGAGTGTAGCTTCGGCTGTGGGACACGTAGCAGCGTCCTTTTGAACACAATTGTTGCCAATATCCTCCTCTTCAATTTGTGTAAACAAAAATTCGTTCAACATGGCCCGATAACGATCGTCATTGACTATAACGGCCCCTTCTTGATCATTTTCGAAGAAAAATGGCCCAATTATGCCTCTGGACCAAAATCCCAAATCGTTTTGAGCTTTTCGTCGGCTTTTCAATATATGCGAGCGGGTTTTCTGTGACCCAAAATGCGACAATTTTGCTTGTTTACATACCCGCCAAGATCAAAAGGAGTTTCTTCTGAAAAGACGATTTTTTTTTTGCCAAAGTCGGCATCTTCTGTAAGCCGATCGCAGGCAATATTCATCCAGCGGAAGGACTGAACTAATCATTTACCAAATCAGACATGTGTTACCAGTCACTAGTTGAAAAAAAAAAACGTTAGATGACAGACCCGATATTTGCAAATTTAAAACTAGATTTTTTTTTTTTGGAGTGTAGCTTAAATTCTTTACAAATCGTTTTCAAAGTTCTTAAGAAACCCTCTTGTGTCCTCCAGTCCATTGTTGGCTATTTCAGTTCATATAAGCTGCTGTTGCTGCTGTTGCTGCTGCTGCTCACAAATTACCGACATTAAAATACTTTCGAGTTAAAGACTCCCATAAAAACCAAAATCGTACTCGAATAAGAAGTTTTTCTCTTTGCAATTTTTATACACTCTGACTCTAAGGCTCTTGTTCACCTCCCCTGTTGTCACAATGGATATCTTTAAGGCAGGGTAGTGTGGGTGGGTATGTATAAAAACCCATAAAATCTAGAGAGAGATAGAGAGAGTGAGAGGGAGAGAAATTCTTTCCATTTGTCGATTCAAATACCTGGTTGGGTAGCATAATTTATGGTGAAAAAAAATTTCAAAAACTTTTTCAACTCGTTTGAAATCATGTTTTTCATACCCTTTTTGGTATGCTCATGTGTGAGTGTATTTGAGTATATGTAGTTGTAGTTGTAGTAGTAGTTGTAGTAGTAGTAGTAGTAGTAGTAATAAGTAGTAAAGTGTGTCTGTATAATAATGTCTCCAATGGCTGTTAAACTATTAATGAACGTATAAATGAATGCATGAATGTGTGTGCCCCTCGTTGGTATGCCTGTAGAGCAGGCGTAGGTGTTATGCAAAGATTTTCTTTGAAATTTTTCTTTTAAAATTAAGTCTCCTTAATTTTAAAACGATAATTTACTTTATCGCTTAACATCATAGCATTTGCCTTTAAGCCAAAACTATAAAATCTTTGAATTTGGTTTGCGTAGTAAACATTTTTTAGTATTAAAACACAGATTTTCTTAATCTCTCCATGTGATATGGCGAAAAACTTTTGCAAAGATTTTTGTTTTCATTTGTTTTATGACTTCGTAAAGTAGAAAACGGAAAATAGTTTTTAAGTAGAATAGAAAAAAAAGAGAATTTATTTATTAAAACCATTAGCAAAGTTCTAAACCGCGTTTATTTTTCATTATATGAGAGCGTTTCAGGCATCAACACAGATTCAGAAATTTAGAGGCTCAATAAGCCAAGAGAAATTCATTTAAAAAATTTAAACGCCCTGCTGTATAGCACATTCAAATTACAAAAACTCATGCGCACATAATTGGTCAATACAACCCTGCAGTCAGGTTTACAACCTAGCCTCTCTCACCACTTATTTTGTGTGTGTGCTAATTTAATACATGAGTGATGGGAACTTCAGTTTAAAATCAACTCCGAACAGCGTTTTTTTTTGGGATACTTTCCCTAGCTATTTTAATTGCTCACATGAAAATTAGTTTGAAGTGAACTCGCTCTTTGTAGGTAGTGTGTTAGACTGAAGGCCCGAGTTCAAACCCCAATTCCAACATCAAAGCGAAAATATTTCTTCGGCGACTGTATACTGTACTCGCAGCATATGCTACAAACTTAAGGTGCACTGCACAGTGAAGATAAACATTTCACCTTGTTCCTGATATAACTCCTTGGATGAAGAACGAACATTGCGAGCTGAACTGCTACATGACTCAGTTTCTAACTGGTCATGGATGTTTCAGGAAGTATCTGCACAGTTTTGGACATGATACCTCCCCAAACTAACATGCTGGCCCAAAATTAGATTGATCGGAGGAACGAGTTTGGAACCAAACCGGCTTATGGAAGAGGTATTGAATTCTAGGATTCTATGAAGCCAATAAAGCCAGAAAATGTCCGAAGTAATGATGGAACTCCGAAGGTTGGAGGAATGAAGGCGAAATTTGAGATAACGTGATAAAGCTTTTAAGCTAACCAGCCCGCCGGGAATTAATACCTTATGGCAGTACCGCGGGGGGAGAGTGGTTGAAGAATAGGGGGGGTGGCTTTAGTCCCTGGGCATCAGTGATGGTGAATCGTGCATGCATTTAGTTGGAACAAAAGTATCTTTCGAAGATTTTCACCTCCGGCAAAAGACAAAAAGAAAAAAAAATGATTCTAGGTACACTGGACACTCAGGGTACACTGTATTTTTATGGTACAATGTAGAGTCAGGGTACACTGCACGCTCATGGTACACTGCATTCTCAGGGTACACTGCATGTTCATGGTATAATGTAGAGTCAGGGTACCCTGCACACTCAGGGTATACTGGACACTCAGGGTACACTGCACACTCAGGGTACACTGCACACTCAGGGTATACTGCGCACTCAGGGTATACTGCACGCTCAGGGTATACTGCACGCTCAGAGTACACTGCACACACAAGGCACACTGCACACTCAGGGTACACTGCACACTCGGGGTACATTGCACACTCAGGGTACACTGCAGAGTCTACTCTGCAGAGTCAGAGTATACTGCAGAGTTAGAGTATACTGCAGAGTCGTATTACACTGAACATTCAGAGTACAGCAAACGGGGGGTTGTTTCGAGCCAAACAGGTGGATTCTATGCGAAGAGAATGATTTATTGAAACATATTCTTGAAAAATGTGGGCATTAATACATCCCACAAGAGCTGGATGATATCTAGTCATTTTTAACACTGAACAATAACCTGAAGTTAGTCGGGCTCAAACTATAAAGTTTGAGGCGGTACATTATTTCCTTAATTGGTTGCTGCAACCCTTTAGTCAGGATGACCACCTTGTTTTTCAAGTGCTTTTTTTTAAGATTCCATGGTTAGGGTTTGAATTTACAAGTGAGCGTTTGTCAATTAAGAAAACAAATTATCTACTTGAACGGTGTATATTAGATCGCATAAGCGACTTAGGCAGCTGTTCGTGACAATATAGCCTATAGGACAACTTTGTTTTCTAAGCTCTTTAGTCTCTTCTTCATTTCTGACTTATCTGCCCTTAGTATGTTTTAATTCTCCACTTGTTTATTGGATTTAAGCCCTATCATCGAGAGGTTAATCACAATGAATAGTTAATGATTTATAAGAGGAGGTTCTTTCACCTACTTTTCATAGTTGTAGTCTAGCAGATTCAAACACCAGATCAGTCATCTACAACAAAGCGAATTGAGAAAAAATATTTCTTTCAACGACTGCATCTCAGCAGGGTTCTGATAAAAAACTCTGAAAAGAAAGCAAAAATTGCTATGAAAATTTCTTAAAAAAATCTGTCCTTCGGAGATAAGTTTAAACTGTAGGTGACGCCATTCATGCTTTGTATGAACACACATTACATAAGTGGTGTAAGAAATTTGGTTGTAATCTTGACTAAAGGGTTGTAATGACCACTTGTGTATGTGGTTTCTGCTTTTCTTTATGACTTATTCTAGAAGTTGACAAATATTTTTTAATTTTAGCAAAAATTAATCAAACAGTTCTCTGTCTTTCTATAAATTGGACTCTAATTAAATGGGAATTCAAAACATTTCAAATTCAATTTATCATTTCTGTTGGGAGTTTAATGTAAAGCATTGGGAATTTACTGGAAACATATCGTTGAAGTATTTTCATTTCAAGGAACGTATGTGACATTTAGGAATAATATTTATTATTAATTATTATTAATAATAATGCTGCTAAATTATATGTAAATTATTATTAGAGTCAGGGTACACTGCACACTCAGGGTATACTGCATGTTCATGGTATAATGTAGAGTCAGGGTATACTGCACACTCAGGGTACAGTGCACACTCAGGGTATACTGCATGTTCATAGTACAATGTAGAGTCAGGGTACACTGCACGCTCATGGTACACTGCATACTCAGGGTACACTGCATGTTCATGGTATAATGTAGAGTCAGGGTATCCTGCACACTCAGTGTATACTGCACGCTCATGGTACACTGCACGCTCATGGTACACGGCACACTCAGGGTACACTGCACACTGAGGGTACACTGCACACTCAGGGTATACTGCGCACTCAGGGTATACTGCACGCTCAGGGTATACTGCACGCTCAGAGTACACTGCACACGCAAGGCACACTGAACACGCAAGGCACACTGCACACTCAGTGTACATTGCACACTCAGGGCACACTGCAGAGTCAGAGTATACTGCAGAGTCAGAGTATACTGCAGAATTAGAGTATACTGCAGAGTCAGGGTACAACAAACGGTGGGTTGTTTCGAGCCAAACAGGTGGATTCTATGCGAAGAGAATGAATTTTTGAAACATATTCTTGAAAAATATGGACATTAATACATCCCACAAGAGCTGGATGATATCTAGTCATTTTTAACACTGAACAATAACCTGAAGTTAGTCAGGCTCAAACTATAAAGTTTGAGGAGGTAGATTATTTCCTTAATTGGTTGCTACAACCCTTTAGTCAGGATGACCACCATGTTTTTCAAGTGCTTTTTTTAAGATTCCAGGGTTAGGGTTTGAATTTACGAGTGAGCGCTTGTCAATTAAGAGAACAAACTATCTACTTAAACGGTGTACATTAGATCGCATGGTCGCTGTACTAAGGCAGCTGTTTGTGACAATATAGCCTATAGGACAACTTCGTTTTCTAAGCTCTTTAGTCTCTTCTTCATTTCTGACTTATCTGCCCTTAGTACGTTTTAATTCTCCACTTGTTTATTTGATTTAAGCCATATCATCGAGAGGTTAATCACAATGAATAGTTAATGATTTATAAGAGGAGGTTCTTTCACCTACTTTTCATGGTTGTTGTCGCCGTAGTCTAGCAGATTCAAACACCAGATCAGTTATCTACAAGAAAGCGAATTGGGAAAAAATACTTCTTTCAGCGACTTCATCTCAGCAGTGTTCTGCTGAAAAACTCTGAAAGGAAAGCAAAAATTGCTATGAAAAGTTCTTTAAAAAATCTGTCCTTCGGAGTTAAGTTTAATCTGTAAGTGACGCCATTCATGTATTAAATTAACACACACAGCATGCATAAGTGGTGTAAGAAATTTGGTTGTAATCTTGACTAAAGGGTTTCTGTCTTTGTTTATGACATATTCTAGAACTTGACAAATATTTTTTAATTTTAGTAAAAATTTATCAAACAGTTCTGTGTCTGTCTATAAATTGGACTCTAATTAAATGGGAATTTAAAACATTTCAAATTCAATTTATCATTTCTGTTGGGAGTTAAATGTAAAGTATTGGGAATTTACTGAAAACATATCGTTCAAGTATTTTCATTTCAAGGAACGTATGGGACATTTAGGAATAATATTTATTATTAATTATTATTAATAATAATGCTGCTAAATTATATGTAAATTATTATTTATTATTGTTGTTGTTGTTGTTTTTAATAAATTGTTGTTTAACACATATTGTGGTGGCATTATGTTTAAACCGACCAAAGAATGCTGCTGCTGCTGCTTCAATTGTATGGAATGTTGGTCATCATTTGACATATTTTCTGCTCTATTAATTATTTGCTATTAAAATTATTAATTTTTAATATATTAAAACCACAGTCATACACACAAACATACGTACTTAAATTACAGCATTTAATTAATGATAGGACATGCAATTCATGCAGATAAAATCCTACCTTGCATTTGCGTATGTATGTTTGGCAGATAAATGAAGTGATTTTAATACAAATTAATTTCATTACTACACGCTTTATATAGTTACAGTGAGCATCAAAAGAAACTGTACATTAAAAAAAAAATTACTTTAATGAATTCCGGTTACTTTTATTTTAAAATTGTTTTTAAAATTGAAACAAAATGAAAAAAAAAATTACAAAAAATTTCCAAATATTGTCAAAATTTTTTTGGGCACTCTCCTTAAGTGATAAAAGTTGTATTTGGTAATTGTTAGAATTTTAACCTTAGTGTATAGTTTCTTTTAACGCTCACTGTATATGCACCAGTAGATAACATGATAGACAACAATATGTTCTTTATTGAAAGGGCATTTTAATGAAAATATTATTCTGACCTTGAATAATTTCATAGTAAATTCAATAAAATAATTTTCTTGTAGATTATTTACCAGGTTCTAAATGGGTTAATTTGAATAATGCACACAGTCTTTATTTTATTAATAAAATTACTTCCAGTTGTTGTTATTACTTTTGGTTTATTAATATCGTAATAAAATATTACGATATACACTGAGAATAATAAAGAATTTCAATCAAAAATAATTCAATTCAACGAAACTGAGCTATACTTGGTTCTAGTTTCTTTGTAAAAAATCACCTTTTTACCTTTTAAAAGCATTTAAAATATGAGCTCATAGATTGCAAATAAAAACAAAAATAAATTTTGTGTTTAGTTTTAATTAAAATTCTTTATTATTCGCAGAATTCTGTGTGCCACTGTCTACAACTTGATGTAAACAACAACAATTGCTTAGATTGTTATTCTTCTGTTTATACCCTTTACATAAACAATAACAATTACACGGTGCCACAGTGAAAATACACCCGAGTAAATACATAATCCATGTTATTCAGTTAGTTAAGTAGATTTCAAAAATATTTTTTTTTATATTTCTCGAACCCTCCAAACTTGTTTTATATGACAAAAACTATTTTTTTTAGAGTTCACACACAAATTTCTGGATTACTCAAACATTTCTGACCCGATTTCGAAAATTTAAATCTTACTGGAAAGGAGAGAGATGGACCTTTAAAACAGTATACACAAATCTATTATTCGACTTAATATGCTATGAGATTTAATGAGTTAAACTTGGAAAATGCGAATTTTTTTCATATTTTTTCAAGTTTGTCCATTCATAGTAGGTCATCATTTGAAAGTGCATCTCGTGAAGAGATTGACACTTTATTTGATCAAATCGACAAACAGACATTAAAATTATAAACAAAAGTTACAAAACAAAAACAATGCAGTAATCAAACCTGTTTACAAATTATCGTAGAAATTTACAAACAACACTACGTTTATTTACATTCATCAGACTGTTTACGTTGCTATATAAAAAACAAGTCAAAGCAGGCAACTGAGTTAGTAACAGTTCAGTCAGTCTTGTGTGAAGACGTGGATTACTCAAACATTTCTGACCCGATTTCCAATATTTAAATCTTTTTGGAAAGGGAAGAGCTGGAGCTTAATATGCTATAAGATTTGATAAAGTAAACTTGGAAAATGCGAATTTTTTTTCATATTTTTCAAGTTTGTCCGTTTCTAGAAGCAAACTTTACTTCAAAAATATGAAACAAGTGGTAACATTCTGAAAGTGCATTATCTTATGAAGAGATTGGCACTTTGTTTGATTAAACCGGACAAAAATTGCCGTAGTTATTATTTAAAGAGTCTAACAGTCGAGTGATATTCCTTATAAGTCTATGTCATCCCATCAAATGAACTTTTAGTTCAACAATTTACAGAATTTTTTGATGGATCTTGATTGCTTATCAAAATTTCACACTTGAGCGACCTCCAGAAGGTGATCAATGTTTGCGCAAAGGGAAATAATAAGATTTGAAAAAACCACACTAACATTAGCCGACTTCTGGTGGTCGCTCAAACGTGACACATTTTTATGTTTTTGAAGTTGTCATAGTCTAGCATGGCTTATTAGACATGAGGCTACGGTTCAAATCCCATATTTTTCTGGGCCGACTTCCCCTCAGCAGTCTTATGGCAAAAACTCTGACAGTAAACAAGTTTCTCTATTCTATATTGCTACGAAAATGGAAATTGTGTTCTTAAAATGATAAACAAAAGCTACAAAAACAAAGATAATGGACTTGTTTACATGATCAATGAATAAACAGGAATATAGTAATAAAAAGATAAGGGATTAAAGGTGTAAACATGCAACAACAAATTCTAGCGGACAAAGAAGTAAACAGTGCAACAGTGCAACACTGCAAGCAACTTGTATATATTTATAAAGATTTCGTCAAGTCTGAGAATAGACATTCAGTAAAAATTCGATTAGCCTTGTGTAAAGACTCATGATTCAGTAAGAATGCAGTCAACCATGTGTGAAGACGACACGTAGAGTTCAGAAAGAATTCAAGAAAGAATTCCTGTGTAAAGACATGTTGCCTGTGAAACTGAATAATTGTGGTTTGAAGATCTATGAACAATTGTTATTGTGTACGTGGAATAAGTGTAAAAGAATAATCACAATTAAAGCAAATTGTTGTTGTTTATGTGAAATCGTGAAAGGTGGCACACGGAATTGTATGAACAATAAAGAATTGATTTAAAACTAAACACAAATTTTGTTTTTATTTTATTTTTAAACTACGAATTCATATTTCTAACGTTTTTAAAAGGGTAAAAACGTAACATATTTTAGAAAGCATGACGAACTCCAATAAATGGGTTGTTAATGGCTAATGAAGTGAATATTATGATAGGCTACCCCATTAGCAATACGAAATGTATAGTTCAAGATGGAAAATGTGTTACTTTAACTTGAATAACTGATTGATTCGAGTATTTTGCATTCCTTTCATATCCGATTTCGATTCTATTCTTCAAGTGCATTTGAAATTCTTTATTTTGCTTTAAATGCATAAAATGTTAATAAAATTATTATAAAATTGAGTTTTTTTTCTCATTTATTTTGTTTCTGCATAATTATGGAATAATTAAGCTTGGCAATGCTGCTTTGCATGATTTGTTAAAATTGCAAACGCATTTAAAATTTTTCCATATGCCTTTAATGATTTAAAATCACACAGACACACAGAGAAACAACAGAAATGAAATGAATTTTCTAGAGAGAATCTTGACTACAAAACAATGCAAAATCAATGATTTATTAAAAGGGGAAGTCCCCTTTTTCCCCTTATAAGAAAAGCTTATGGGAATTGCTTTTTGGCTTAAGAAATTTGAAATTGAATTTCAATACGATTTCAAAATGAATTTCCTTTAAATGCTACAGCAGCAGCAACAGCAGCAGTAGAAGAAGAGGAAGTAATTAGAATTCTGGTTATATATTGACAGTGAGCGTCAAAAGAAAGTGTACATTAAAAAATATATACATTAACTAGCAAACCCGGCGAACTCCGTTCCGCAACCAGATGGTTTCGTTTTATGTAACATTTCGTTTGGTGATTAAAAGATGAAGAAAAAATTTTTTTTGTTTTAAATATGAAGAGGAGTAAGGAATTCATTTCGATTACAAAAATGAAGTATTATTTAGTTGAACTTCTCTAAGTAAATGAAAGTGAATCCAAAGTAAATACTAAATCGAAGCGTTATACGTGTCCGCAAACGTTAATACAAACAAAGCGGATGGTTTCTCAACTCGTGAACACGCAACGTATAACTGCAAACTGGAAATTGCAATCATTTGAAATCAAAACGGAAGATCAGTCGGAATCATTGGCATTCAAGGAATAAATATATTTTCCGTTAACAATTGTTGCCTCAATCAAATTCGGCATAAGTCTTTTTACCGAACGTCGGGTACCGTTGCAAAGTCATGGTGTATTCAAATTACCCAATATTATAATAACTGTACCAACTTTGAGTTGCAAGTTATGTGGTGGAAATCCTGGTAACTCCAGAGGGTTCAAAAACTCCGTTGGATAGTTTACTACATTATCGGTATTTGTTATGGAGGAAACGGATTAGTATGTCACCAAATCGCGAGCAATTTTTGATTGAGTGGTGAAATTCAGTGCGTGTACATCATTATTCTTTGCGGCAAGAATTGTTCCTTGACTTAACCAAGCATAATTCTGATAATTCTCACTAATGTTTGGGAAAAAATTTTCAATAAGAGCTAATTGAGAGTCTACAAATCGGCAAAAGTCATTGGTAAGAGTAATTAATCCAGATGTCGTATCAATTGGAACTTTTCCGTTTCCAACAGCTAACAATTGTTTGGAAAATTGTCACAGAACTTTGATCATTTTGAAGTTGAACTCTCATATTAGTGGTTAGCGATAATATTTTTACGTTATTCCATAAAGGTGATGCCTTCAGGCAAGCATTCAATTCATCTGCAGACGTTCCATGGGGAATTACTGGCAAATCGCCTGCCAACAATATCATCAAGCCGCCAAAGATGTTGTTATTTCGCCGAAGATCATTCAGTGTGAAGTTAAGTGCTTCAAGTGATTTCTTATGTTCCACTGTGTACTCATCCCAAACAATGAACTTGCATTGCATCAACAATTTTCCCATTGCAGTGGATCGGGAAATATTGCATGTTGGAGTATCAATTGATCATGCGCCGATGACATCTACTTAAAATATTGATTTGTAGTACATGTTATGTATCAGAGATGGCGCTGTATGTGAAAAAAGGTTTTCCCGCTTTTCTCTTGAAATTTTTCATAAATTTTCTTTGCTATAAACCTAAAAATTTCTTACATTAATAATTACCGTTATTTTTATTTTAAGATTGTTCCATTAACAGTTTTTAAAAAATTGAACCAACAAAAAAAAATTACAAAAAAATTTCCAAACATTGGCAAATTTTTTCGGGCACTCTCCTTTTATTTTTCTGTATAGTTGCTTTCAATTCTCTCTGTATATAAATGTGTGTGTGTTGTGTGGGGAGAGAGAGAGAGATTAGGTTCTTGATTCGATTATTTGTGCAGCAAAATATTTGAAATTCTTGCATAAATTTTTAAATTTTTTCAACCACACAAGTGCAATTACAATACAACAACAAAGAAATGTTGTTACAATGTTATCTCCAAAGTACTGTATTGTGTTGTACTGTACTATGTTAGGCAGGCTCAACTTCAAACTATCAACAGCAATTAACAAATTGTTGCAACAACTTTTTTTTTTTCTAAAGGCTGAACTTTACATATTGCATGATAGGATGGACGGACAGATAGGCAGACAGATGAATAGCTAGGGGAATATGTACTGTATGTACTGACAATTATTATTGTGTTGTAATAATAAAATAATTAATCCTACTGTGTTATGGGTATGTACTCCCTTACAAGGTATTTAGGCTGTAGTTGCCACATTGGATTTGTAATATTCACTGTCATTATAAATCGAATCGAGTGTTGGTGCTGCTGCTGTTGCTGTTGTAATTACATGTCTTCTATGTTGTGCGAATAGTTTTTGGAAATTAAATTGAAAATCTTAGCTGAAAGCAAATCTAAATGAAGACTAATTTGTGAAATTATTTGCATTGCTTACATTACTGAGCCTAAGGAACGAAATTTCATTGTATTCGCCAAGGTCTTATTAGGCGTGAAGCCTCCATTCAAACCCCCGGTCATGTGGAAATATCTCTCCAGCGACTTCCTCTAATCAGATTTCAGGCAAAAATTCTGAGTGAAAAATAAAATTGCCATGAAAAGATTCTCAAAAACCTATCTACCAGGGTCAACTTCGTACTATAGCTTCCGCCGACTTTTCATGTGCAATTCAATGTACCGTATGATGTGTATATTTTGTTGTTGTCTGTTTTATATACTTATGTTCGTTTAGTTTATTTTTAATCGTATTTTTCATTCGTCATTTGGTGTCATTTGGTTGAAGTCGCCGTGGTCCAGTGGTTCGAGTCCCAGGTCAGACATCAAAACGAAAAATATTTCTTCGGCGACTTCCTCTCAGCAGATTTCTGGCAAAGACTCTGGGAGTAAAAATTGCCATGAAAGCTTCTCAAAAATCTGTCGTTCGGAGTCGACTTTAAACTGTAGGTCCCGCCACTTATATGGATAAAATTAACGCACACAACGTAAGTGGTGTGAGAAGCTAGGTCGTAATCCTGACTGAAGGGTTGTAATGGCCAATTATGTATGTATGTATGCATTTGGTGTCAACTTCAAACTATTGGTCCCGTCAATCGTAGATAAAATTAGCGCACACAATATTGGTGATGTAGGAAGCTTGGTTGTAATCTTCGCTAAAAATTTGTATAGACCAATTATGTATTTATATAGTCCTGTGGAGTACAGTCGCCCAGATATACGTAAGAAGTCACTTATCTTATTGGAAAATATTCTGCTGTAATATTAATAAGGGTACCGTGCGGGGTTTCAGACAAGTCGACCGCTTATCATGCGATCTCTTTAACTTCGTCATGAAGAGTGTTCTGCGAAAGGTATAAGTGCATTGCAATGACACCTATTTTTCAAAAAAGTATTCAGATGCTTGCGTATGCTGACGACATCGACATCATAGGGTGTACCAAGCGAGATGTAACTGCTGCCTACCCTTAGTGCTATTGAACGGTAGTCTACTAAAAAGGGTCTGGCAGTAAATGAGGGCAAAACAAAATATATGTTATCGACTAGTAGAGACTTGTGGCGTATTGAATATCAGATTAAGGCCGATAACTATACTTTTGATATAGTCCAGGAATTTATTTATTTTGGCTCCGCCGTTATCACCAAAAATTATGTCAATCTGGATATCAAGCGCCGGATCAGTCTTGTCAATAGGTGCAACTATGGTCTCAATAGGTCATTCAGTAGCAGATAGCCTTCCCATACGACTAAACTAAAATTCTACAAGACACTCATCCCCAATCGTGATTCCTTATGGCGCAGAAGATGGACATTATTAAGCACTGATGCAGCAGTTTTGAAAGTATTCGAGAGAAAAGTCCTACGTAAGATCTTCGGTCCAGTGCGAGTTGGTGATGATTTCCGCATCAGATTCAGCAGTGAGCTGTATGAGTTCCTGAATGACATAGACGTTTTGCAGCGTATTAATATCCATCAGCTACGCTGGCTCGGCCATGTCGTTCGTATGGAGGAGGATGCTCCGGCGAGACGGGTATTTGATGCGGAGATCTGTGGAAGTCGGCGAAGAGAATAACCTTGTATCCGTTGGAAGGATCAAATCGAGGAAGACCTGTCATCGATTGATGTGGCCAACTGGCGTAGGCCCGCAAGAAGCAGAGGCGTCTGGAGTTCTTAAGAACTCTTTCAATCACAACTTCGATATTTTTAGGTGTACGCCGTTTACGAGCACGCTTACGTCTTTAAGGCATTAACAAGAAAACCAGTTTGACGAACTGGTTTAGCAATAAACTCGGTCCTTCTCTGCGACCAAATTTTGTACAACATTTTCATGCAATTTTCGACCAATTTTGTTTTGGAAATAAATTTCCAATAAATTTTAACATTTCTCAAGTGTAATTTAATTCATTACGTTCAGTGGAGATAATATTGTTGCGCAGATCGAAACGACCTAATATCGTTTCACATAAAAACAATACCCAAAAGCTACACTAACTCATACATCGAACTACTACAACAAGTATAAAAGAAAAAAGGATAGACAGCGAACGCAATGACAAGTAATGCGAACAATTTTTTTTTGGCGTGTAAGGTAGGGTTCAAAATGCCTTCGCACTTGCAGTGATTGTCGTCAGCTGCGTCGAGTGGTGCTTCCACTAAAACAATCCCTCCTCCTTTTGGGGATATTCCCTTTCCGGGGCGGCTATCTGCATTACTTCGGGAAGGACCCAGAACAACGTCCAGTTAAGGACCGTTGTCTACTCTCCCACGTCTGGGTACGCCATATTTGAAGCCAGCTTCATGCTATTGTGTCGTCTTCTCATGTACCATTCCGTTGTATTGTATCAAGGTCGAACTTCTTTCTGCGGAGTACATATTCAACGTATCTTCTTACAGCGTTCCTTTTCACCTCACTTTCGAGCATTGCATTCACAATGGTGTCGGGTGTAAATTCAACAATTTGTTCCATCAACATTTAATACAATGGAAGGAGGTGTGTTCAACGTCGTCACTCATTTCCTCGCAATAAATGCAGCCAGGATCAGTTACCTTGCTCATACGGTATAGGTATTTTCGGAAATAACCATGACCAGAGAGAAACTGGGTCAGAAAATAGTTAGTTTCCCCAAAGGTTCTCCGTATCCATGCCTCTATAGATGGAATAAGTTTATAAGTCCATCTTCCGCATGTTTCCTCGCTCCATCTACTTTGCCATCGCCGTAGTGTTTGAGATCTAAGATCAGAGCTACTAATGGAAAGATTTTCCCTCTTTGTTCTCCGAGATTTTCTTCGCTTAAATGCCAGCAGGTGAATAGGTATCTCACTGGCGTTTACTAGGACTGCGGCGCCCGATACTGTGCGGTAGGCCGAGACAACTCTTAATGCACCACTGCTAATATTTTCCGCTTGAATTTAATCTCCTTCGCATCTCCCCATATCTCGCTTCCGTACAGCAATATCGAGTTCGTCGCCGCCATAATCAATTTTCGTTTGGCCTGTGTTGGTCCGCCAATATTTGCCATCATCCTGCTTAGCATGCCCGTTAGTTTCGCTGCCTTGGTAGCTGCATGCTATATTTGGGCCCAATAATTAAGTCTGCAGTCAAGTCCGATGCCCAAATATCTAACTGCCCTCTTTGTGACCAGTGATACATCACCTATCTGTATACCAATCTCGAGTGGGATGTGAGCCATTGCCATCAGTATGACCTTAGTTTTGTTCTTTGCGAACTCTAGGCTATGATCCTCAAGCCATATCTAAGTCCTTATCATGACTCGATTCAGTTTTCTCCTTGCATCCTCAATGTAGCGCGTTGAAATGACGGACACTATATCATCCGCGTATCCCACGAGGTATGTGTCCTCTGGCATTTCTGTACCTAAGATATCGTCATGTAATGCGAACAATGTATACAAACAACAATGCGTTCGCTATAGAGTTCTCGAGAAAAGAGAACATGAACCTTCTACTTCAAAAACGTTCGATATACTGTTCGTGTTAGACTATGAAAGGACAAGACAAAAAAAGACAATCGGTCGGTAATAATTCAGTCAGTTTTGTGTGAAGTTGCGTGTAAAGAAACAATTGTTAGTATTTAAGAGAGCAAAAGTGTTGTGCTTACAAAAAGATTGTGAACTGAGAAGAAATATAACGAACAAGTACAGTAGCGAGCACAAAAAATGCAACACTGTGCCATATGATCTTTAATAAGATCTGTTTCAAAATAACGGTAACTAATTTATCAATTTTCTTTTGCTGTTAATTCCTTCAATTATAAGTTTTCAAAGTAACCACAGTTTATTCCAAATTCTGCTTTAAAAAGTTAAATATTTTTGAATTAGTGAAAAAAAGTGCAAATTTTTAGCGAGCAAAAAAAATGCAACATAATAATAAAAAAATAGTTAAATTAAGTTATTTATTTAATTATAATTGAAAATTTCTTAAATAAGTTATACAACATGTGTTTTGTAATAGAAGCAGCTCTCAGCTGACAGCTGACAGCAAAACTGCAATCATTAAAGCCTTAGAAGAAGGAAAATCCATGCGTGAAGTTGGACACCTCTTTGGTGTAAATCAATCAACCGTATGTCGGATTAAATCTCGATTTTCCTTGAGAAATAGTGTGGAAAGGAAAACAGGTAGTGGTAATCCTCGAAAAACTACCTCTCGCCAAGACCGCCAGATGATTGCACTGGTTAAAAAAGATCCACGAAAGACCGCAGTGGACGTTGCTAATTTCGCAAATGAGCAAATAGGAGTCTCTATAGGCGTTCACACTGTTCGCCGTAGGTTGAAAGAGGCTAATTTGCATGCGAGACGACCCGCAAAGAAACCTCTCATCAGTGCAATCAATAAAAAGAAGCGCCTGAAATTTGCAAAACGTTACAAGGATTGGTCAAATGAACAATAGACTAAAGTCTTGTGGAGCGATGAACGCAAATTTAATTTGTTTGGCTCCGATGGGATAAATTTTGTTCGAAGACCGCCTGGACAGAGATATTCTCCAAGATATCAACTTCCAACCGTAAAACATGGCGGTGGATCAATAATGGTGTGGGGTAAGGAACGATATGTTTAAAAAAAATTATTGATTTTACGTCACGTATTTACAGGTGCGTTTACCCGTAATGGGGTAGGTCCCTTAACTCAAATCGAAGGAAAAGTGGACGCCAAGAAGTACTGTGAAATCCTTGGAGAACACATGCTTCCTCATCTGCGGAAAAAAATGCCTCCTGGTAGCATATTCCAACAGGATAACGATCCAAAGCACTCAAGTCGCTTAGCTCGAAACTTTTTAAGCGACAATGATGTCAATGTTTCGGATTGACCATCACAGTCTACCGATCTAAACCCGATAGAAAATCTATGGGAGCTATTAGATCGGGAAGTTAAGAGGAAACATCTGTCAAATAAGAGGCAATTAGAAGAAATTTTGAAAAGTGAATGGGAGAAAATATCCATTAACACATTAATAGCTTTAGTCGACTCTATGCCTTCTAGGTTGCAAGAAGTCATAAAAAATAAGGAATACGCCACTAAATATTAATTTTAAGATTTTTTTTTGTAAGAATTACTATTTAAATGACAAAATAATATCACATTAATTAAAAATATTTACAAAATGTTATTGATAATAGGTATCTATCTATAACTGTAGGGATTAATAATCCAAAGAAATATTTTGAACTGGTCACCATTTTTTTTAAAATTATCGCACTTAAAGATAATTTTACCCAACGTTGCATTTTTTGTGCTCGCTACTGTAGTTATTGTTGTATAAGTTGGAGCCAGTGGCGCATAAATTAGGGCGGACAATAAAGAGTTTAATTGAAACTGAACACATATTTGCTTTTAGCTTGTTTGCAATCAACGAACCTATATTTTAAAGGTTTTTAAAAAGGTATAAACGTAACGAAATACGGAATGATATGAGTATGATTAGGTGATTCAAATTTAAAGCGATTGATGGCCTAGCCTTAAGATCTCTAATGAATTTAAGTGCTAGTTTGTTTCACTATTTTAAATGAAAATTCTCTTGACAACATTACAATTTTACATTACATTACAAAGTTTTAGTTTTAAAACACAATTGAGTTATGATTCCCCTGAAGTTAGCTGTAGGCTGTAAGAATATAATTTCAATTGTATTGTTTGTAGAGTGGGAGTAGAATTCAGTCCTGAAACTTACCTACAGATTTAGTTTGATTTAAATGTTGAATATTTCATTGAAATAGAAGAATTTAAATTGGCTTCTATTAAAGCCATTTAACTTACAACTCCAATTGTTAACCAAAGTAAATAAATTTTTATTTTTGTTTTACCAATAATAACATGGTTTGGCCAATAACTTGAATGCTTTTGAACAAAAAAAAAAAAAAACTCTGAAATTTTAAAATATTTTATTGGAATTTTTATTTTTAAATCTGTCTTGAATAGATTGAATTTTTCATCTTCTTCGTTTACATATCGAATGTTCTACTTCACTTAAGGACCCAAATATGAATTACAATATCAATTGCCATTTTCATTTCATTTTTTATTTTGTTTTTTTTTTGCCAAGAGTAGCAATTTTTCAATCAAATTTTTTTTTATTATTTTTTATTTTTATTCGAAATATAAACAAAAACAAATTTTAGAAAATTTTAGAAATTATTTTTGTAAGACTTCTCAACTTGCCATATTCAATGGAGCCTTAAAAATGCCATTGAAATGTACAAAAAAAAATCAAAATTTTATTTGAATTTCTTCTCTAGTTTTAAAAGAACCTTAAATTAAATTTATAACCATAAATCATAGAGAATTTATTTGTAAAAATTATTGAAAAATAAATTGAAAAACAATTTTTTTAAGCACAAAAAAATTTTATTTATGACAAGTGCTTGTAGGGTACGCTACATCCTGCATAGTAAGTTTAAAGAGTGTTTCAACCTTACTTACATTTTTCATTTTTAGCATGAAAATGTTATTTTCTTTGAGCAAACTTTTCTTGTTTAATCGTTTAAATACGAAATTTTAGAATTGTTTAGCTTTGGAACGAAAGTTTCAAATTGAACGCATTATCACTCTACTGAAGGAAGTGAGCCACTTAATGTTCGATTTGTAACAATTGGAACTGTCATTTAAGAGTTTATTTTCTTGTAATACATAAAATAATTACTCATTACAACCCTTTAGTCATTATTACAACCTAGTTTCTTCCATTCTTTATACTGTGTCTTTTGATTTTATAACTACAGTTTAAGGAACACCTCCGATCGAGAGATTTTCGAGAAACTTTTTCATGATAATTTTATCCAGAAAACTGTTGAGAGGCAGTCGCCAACGAAATATTTTTTAATACCTCGGTTTGTTGGACACGTGTTAACCACTTTTAAACCATGGCCTCACGTCTAATAAGTCAACTCACTACCTACTAGACTACGACAACCACACTAGGCAACACTAATTTGTTTAAAAAGATCCTGAGTTTGAGTAAATTATCTAAGGAAATGCCCAGAGCCTAAAAGAGTAAATACCGTCGCATATGCATTTCTCTAATCAACATTACAGCAACAACATATTAGTTAGATAGTTAATATAGCTGAAGTAGCCGTAGGACAGCAGATATTGTTTTGGGTTCTTTGATATGATCCCCATGGTTCAAGTCTTAGCTCAGATACAGTAGCGAGCACAAAAAATGCAACGTTGGGTAAAATTATCTTTAAGTGCGATAATTTTAAAAAAATGGTGACCAGTTCTAAATATTTCTTTGGGTTATTAATCCCTACAGTTATAGATACCTATTATCAATAACATTATGTAAATATTTTTAATTAATGTGATATTATTTTGTCATTTATTAAAAAGAGTGCGAATTTCATGGGAGCAATAAAAATGCAACAGCATAATCTTTAATGTGTTTATTTAAATTAATGGATATTTTCTCCCATTTACTTTTCAAAATTTCTTCTAATTGCCTCTTATTTGACGGATGTTTGCTCTTAACTTCCCGATCTAATAGCTCCCATAGATTTTCTATGGGGCTTAGTTCGGGAGACTGTGGTGGCCAATCCAAAACATTGACATCATTGTCGCTTAAAAAGTTTCGAGCTAAGCGACTTGAGTGCTTTGGATTGTTATCCTGTTGGAATATGCTGCCAGGAGGCATTTTTTCCCGCAGATGAGGAAGCATGTGTTCTTCAAGGATTTCACAGTACTTCTTGGCGTCCATTTTTCCTTCGATTTGAGTTAAGGGACCTACCCCATCACGGGAAAACGCACCTGTAAATACGTGACGTAAAATCAATAATTTTTTTTAAACATATCGTTCCTTACCCCACACCATTATTAATCCACCGCCATGTTTGACGGTTGGAAGTTGATATCTTGGAGAATATCTCTGTCCAGGCGGTCTTCGAACAAAATTTATCCCATCGGAGCCAAACAAATTAAATTTGCTTTCATCGCTCCACAAGACTTTAGCCCATTCTTCATTTGACCAATCCTTGTAACGTTTTGCAAATTCCAGGCGCTTCTTTTTATTGATTGCACTGATGAGAGGTTTCTTTGCGGGTCGTCTCGCATGCAAATTAGCCTCTTTCAACCTACGGCGAACAGTGTGAACGCCTATAGAGACTCCCATTTGCTCATTTGCGAAATTAGCAACGTGGGTCTGTCGTGGACCCACTGCGGTCTTTCGTGGATCTTTTTTAACCAGTGCAATCATCTGGCGGTCTTGGCGAGAGGTAGTTTTTCGAGGATTACCACTACCTGGTTTCCTTTCCACACTATTTCTCAAGGAAAATCGAGATTTAATCCGACATACGGTTGATTGATTTACACCAAAGTGGTGTCCAACTTCACGCATGGATTTTCCTTCTTCTAAGGCTTTAATGATTGCAGTTTTGCTGTCAGCTGAGAGCTGAGATCTGCTTCTATTACAAAACCCATGTTTTTATAACTTATTTAAGAAATTTTCAATTATAATTAAATAAATAACTTACTTTAACTACTTTTTGTTTTTATGTTGCATTTTTTTGCTCGCTAAAAATTTGCACTTTTTTCACAAATTCAAAAATATTTAACTTTTTAAAGCAGAATTTGGAATAAACTGTGGTTACTTTGAAAACTTATAATTGAAAGAATTAACAGCAAAAAAAATAGATAAATTAGTTACCGTTATTTTGAAACAGATCTTATTAAAGATCATATGGCACAGTGTTGGATTTTTTGTGCTCGCTACTGTATATCGAACAGAACGAAAATATTGAAAATATTTGTTTTGGCGAAAACCTCTCCCTGTTAGTAGAATAACATTGTCATGAAAAGTTTCTCAAAATTCGGAGACGGCAGTAAACATAGGCCGTGCCAAATGGTTGAAATTAACAGACTGAACATAGGTAGTAAGAGAAATTAGGTTGTGATCCTGACCTGACTAGAGGCTCTCTACTAATAAAGCAATAGACTACCTACTAGACATAGTAGCCGCACTAGACGTATTAGCCGCACTAGACGTATTAGCCGTACTAGACGTATTAGCCGCACTAGACGTATTAGCCGCACTAGACGTATTAGCCGTACTAGACATATTAGCTACACTAGACATATTAGCTGCACTAGACATAGTAGGTGCACTAGACATAGTAGATTTAGTATCCGCACTAGACATAGTAGCCGCAATAGACGTAGTAGCCGCAATAGACGTAGTAGCCGCACTAGACATAGTAGCCGCACTAGGCATAGTAGCTGCACTAGGCGTAGTAGACATAGTAGCCGCACTAGGCGTAGTAGCCGAACTCGACGTAGTGGCCTCAATAGACGTAGTAGCCGCACTAGACGTAGTAGCCGCATTAGATGTAGTAGCCGCACTTGACGTTGTAACCGCACTTGGCTTGCGTGTGGGATCAAATATCTTCAATAAAACGAAATATGAAAAAATATTTCTTCGGCGACTGCATTTTATCACATTTCTGGCAAAAATTCTGAAGGTATAGAAAATTGCCATGAAAAAGTTTCTTACAAATCTGTCTTTCGGGGTCGACTTTATACCACTCACATGTATATAAAATTAACACACACTTTATGGTGATGTAAAAAGCTCGATTGTTGTCCTGGCTCAAGGGTAATTAAGTTGTGTAAATAAAAAGAATAAAAATTTCAATTCATTTGTCAATATTTCAGTAGACACCAGTTATGCCGACTAAGAAGCTCTCATACTGCCTTTGTTCATGGTTCTATATAAAATTTGAACTGGTAGAATAGATGTGTGGGTTGTCGAGATAGTTCAGTTACAAATTGTGAATACCATACAACCAAAATGGACTTCAGGGACCTGTGAAGTTTTATAGACGTAAGTGATGTGCTATGAACATATTTGACGATTTAACAGAAATTGTTGGAGCTTGACTGAGATGTTTTGATGCAACTTCAATGTAACCATTACTTCGCTTTCTCAGATAATATTTGTTTGCGATCTCTGCAGACCTCTTTGATTTCTTAAAATTTAAATTCCCTGGAGACCATACAAAATATAAATGTTTGGGCTTTTTGGTAACCGTCAAAGTCAAAAGTTATAGACTGTTGACGGTTAATGGCTTTACAAGGGCCAAGGCCAGATAACAAAACGGGAATACGAAGGCAATATTTCTTCGGCTACCTACTTTTCTTTCTAGCAAAAGATCTGAGAGTAAATAAAATCTGCCATGACAAGTTTGTCAAAAATCCGTTGCTCTGAATCGTCTTTAAACTGTAGGTCTGGTCATTAATGCATAAAAATTGAAACATCCAACATAAGTGGTGTGGGAAGCCAGGCCTTAATCTTAACTAAAGTGATGTAATGACCTATTATGTCTGTATGTAATCCCAGTTTAATGTTTTTTCACTTAACTTTCCTTTGGAAATCGCAAAATCCATAAACCAGTAAATTGAAGCCCGCCTGTGGTTTGAAATTTGTTCCCATAAAAAAAAAAAAAACTGGCAAACATGTTGTGGCTTCAAAATCAAACTTAATGAGTTAAAAGTCAATATGAAATAAAAATTTCCTAAGCTTTCATTGACTTACAAACCAAACTAATTGTTCATTTAATTTTAAAAACAATTTTCAATTTAAATTTTCATTTCAGGCCAAAATTTCTTAAGCTTTTCCAAGCCTTATGAAGAATGAAGTAAGCCCCCTTTCGAAAATAGTTTCCTTTGACATAAACTTCTATTGCAATTGGCATTTTAAATAAAATTTTAGCAATTCTTGTATAATTTTATAGAATTTTTGATTTTACCAACAGCAATAGGACTTTAGTTGAATATATGATTGGTTATGATGACATTATTATTGATACACTTGCACCAGGCCATGCACTACTAACTACCCTAGGCATATAAATGTGTGGCAGGCCTGCAAAGCTTACATTCTGCAATTTGACAAAAAGACCAAAAGCAATAGAATTTTGCTTCACAATAATAAATTATATTCGATAGGACTTATGTACACTTGCTACAAAAACAAAAACAAAAAGAAAAGAAATTAAAATGAAATGAAAATTTTATATTGGCAACAACATGAATATTTTCATTAAATTTTCCTCCAACTACATATAGAGGATAGGAGAGTAGAATATGATTTCTAAGGCAAATTGATTTTTGATGTTTATAAACCAGACCAAAAGGCAAAAAGTTAGTTTAGTGTTTAGGGAGTAACAATATTTTGTAATTTATTTTTGATTTTGTATTGATTTTCTTTATTTTATAGGAATTTAATCGTAATTATAAAATGTTAAAAAAAAAAGAATTTGAAGAGTTAAAGTCGACCATGGCCATATATAGGGTGTACTTAAGTTATTATTGCAGTAATTTATGCATTAGCTTCTCGATAAAGTATGATGAAAACATTATACGCCCACAATCTAGAACTTTTGACGCTCATTTGTATTTTGTATGGCCTCCAGGGAATTTAAATTTGCAGAAATCAAAGAGATCTGCAGAGATCTGCAGAGATCCAAAACAGATATTATCTGAGAAAGCAAAATCATGGTTATATTGCAGTTGCCTCAAAACATCCCAGTCAAGCTCCAACAATTTCTGTAGGATCGGCAAAGATGTCCATAATATGGCTCTTTAAATTCCATCACTTACTTCTATAAATCTTCACAGGTCCCTTAAGCCCATTATTGTTGTATGCTATTCACACTTTGTTAACGAACGATCTCGACAACTCATAAATCTATGCTAGCAGTTCAAATTTTATATAGAATCATGAACGAAACCAGTATGAGAGCTTCTTAGTTACCACAACTAGTTGTGTCTGTCGAAATAATATCAAAGGAATTGACATATTTTTCTTCTTTTTTCGATACTACTTTATTGGCCATTATAACCCTTTAGCCAGGACAACAACCTAGCTTCTTATATCACCATGAAGTGTGTGTTAATTTTATATACATGAGAGTAATGGAACCTGCAGAAAGTCAGATTCTTGAGAATCATGGCAATTTTATTTACTTTCAGAATTTTTGCCAGCTATCTGCTGAGGGGAGGGCACCGGAAAAAATAAATTTTGCAAGACTCGTTGTTTTCGAGACCTCTGGTTTTTGGTTTGAACCACGAAACTCTTGTCTAATAGATCAACAAACTACTTTTTTTAATACAGAAGGGCACATTAGCTCTCCTCACAAGACCATAGGTGCATATACTAAATGATATTTATGGATGCCAACGATCCTATATCGATCATTAGAAGAAACAAAATACAATGAAAAAATTATAAAAATCGGCACAACCAAAGCTTGTACCACAATACAGGAAGTTTCCTTAACATTAATGTGGAGCATAATAGATCATTACCCTTTTGCCAAGATTATGACCTAGCTTCTCACACCATCTACGTTGTGTGTTCATTTTATACAGGGGCGGTGAGACCTACAACTTAAAGTTGACTCCGACCGTCATATTTTTGAGATTTTTCCTATTTTCTATTACGCTCAGTGTTTTTGCCGGAAGTCTGTTGTATTTTGTTTTACTGAAGATATCTGACCGGGGAATTAAACCGTGACTACACATCTAATCACCCAACACACTACTTACTAGACTACGGCTACTATGTCTAGTGTGACTACTACGTCTAGTGCAGCTGCTACGTCTAGTAGCTAATGCGTTAGCTTATTAGTAGATAGTCTTTAGTCAGGTTTACAACCTAGTTTCTCTCTTTACCTATTTATTAAACCTAATGTTTAATGCTGGCTCCATATTTTGAGAAAGTTTTCGTGACAATTTTATTCTACTCACAGGATTATTGGTAAAAGATTAAAGGAAGAGGAATTCGGTAAAAGAAAGATTTTCAATATTTTCATTCTGTTCGATGTAGCTGAGCTAAGGCATGAACCAAACACACTTTCTACTGCTTTACGGCGACTTTAGCTAAGTTGCATATGTGACGGCATTTACTCTTTCACACTTTGGATATTTTCTCAGACAATTTACTCAAACTCAATATCCTTTTAATCAAATTGATGTTGCCTTGTATGGTCGCCGTTGTCTAGATTGTAGTGAGTTGGCTTATTTAATGTGAGGCCGCGGTACAAACCCAGGTCAGACGAGTCCAACAAACCGATGTATTAATAAGCCAACACACCAGCTACTAAACGACGTTGTTTTCATTTCAATGAAACTATGATTTCAATGAAAAATTTTTAACATTGCAATGCTTGACACTAGTCTTGTCATATTACTGGCTGCCTCTGGTTTAGTTGTTGCATATCCTTTATGACATGGCCATACATTGTGTATTGGGGGGCAACGGTAAAAAAGTAGTCTCATGCTATCTCCAGCGCATAATATATTTCAAACAGTCACTTTTAATGGATGCAGTTGCTGTTCCTCAAGCAGTTATGGATCTTCAAGCTCCATACTAGGCAATATTGTTTGTTGACGTAACCAAAAAATTAGATATGAAAGCTGAAGAAAAAAATCAGCATAATTGTTGCCTTCATTCACATTTTATTGCAGTTGCATATGAAAAGAAGGGATAATCATAAAAATAAAACAGAGAATCTAAAATATTTTATAATAAGCTCAGAAGCTCTTTAACAGGAGCAATATTATTGACACCAATACAGTGATCAAACAAGATTCTGCATATGCCGAAACACAGAACAGAATTGATCATTACAACCCTTTGGCCAGCATTACGACCTAGATTCTTACTTAATTTCTTACAGATGCTGAAATATCAAAGAACATTTTAATTTATTGACATAGGCTTAGTCTTTCTCACATTCAAACTAAGATCTGTTGCATTTGCATTTACATACTTATTTAAATGGACATTTACAACTTGATGTAAACAACAACAATTGCTTTCCTTTGTTATGCCTCTCTTTATACCCGTTGCACAAACAATAACAATACTAGACAATTAGTCGATAGATTTTTGTAACGGTGCTCTTTAAATCACAATACTGTCTTCAAAAACACGGCATCTTTACACAAAATTGACTGAACTTTTACTACTACGGTCACCTGCTTTGCCTTGCCTTTTATATGGCAGGGTAAACTGTTCGATGAATGTACATGATGGCGAATGTTTGTAATTTCACCTTCTCGAGGTCTCTATACATAATTGTTAACGTCGTTACTTACGTTCATTATTGTTATTTGTGCACTTTGTTTACAGTTATTCTTGTAGTGTTTGTTGTTGTATTATTGTTTACTTACAAACATACATACTTAATTGGTCAGTACAACCCTTCAGTCTGGATTATTGGCATAAGTCGATTCCGAACGACAGATTTTTTTTTGAAGAAACTTTTCATGGCAAGTTTTTTTTTTTACTTTGAGAGTTTTTGCCAAAAATCTACTAAGAGAAAACCACCGAAGAAATACCTATTTTTTATATTTTGTTTTAATTTCTGGCCTGGGGCTCGAACCCTGGCTAACTACTAAACTACGGCGACTGAAATTTATCATTGTGGTGGTATTTGTTGTTATATTAAGTAGTACAATAATTCGTAAACAGGTTTGTTTACTGCATTGTTTTGTTTTTATAACTTTTGTTTATAATTTTCGTGTTAAGCGATTTAAAAGTAAAACATATTATAAATAGATATTCAGGCCATTTAATCCATCACTTCGACAGTCAAAGTAACTTGAGTCCGCTAAGTAAATTTCTTTAACAGTGTCGAGCATTCCTCTTTATAGGAGCTATCTAAAGAGACATCTAGTTGCCACGTTTTTTTCGCAGATTCCTCAATCGATGGTAAGTGCAGAATGGCACACGGAGCTGCTTGAGGTGTGGCTCTACTGGCACTTGTGGCCAGTCCTTATTTTTAATGCATTCCACCATACAATTGAGGTGTAAGTCCACTTTAATATATTCAAAGCAAAGCGCAACATGTAGTAGGAGAGCGTAGTGCTTAATTCATTTGCCAATGCCTGTCTCTCGGACGACAGGAACTTCACTCATTGATTTTACTCTAGGTAGATAGGTTAAGATGAAGTCGTCGTGGTCTAATAGGTGGTGTGTTGGCTTATTAGACGAAAGGCCCGGGTTCGAATCCCTGGTCAGACATCGAAACGAAAAATATTTCTTCGGCGACTTCCTCTCAGCAGATTTCTGGCAAATACTCTGAGAGTAAAATTGCCATGAAAAGCTTCTCAAAAATCTATCGTTCGGGGGTCGACTTTAAACTGTAGGCCCCACCACTTATATGGATAAAATTAACGCATAAGTGATGTGAGAAGCTAGGTCGTAATCCGGACTGAAGGGTCGTAATGGCCAATTATGTATGTGTAGATAGGTTAAGGTAATTATCGTTATGGCTTGATTTATTAAATTTTTCGGCTTGTTTTCAAATTGATTCTTAAGCAGTCACAATATTTTCTTTAATTCAAATAAAGCCTTTAACAATTTTCACATTAAATTTCTATTTTATAATGGAAAATGAATGACCAAAATCTTTTAGTGAACAACTGTTGATTGATTGAAACGTATTTGTTAATAATTTTTCCAAAAATATATTGATTACTCTACCTAAATTTAAATTTTTTTATTGAATATTTGAAATCACTTCGTAAAATTCAATTGCCCCGTCTTTTATTTGTACCACATGGCGTATGAGCACTCAATTAATGTCCACACATAACGTATACGTATGAGGCATGAATTCAATATGTTTTGTAGGCCAACAAAGGAAAACAAAGAGAAAAAAAAAAAAAAATCAATAACGAATAACGAATAATAACTGGGGTTTTCATAGAGACTCGATTTAATTTGAAATACGATAAGTAATGTGATGCTTTTCGCAATTTTTTACAATTTTGCCCTGAAGACATCGTAAAAATTTAAAAAAAAAATTTTCCAAATCGAAAATGGGAAAGGAAACATGCATACGTTTACACTTAAATATTTACCCCCCCAATACTAATACACACCCACACATACTCACACGCACACATATATTAAGTGCTTGAAATGCTGTTTAAATCATAATGGAAAAGTTTATGCAAATATTATGACAGTGTATAGAGGAAAAGAGAGAGAGAGAGCGAGAGAAGGAGAGAGATAAGTTTGCCATAAAATATTAGAGGCCTACACACATGCATTGCATTCGTATTTCCCTATACTAAGCTCGTATCGTGTGTTTGCTTCAGGGATGGAAAGGTTGGTACAATTGTACTTTTTTTAGCACTATTTGGAAGTCAAAAACACTATAGCACCTCAATGACTTATTTTAGCACTATTGAAAAATGTTCTCTACTTTAGTTATATCACTCAAATATTGTGTCTCATCAGTGTATAATTTTATGTTTTCGTTTCAATTGAATATGGCAACTCGTTGCTAACATGACATATCAAGAGTTATAGAAGGAATATTATCCGTTCGATAGTCATCTGCAAATGTAGAAGGGATATTTTCATACCAAAATTTATAAAAATCAAAGAGGACAAACGGACTGTTCCCTTTGACTGTCTCTAATTTAATCCAAACAAGGGATTTATTGAAGTCATTTAATTAGAGCTGCCACAATTTTGAAGTAACAAATAGTAGTTTGCTGGTACAAAATTTATCATAAATAGTGATTTCAAATTTAGATCTCATAAACTTTTTTATTCCTTTATAGTTAAGCATTAAAGTAAGTTGTTAAGTTTACCTATTATAAAGTGCTTTTCATAATTATAGCACCACCAGAGCATTCAATAATAACAAACAATGATGAAAAAATTGGAACTTAGATAGACCAAATAGCTATGGATACTACTGTTGTGACCTTAGAAATTAAAATTTTGGGGATCTATTGCTGGGGGATTATTTCTTTACTTGGTTGCCTCGAATTTCAATTTCCATCTACGCGTATGTATAGTACAGAGTACATTACTGTTCTTAGCTGTAGTTTGCTGCTCTACTTGAGAGAAAATAATGAAAAAATATATTTTACAACAGGACAATGCCAGAATTCATGTCAGCAGACAGAGGATGGAATGGTTCCGTAAACAAGCTATTGAGGTTTTATCGTGGCCAGGCTTACTCTCCTGATATGAATATTATTGAAAACGTTGTACCAAACGAATTCCCCATTCTTGTCCGAAGATTATATTCAAAATAACAGGCAATTTACCAGTGCTGAAAATTTGAATTAAAAATGATGGAAGAGTGGTGAAAAATAGATGAAAAATAATCTTTATAAGAATATCAAGGACCGAATATTTACTTTAATAAGGAGGGTTTACTAAATATTTTTGTAAATAACGCTTTTTATTGAACAAAAATGAGACTGGTGCTATAGTTCTGCAAAGACTAAAAACCTTAATTTTTATACTGAAGTCAAAACTGAGCTAACAATTTGAAAAATTTCATTTATTTTTGATCATTTACATTAATACTACACACAATGAATTGAATTGTCATTTATATTTTTATTAATTTATTAATAAAAAAAAAGTTTAAAAAAGAAAAAAGTGAAGTTTAGTACAATCGTTCTGAAAAAAGTACAATTTTTTGTGAACGTTAGTACAATTTGTTATGACAAACTTTCCCATCCCTGGTTTGCTTGCGAAAATAATTTTTTTCTCGCTACTCTCAATTACTAACGCAGATACAAACTCTCTAGCTCCTGTGTGTGTGTGTCTGTGTGTGCAAATTATAAACGATTTGTCACTGAAATGGAAACTTTTTGTTTCCGTTTCTCGTTTTCAATTCAAATAAAATTTCTTTTTTCTTTATTTGTTTGGAGGCAAAAAAATAATCAAAAATAATCAAAAAAATTGGAAATAAAATTCCGTAAATGAAAGAAAATTATTATCAAAGCCCCCAAACACAGAGAGACAGACAAACATGCAGACACACAAAGTGAAACTAACGAATAAATGTTGCTGATAAGAAATGTTTCATCATAAATTATGCCAACAACAACAACAAAGTTTTTTGCAAAAAAAAACTTTTTTTTTATAAAATTCGCGTAAATTTTTGCAAAGACAGCAGCAGTAGCAGCATCAGCATCAGCAATTGTTTGTTTTACAAGTGTTTCTGATTAATTGAAATGAAGTTTTTCCATTTTATCGTAGAGTAGTTTCTCTTTGTATAGTTTTTGTTGTCATAAATAAAGTAGAGTTTCATTAATTATTTGCTTTTAAAAGATTTTTTAATTGCAAATAAATTTAAAAAAAATGGGAAAATTAAAAATGAAAAGTTTGAATAAAATTTTGGAAAAGTTGCAATTTTTGAAAACTAACACGAGTTTTGATAAGAGATTCGAGTAATAACACCGAGAGAGGATAACTTCAACAATAGAGATCATAAAAGAATCAGACAGACAGTATCATCCCTTGAGTAGAGCAGTAGAAGTCAATTAGCATTACTTATGATCACAACTGCCAATACAAACAAATACGTCCGCTGAAGACAAAAACCCCAACACAAAAAGGCTCAGTAATCAATACATTGCCACAGAGGCCGTCCTTGTAAGACAGCTACTGATGACAGCCTGTGATCCCGCTACAAAGAAGCTAATGAAACTGAAACAAGACCAAGAAATAAACCAAGAATATGGAAGAAATGCTCAGCGATAGCAATATGTTCCTCAAGGAACAGAAATTGTTTCAAAAAAGAATTTCCTTAACCCTTTGACGGACACCAAAATTTTAGGAGACCTTCTCGTGGGACACTTGTTGTATCTCTGTTATTTCGAAAGGAAACAATTTATGACGTGTATACACGTCATGTTCCCCCAGAAACCTTTGTTATGTCGTCTATAGGCGTCAGTGTCCGTCAAAGGGTTAACAAGGAATCGATGAATTTTAAGGTTCTTAACTTTGCTCTGCTAATGTGACTAGCAGCTGCATGTGCTTGGTGACTATGGTAATGTGTCAGAAAGGTTATCCCTTACATGCTAACTTTTCATGACAATTTCGTATAATTTTTCCCGAAATCTAATGAGAAGGAAGTTGCCGATGAAACTTTTGATTTTAATTTTTTTGAAGATGTCTGACCTGGGATTTGAGCCGTGGCCTTATCACTAATAAGCGGACACACTGCCTACATACATAATGGGTCTTTAAAACCCTTCTCATACCACTCATGTTGTGTGCGTTCATTTTTATACGTGCGCAGCGGCACCTACAGTTTAAAGTCGACTCTGAACGGCAGACTTTTTTGAGAAACATTTTATGGCAGGTTTTTTTTTACTCTCAGAGTTTTTGCCAGAAATCCGAGAGGAAATCGCCGAAGGAATGCTTTTAATATTTTTGTTTTGATGTCTGGCCTGGGGCTCGAACCCTGGCTTTACGTCTAATAAGCCAACACACTACCTACTAGACTACGGCGTCTTTTGTTTCATATTCTTCGTAAATGTAAACCGTTTCTGTAAATAAGCTACCTAAAGTAGTCGCCTTAATCTACTTGGTAGTGTGCTGGGTTATTAGACGTTTAACCACAGTTCAAATCCCAGACATGATATGTTTGCAAAAATGAAATCAAAAACTATCGTTATTTTTTAATGTTTTTACACTGCTTTGACTTTTTAAAGAAAATGAATTAATCTCAAAGAGGAAATATTTTTTGCAACTTAAAGAATTCAAAGCTGCCAATAAGCCATGGTATGGAGCTGCTTTGCCATCATGTTGCCTTGGACCACTGCAAAAAATCAATAATATTATGAAGATTATTTAAGAATTTTGCAGACCTATCTTCCCAATTATGCCGACAGGATCGCCTAGCCTGCACAATAAGTACTTTTCCAGCAGAATGGCAACCCCAAAATCTTTAAAGAATGACTTAGTGAGCAAAATTTTCAGTTAGTGCAGTGCCCAGCACAAAGTCCCGATCTCAATCCGATTGAGACATATATTCCCAAAGAATTTATAGTGCATTTGGTGGAGAGCATGTCAAGGGTCTTTGGACTAAATATTATAAATACTCGTATTCCCTAAAATTTTGGAATGGTGCAAAATTGAGTACATCCGAGTTATTTTCGCCTTGATCATTTTTTTTTTTTTTTTTCTAAGAAGTTGATAATTTTAGTTTGGAATTTAAGTCCTAAATACTGAATAAAATAAACAAAAAAAGTTTTTGAAATTGCTTTGTCGCTTTTATTTTTATGGAAATAAAATTGCTCAGAGTACAAACATGTACTCATTTGTGCACCCCACTTTGGGTTGCCAGCCTGGCAGGACTTGGCTGGATTGTCCAGCTTTTTTAATGCTTTTCCAGTTTCAAGCTAAAATTTAATTTGTCCAGTTAAATGGAAATTTTTTTTAGTACATGATCAATAATTTTCATGTTATCTTTGTCAAATTGTGTTAGCCAACACTGATTTTACATTTGTTATACAACTAAGCTATGATTTTCCTTTTCTATCATCCCTGAAAACATGTCTCAACACTTGAACGGCTGATGTCATAGTAAATATTATTGCGAAACGATTTTTGTACATGAAAATAAAAATAATTTGCAGAAATGAATATTGATGAAGAAGCTGGTCCATCAAAAAGACGTCTTACAACTTTCTGATAGATGGAAAGAGTTTGCAAAATATGCCAATTAGAGAAGAAAAAAGGATAATTCCACAGCACAGTGTAAATTGTGCCAAACAGACATTAGAATCAAATATGAAGGCAGTCGCCCCCTTGATAAACTCAAAAAAAAAAACATAATAAAATGGAGATCTCGCTGAAGTTGTCTCAAACTATTTCGAATTTTATACTCCCAACGGAGACGAAAATTGAAACACAACTCTCCAAGACCGAGCTGGACTAAGCTACAATTAACATTTTCTCAGTATTTTTTATGTCCAGCTTTTTTGTTTTGTCCAGCTTTTTAAAATCCAATGTCCAGCTTTTTGTGAATAGGAATTTGTCAACCCTAACACTACCGTACATAAATTATCTAAAATCATACTGAGGTACACGTAACGTATGAGTGATATTTAATTCTACTAATTTCATATTCGAACAGAATTACTCACTATTTTATTGCATACTTTTCAGAGTAACTGTTACATATGGGTAGTATGGTTGCGTATAAGTGTTAATTATGTCTCAGGGATGAAAAAGTTGGTACAATTGGTACTTTTTTTAGCACTATTTGGAAGTCAAAAATACCATAGCACCTCAATGACTTATTTAGCACTATTGAAAAATGTTCTCTACTTTATTACATCCACTCAAATATTCTGGCTCATCAGTGTATAAATTTTTGTTTTCGTTTCATTTACATATGGCAACTCGATGCTAACTTGACATATTAAGAGTTCTAAAAGGAATATTATCCGTTCCACTACATTCATCTGCAAATGTAGAAAGGATATTTTCATATCAAAATTTTATAAAAATCAAAGAGACAAACGGACTGTTCCCTTTGACTGTCTCTAATTTAATCCAAACAAGGGATTTATTGAAGTCATTTAATTAGTGTTGCCACAATTTTGAAATACCAATAGTTTGCTGATACAAAATCTATCATAAATAGTGATTTCAAATTAAGATCTCATAAACTTTTTTATTCCTTTTTATAGTTAAGTATTAAAGTAAGTTGTTAAGTTTACCTATTATAAAGTGCTTTTCATAATTATAGCACCACCAGAGCATTTCAATAATAACAAACAATGAATTGTCTTCAGGTCATATTCTCTGATGAAAAAAAGTGGAACTTAGATAGACCAGATGACTATCGATACTACTGTCGTGACCTTAGAAATTCAAATTTTGGGGGTTGATATAGTCTATTGCTAGGGGGTTATTTCTTTAAGTGGTCGCCTCGAATTTCAGTTTACATCTACGCGAATGTATAGTACAGAGTACATTACTGTTCTTAGCTGTAGTTTGCTCCTCTTCTTGAGAGAAAATAATGAAAAAAATATATTTTACAACAGGACAATGCCAGAATTCATGTCAGCAGACAGAGGATGGAATGGTTCCGTAAACAAGCTATTGAGGTTTTATCGTGGCCAGGTTGCTCTCCTGATATGAATATTATTGAAAACGTTGTCCCAAACGAATTCCCCATTCTTGTCCGAAGATTATATTCAAAATAACAGGCAATTTACCAGTGCTGAAAATTTGGAATTAAAAATGATGGAAGAGTGGGAAAAAAATAATAAATAATCTTTATAAGAATATCAAGGACCGAATATTTACTTTAATAAGGGGGGTTTACTAAATATTTTTGGTAAATAAAGCTTTTTATTGAACAAAAATGAGACGGGTGCTATAGTTCTCCAAAGACTAAAAACCTTAATTTTTATACTGAAGTCAAAACTGAGCTAACAATTTGAAAAAGTTATTTTTGTTCTTTTACATTAATACTACACACAATGAAATGAATTGTAATTTATATTTTTTATTAATTTATAATAAAAAAAGTTTAAAAAAGAAAAAAGTGAGTTTAGTACAATCGATCTGAAAAAAGTACAATTTTTTATGAACGTTAGTACAATTTGTTAAGACAAATTTCCCATCCCTGATCTAAAATCATAATGAGGTACACGTAACGTATGAGTGATATTTAATTATATTAATTTCATATACGAACAGAGTTACACACTATTTTATTGTATACTTTTCAGAGTAACTATTACATATGGGTAGAATGGTTCCGTATAAGTGTTAATTATGTATACCAGAGAATGACACTCTATTTTGTAGCATACTTTCAAGAGTAACTACTGCAATACAGGTAGTATGGGTGCGTATACTTAATATTTTTCAAACCGAATTAAATAGTACGCATACTACATACTGTCAATACGAAGTTAAAGAGTGGCAATTGCAATGAAATTTTTTCTTGTTGAAAATGTTAATATTTTGTTAAATTAAATAAAATTTTTTATTAAAATTTTTTTTTTGAATTAAAGGATTGTCATGCGATCGGAAACTTAATTTTCTTAACGTTAAAAAGGAGTACGAATTTGTTGAAAGATTTCCTACTTTTGCATTAAACCATGCTTCTCAATAGCATCTACTAGGTTGTCGTAACAAATGAATTGCATTTGATTTGCCACAAAAATGCTTTACACAATGCAACAATCAATTTCTTTTTTTTTAACTTTTTATTATTGACATATGCTCAATAAAAATTTACAAAATGAATCTCATAGCATAAATGTTATCCTTGATTTAATAAACATTCCATTTGACCTACCACCTCGAGCAGATTAAAACATTAAAAAAAATTTCTTTTTTTTTGTTGGCTTAGCAAAAATGAAAATCCAAGAGCATGAAATCCATTCAGTCTCTTTCTCTCTATCGTTCAATGAACATTTCTTGGGGAATTTAAATCTTCTTCTTCATCGTTTACTCCCAGGAGATACTGTCAGCAGCAATTCTATGCTTTTTTTTAATTTCTTTCTTAAGATTTTTCTTTTTATTTGCTTCTAAATTTTACAGAGCATTTAAGTATTAAATGGAGCATACAGAATGAACACAAAAGAAAAGGAGAGTCCAAAGAAGAATGAAATCGAAACGCAGAGAATTGAAATAATTTGTCTCTGAGAGATTTAAAAAACCGAAACCGAAACCAAATAATATTTTATGCGTTTCAAGGATTTCAATATCATGCAGCCTTATGCCTGCATTCATAACCAGGCAACAGGGATGGGAGAATGCAATTTTCAATTCAATTTATTTTTTTCTTCTTCTTCTACATGATAAAGATAAATAATGCTTTGATGATATGTGTACTTACTCTAGGACTATGTAACAATGGTATACGATTGGCAAATTGGGCAATTGTTGTTGTGGCTGTTTTCCATACCAGCGTATCCACCAGGGAGTGTTCGGTAACACCCGGACAGGGTATGGTTACATTCTTGCCAGCCTCTGCTATGATTTTCTCATATTCCAAATTTGTAACATCTGAAAAGAATCCAAAGAGAAATTATTAAAAAAAAATGCAACAAAACTACAACAACAAATGTTTCTTGTTCTTCTAAGTTTTAAGCAAATGTTTATTTTAAGGAAATTGTTGCATAAAAATGAAAAAAAACAAAAAAATTCAGAAATTTGTTTAAACATGTGTTTAGTTTTACATGTTTTTCATGTTTTTCTTACTTTTATTTCTTTTTCTCTTTTAATTTTATTAAGAGCCGTACTCAGAATATTGAAATATTTAAAAAATTCTTAAAAAAACAAAAAAAAAAAAAACAAAAATTTTATATCACCTGGGGCATAGGCTTATAAATTTTAAGTTTTTTCCAGCAACAATCTAAAATTCCATAGAATAGTTTGCTAACGACTAGAGAAACTTTATTTTAATTTAATTAAAAAGGATTTTTGTTAATAAATAACAAAGGATTTGAAGTATCAAATAATATTGAACCATAACAATCCATTGTTTACTAAAGTTTTATGGTCGCCAGTGTGATTCTTTTTTTTTATAGACAAGAGTATGGACTTGATATTGTTGCAAAGACATTGTAAATGCAAACAGTTTGTATAAGAAACATTACAACAAACACAAACAATAACAAAGAAATCACAATAGCAAAAAATTACAACAACAAAACTACATAGAAAAATTACTAGTAAGGTTCTAGAAGTTGTCAAACTCCAAATAAAATAAACAGGAACAGAGTATGTGGTATTGCAGAGTGTTTGTATTAGAAACATTAAAAGGAAGGCAAATCTTAACATAATGACAATGAAGTTATGAAAGCTACATATTACAACAACAAAACTACATAGAAAAATCAATTGTAATGTTCTAGAAGTTGCCAGACCGCAAATAAAATAAACAGGAACAGAGTATGTGTTACATATTGCTAGAGAGACAGAATAAATTTAGAGTGTTTGTATTAGAAACATTAAAAGGAAGGCAAATCTTAACATAATAACAGTGAAGTTATGAAAGCTACATATTACAACAACAAAACTACATAGAAAAATCAATTCTAATGTTCTAGAAGTTGCCAGACCGGAAATAAAATAAACAGAAATAGAGTATGTGCTACATATTGTTGAAAAACCGGGTAAATGCAGAATGTTAGAACTGAATGTATAAGTTTTGTTTAGTGTTTTCTGGTGGCACCAACAAAACTGCATAGAAAAATCAATAGTAAGGTTAAACAGAAACAGAGTATTTGCTACATATTGTTGCAGAGACAGCATAAATGGCGTATGTTTGTATTGGAAAAAATACAGGAAAGTTAAAGAAATTATGAAATTATGTTACAACAACAAAACTGCATGGAAAACTCAATAATAAGGTTCTAGAAGTTGTCAGACTCCAATTAAATTAAACAGAAACAGAGTTTTTGCTACAAATTGTTTGAAAGACATTGTAAACGCAGAGTGTTTGTATAAGAAAAATTACAACAAACACAAACAATAACAAAGAAATCACAATAACTAAAAATTACAATAACAAAACTACATAGAAAAATTACTAGTAAAGTTCTAGAAGTTGCCACACCGCAAATAAAATAAACAGAAACAGAGTATGTGTTACATATTGTTGCAAAGACAGTGTAAATGCAGAATGTTTGTATTGGAAAAATAACGGGAACGGCAAACTCTAACATAATGGCAAAGAAATTATGAAATTATGTTACAACAACAAAACTACATAGAAACGGTTCTAGAAGTTGTCAGATCTCAATTAAATTAAACAGAAACAGAGAGTGTTTGTATAAGAACACAAACAATAACAAAGAAATGACAATATCAAAAAATTACAATAACAAAACTACATAGAAAAATTACTAGTAAGGTTCTAGAAGTTGCCAAACTCCAAATAAAATAAACAGGAACAGAGTTACATATTGCTAGAGAGCCAGAATAAATTTAGAGTGTTTGTATTAGAAACATTAAAAGAAAGGCAAATCTTAACATAATGACAATAAAGTTACAGAAGCTACATATTACAACAACAAAACTTCATAGAAAAATCAATACTAATGTTCTAGAAGTTGCCAAACTTCAAATAAAATAAATAGAAACAGAGTATGTGTTACATATTGCTAGAGAGACAGAATAAATGCAGAGTGTTTGTATTAGAAACATTAAAAGGAAGGCAAATCTTAACCTAATGACAATGAAGTTATGAAAGCTACATATTACAACAACAAATCTACATAGAAAAATCAATTCTAATGTTCTAGAAGTTGCCAGACCGCAAATAAAATAAACAAAAATAGAGCATGTGTTACATATTGTTGAAAAACCGGGTAAATGCAGAATGTTAGAACTGAATATATAAGTTTTGTTTAGTGTTTTCTGCTGGCACCAACAAAACTTCATGGAAAATTCAATAATAAGGTTCTAGAAGTTGCCAGATCCCAATTAAATTAAACAGAAACAGAGTTTTTGCTACAAATTGTTGCAAAGACATTGTAAATGCATTGTAAATGTTTGTGTAAAAAAAAGTACAAAGAAATCACAATAACTAAAAATTACATCAACAAAACTACATAGAAAAATCAATAGTAATGTTCTAGAAGTTGCCAGACTGCAATTAAAATAAACAGGAACAGAGTTACATATTGCTAGAGAGCCAGAATAAATTTAGAGTGTTTGTATTAGAAACATTAAAAGAAAGGCAAATCTTAACATAATGACAATAAAGTTACAGAAGCTACATATTACAACAACAAAACTTCATAGAAAAATCAATACTAATGTTCTAGAAGTTGCCAAACTTCAAATAAAATAAATAGAAACAGAGTATGTGTTACATATTGCTAGAGAGACAGAATAAATGCAGAGTGTTTGTATTAGAAACATTAAAAGGAAGGCAAATCTTAACCTAATGACAATGAAGTTATGAAAGCTACATATTACAACAACAAATCTACATAGAAAAATCAATTCTAATGTTCTAGAAGTTGCCAGACCGCAAATAAAATAAACAAAAATAGAGCATGTGTTACATATTGTTGAAAAACCGGGTAAATGCAGAATGTTAGAACTGAATATATAAGTTTTGTTTAGTGTTTTCTGCTGGCACCAACAAAACTTCATGGAAAAATCAATAATAAGGTTCTAGAAGTTACCAGAACCCAATTAAATTAAACAGAAACAGAGTTTTTGCTACAAATTGTTGCAAAGACATTGTAAATGCATTGTAAATGTTTGTGTAAAAAAAAGTACAAAGAAATCACAATAACTAAAAATTACATCAACAAAACTACATAGAAAAATCAATAGTAATGTTCTAGAAGTTGCCAGACTGCAATTAAATTAAGTAAAAATACAGAGAAAACTAACTCACAAGGATTTAGTTTTTTATCTCAAGTTTCTTTAAGTAAAAGCCATGTACTGTGAGCTAGTGGACCCACAAAACTAAAGTGTAATAGTAAAAATATGAGACCTAAGAAAGCACTTGAAATTGTTTGAATGTGGTTTTATTTTGGGGATTTGTTTCTTTCAAGGTTCCGGTTATAAAGAGTTATTTAAGAATTTTATACAATAAACTTTATAAAGTTTAGTTATAATCTCTACAAATCGAATCTTGTTTTGATTACTAAAAGACATGAAAACTGTACAAGCGATAAGAGTTTTGTATTTGAATTCACAAGGATACAAATAATAGCAGAGGATTTGGAAGCCATACACTATTCGAAGAAATGCATCGATCTGTTCCAATATCTGCCTTTAACCCAGTTGTTTAAAGGAATTTTCGGAAACAATGTGAAATAACACGGGCATTTTCCAAGCCGTTGACAGCTTCTGTTATTAAGAAAACGGATCACCAGAGCACATACTTGTAATGTCATTCCATAAGGAAACACTCGAAGGCTTCTAAAGTTCTATGCACCGAACACAATCCTAATGTTGGTCAGTGCAAAAGCAAACCCTTTACAGATAGATGTCAGAGAAACACAGCATGTGGCTACAGTTCTTAATACCTCTACTCAATAATAATCGAGAATGATAATAAGGGACCTGAAATCGTTTAGTGAAATTTTTAGTCGCCTTAGTATAGTAGACATCACAACAAAACTATGAAAGAATATTCTTCGGCGATTTCCTCTCAGCAGATTTCTGTCAAACAATCTGAGAGTAAAAATAAAATTGTCATGAAAAGTTTCTCAAATAAATCTATCGTTCGGATCGACTTTCCGCCATTCATAGATTAAATTAACACACACTACGCAACATAAGTGGTATGAGAAGCTAGGTTTTAGAATATTACTTTAGGCCTCATACATATATTCATGAAAATAGTCTATGTTTTATTGGAAACTTCTGAAAGTTGCTTAGCTTTTGTTTGTTTTGCTTAGCGATTGTAAAAATTCGTCACCAGTTTGCTGGTTCCATGACCGTGTAGTACTGTATATAGGGCATGTAGTCACGGTATAGCAGCATAGATTGACAGAATATATAGGCACAAAACAGCAAGCTGACCAAGGTGATGGTGACATTCCTTCATCACAATCCACCTGTAGAATCTAACAAACATCCATACCATTAGAAATAAGACTGATAATATCGCCGTAGTCTTGAAGGTAGTGTTTTGGTATATTAGATGCAAAGCCTTGATTCTTATCCTAGGGCATTTTGACATCAAAACGAAATATGAAAAAAAAAAAAATATTTCCTCGGCGATTTCTTCTCTGCAGATTTCTGGCCATAACTCTGAGAGTAAACATAAAATTGCCATGAAATGTAACTGAAAAAAAATCTATCATTCGGATGTGACTTTAGACTGAAAGGTCCCACTAAAATTATATAAAAATTTGCATACACGACATAAGTAGTGTGAGAAGCTAGGTTGTAATCCCTGATCGAAGGTTTTTTTTGGTCTTGAGCCGGAGGGCCAATAAAAATCTGCACGATTCACCATCACTGTTGTCTACGTACACACACACACACAATTGGCCATTACAACAATTCCGTCGGGATTACGACCTAGCTTTTCACGCCACTTATGCTGTGTGCGTTAATTTTATACATGAGTGGCGGGACCTACAGTTTAGATTTTTGAGAAGCTTTTCATGGCAATTTTTACTCTCAGAGTCTTTGCCATAAATCTGCTGAGAGGAAGTCGCCGAAGAAATATTTTTTCGTTTTGATGTCTGACCTGGGATTCGAACCCGGGCCTTTTGTCTAATAAGCCAACGCACTACCCACTAGACCACGGCGACTTCTGTCTACGTACACTCTGCAGTAAAATATTACTTTACAGAGGGCTGGTTAGCTCGAAAGCTTTATCACATTAAGTCAAATTTGGCCTCCATTCCTCCAGACTTAAGAGTTCTAGCATTTCTTCAGCCATTTTCTTACTATATTGGCTTCATAGCGTCCTTCATGAGCCGGTTTGATCCTATTAGAATATGCTTCGCATCTTCCTATTCATCTAAACAGTTTGGTTATATAGGGGAAATATTATGTCTAAATCTGTGCAGGTACTTCGTAAATCATCCATGACCAATTAGAAACTGGATGCCGTAATAACTCCATCTAAAGGGTTGTAAAAGGGACAAGGTTATCTTCCCTTTAAACTGTTCTCTCATCGTGACTGCCGGGAAGTGCAGGGAAGTCCTTTTTTCCTTCGCTTTTATAGCTGCTGTCTGTCCTGGACACTCGAGATGGCGAAAGTATATCTGCCTTATTTCATCCGCTAATATGTCTATTGGTATTGCCGCCTTTATACCGCTTCATCAGATACTGTCTTGAAGCTACCTATCTGTCTAATCGCACTTAGACGATACACCGAGGACAGTATTTAGCTTATCGTTCCCACGGAGAGTGTCTCCGACCATTTGGGTTAAGCAAGTAGCATTATCGACGTTACTATCGCTGAAATTATCCTCTTCTTGAATGAACCTGGTCCTCTAATATTTGGCATCATCCTTGCCAGTGCTTCCTGCGTTACAGATGCATTTTCGCCGATGTATTTTACGTGCTCCTTGAAATTCAACCTGTCATCGATAATTACTCCCTCTTTGATTCCATTTCTGTGCTTCCAACGGTCACTTCCACCTTCTCCTTTATCTTCCGGCCGCTTATCAAGACGGCTTACGTTTTATGTGCAACAAGTGTCAAACCTGCCTCATCCAGCCATTCTCCAACATTTCGAATCGCTGTGTTAGATTTTTCCTCCCTTTCTTGTACCGTCTACCGGCTACCGAGACTATCGACAATGTCATTTGCAAAGCCCACCACCACACACACCACTTATGTTGTGTGCATTAATTTTATACATGAGTGGCGGGACCTACAGTTTAAAGTCAACTCCGAACGACACATTTTTTGAGAAGCATTCCAAGGCAATTTTTTACTCTCAGAGTTTTTGCCAGAAATCTGCTGAGAGGAAGTCACCGTAAAATTATTTTCAAATTTTCGTTTTGATGTCTGACCTGGGATTCGAACTCGGGTCTTTCGTCTAATAAGCCAACACACTACCTACTAGACCACGGCGACCTCGAAAGCCCACAATCGTGAAGGGTTGTAGTGATCAATTATGTGTGCCTGTATGTACTCGTATGTCTTTGAATCAAGTGCGGATTATTTCATTATTCTCTAAACTGACCAATTCCTTTACTAAAGTGTTGTTTATCTTTGAATTCCTTTATAACTCTGGATCTCTATTATAAGTGTGTTCATGTGGGTGTGTTCTAACATTTATTTTTCTTTCCTTCATACACACACAAAATGTAGAAGAGATTCATGTATGGACGTACGTACACCCTGGCCAAGCAAGTTCTAATTACATTTCCTGTCGATGTTCTCTACTCTAAGAGGGTATGTATGTGTGTGTGTGTAAGTGTTTAAAAAATATTTTAAAATCTATTTTACAATATATGTTGTATGTATGTATGTATTTGTGTATGTATTTGTGTATGTACACCAGTTATAAAGTTCAATTAGTTTCCATAACATGTTTTGCTTTTTCTTCAAGTTTCTGGTTTTTTTCTCTTCAATTTTTTTTGTTGTTTTTTTTTATTGCTTCTGTAAAGGATTTTTTTTTTTTTGAAAGGATACAATATCTATTGTTGTTGTTAAAATGTTTTTTATTTAAAATTTATTTTTTCTTTTTTTTTTATTAAAGGGTTTACAATTAAGAAAACATTTTCATTTCAATTTATTATCTTCAGTTATTCATTGTAATGGCTGGCTTACCCTTGGTTTTTAATATTTTTTTTTGCTTCTTTTCTTCTTCTGCAATATGTTTTTAAAGTTTTTTTGGTTGTTAAAGAGAAAAAAAAACAATAACAAGTACAACAACATCATAAAAAAATAAAGGGAAAATAAATAAAGAAAAATATTGTAAAAATTTATTACAAAAATGTATCTACGTATGTACGTATGTGTGTAAACATTGGTCGAGTTGCTTTTCTTTTATAATTTTTTTCTGTTCTTTTTTCTAAGGCCCTTGTAAAATGCTGCACACAAGTTGTTGCAAGTTGCTTAACTTATAATAGGGTAAACAACAAAAACAGTTTGTCTTGCTGTTACTTTTAAGGTTCCTACTTCAAATGCCTTTTTTTCAAATTCAAAATAAAAACAAATCCTTCAAATGCACTCGTAAATATGGGTGGATATCTTCTCTCTAAAACTTTGTAATCAATCATCGCTTAGAAAAAAAAAAGGAAGAACAGAACAAAAGAAATTTAAAAAAACATTTTTCTATTGCAGATAAAAGGATTGCAATTCCACATGCGAGGTTGTTTAATAAGTCACAATATTATTTCGAAATTTGTCAAATACATCTCACATCTTACATATCACACGATATGCTGTGAGAACTTTTCTTCCAGAAATAGATTCTATAATTCCGTTCTATACACTCTATTGCACTTCGCTGCTGACCAGCGTAATTGAAATTCTATGAAGGCATCGGTCCAATTTTTAAGCAGATTATCGATTGTGGGCAGCGGGCCATGTTAAACGAATTTTTGTTCACAAAAATTAAAGAGGAGGTTTCAACAGGACGGCGCCTCTTGCCACACAGCCGCAGCCATACTTGTTGTTTTGCGCCCTATTTTTGAAGATCGCATTACATACATACATAATTGGCCATTACAATCCTTCAGTCAGGATTACGACCTAGCTTCTCACACCACTTATGTTGTGTGTATTACTTTTATACGAAAGTGGCGGGACCTACAGTTTAAAGTCGACTCCGAGCGACAGATTTTGAGAAGCTTTTCATGGCAATTTTTACTCTCAGAGTCTTTGCCAGAAATCTGCTGACAGGAAGTCGCCGAAGAAATATTTTTTCGTTCTGATGTCTGACCTGGGATTCGAACCCGGGCCTTTCGTCTAATAAGCCAACAAACTACCCACTAGACCACGGCGACTTCGCATTATCGCACCGCAAAGCTGATGTCGTTTGACCCCCCCGGAAATGCGATGTGACACCGTTGGACTATTATTTATGGGGTGCCGTTAAAGATAAGTGTTACGCCGACAAGCCAGAGACAACTGACACTTTAAACGACAATATTCCTAAAGCCATTGATGAAATACAGCTGCACACAATCGATAATGTGCTTAAAAATTGAAGCGATCGTATAGGCTACTGCATGGCCAGCCGAGTTAGCCATTTGAATGAAATTATTTTCCATTATTAACCGGAAGGATTTTACTTTCAAATAAAAGAAAATAAATTTGGGAAATTATTCAGTAGTTCTTTTTTACAGCATTTTCAAAAAAAAAAAACAAAAGTTATTTAGCGGACCCTTTAGTAGATCGTATATTAGTAAGTGTTTCAACCCTTATCCCATCCCAGACACCTCCAGGAAATATTTCCTTAGGCAACTACCTATCAGCTGTCTTCTGGGAAAAAAACTCTGCGAATACAATAAAACTACCTTGAAACATCTTTCAAAACTTAGGCATAGGTATCATCTTTAAACTGCATACACAAAATGGGTGCTGCAAGAAATAAGGTTTGTAACCTGACTAAAGGATTGTAATTACCAAATAAGTAAGTAAACCATTACTGATGTTTTCCTTTCGAAATTTTACATTCTCTAGGGTCTGAGATCTAAGAATTCAGACCAAATCCTCTTAAATCCTCATATACATGGCTTTTATGTTTTGGGTTTCCCTAAAATTTCCATGTCTGGTCATTACAAAACTTCAGTCAGGATTACAACCTAGCTTCTCAGACCGCTAATGCTGTGTGTGTTTATTTTATACATGAGGGGCGAGAACTACAGTTTAAAGTCTTCTTGTTTCTCAAAAATCTGTCGTTCGGAGTTGACTTTAAACTGTAGGTCCCGCCACTTCTGCATAAGTGGTGTGAGAAACAGCAGGCTTCTTGGAGACGATTGTTGTAAACTGTCTAATGGTGAAGGTATAGTACTGGCCATTTTATAGTCACCAGCAGTAACTCATTTCCTTACCGTTCGCCTTTTCCCTCTCTCTTTCCACCTTTCCTAAAAATCTGCACAATGCACTGCATGAGTAGGGGTCATCCCCTGAGGGCTAGTTTTATAAAAAAAAAGAAAAAAGAAGGCAACTCCGGATTACAGTTTTTGACAAGCTTTTCATGACAATTTTATTTGCTCTCAGAGTTTGTGGCAAAAATCTGCTGAGAGGAAGTCGCCGAAGAAATATTTTCATATTTTCGTTTTGATATCTGACCTGGGATTTGAAGCATGGTCATAAGACTAATAGATCAATGCACTACCTACTAGATTATGGCAGTACTACTGTGTTAGGTTAACAGAATTTAGGGATTGTACTGTTTAGCTTCCTCTTTTTTCACTTCAAGGTAGCTCCTGCATACACATAACTTTTCATAAAATATTCAAAACATTAGAGTTTCCCTGGATTCGTTCTAGTATAACGTCCTATAAGGCTAACGAGAAGAATACATAGATTTTCGTAATTATAAGGAGAATATGCACATCCCAGGTCAGACATCAAAACGAAAAATATTTCTTCGGCGACTTCCTCTCAGCAGATTTCTGGCAAAGACTCTGAGAGTAAAAATTGCCATGAAAAGCTTCTCAAAAATCTGTCGTTCGGAGTCGACTTTAAAACTGTAGGTCCCGCCACTTATATGGATAAAATTAACGCACACAGCATAAGTGGTGTGAGAAGCTAGGTCCTAATCCTGACTGAAGGGTTGTAATGGCCAATTATGTATGTATGTATAGACTGGTGGAACCCTTAAGTCACTCAAATTAATTTTATTTTACTTTCAGGCTTTTTGATAGAAGACTGCTGTAAGCAAATCGCCAAAGGAAAAAATTTGTTTTCTCTTTGTATTTATGGCTGAGTCGGGGGTTGAACCAGACTAACTTTTAGGCTACGGTCAGATTAGAATATTTATTCTAAGGAGAACATTTTATTAGCTGTAGGATCATCTTATACTCAATGCCAAGCAATTTATTTCAATATTTCAAGTGCATATCCTTTTATCCTGCCATCCTGTTTGATGTTCAAAAAAAAACACATTCACAATCAAGTACCGTGTGAGTCTTTTAATATGGAAATGAATTGTGTCATCAGCTATTCATGCCTTATTAATTAATTAAAAAAAATTTAATTTGTTTTTGTTGTTATTGTTGTTGTTGCAAACGAATAGATAATTAAACTTTTAATATGACAATTAAATATGAATTAATTTTATTAAAAAACAAACAAAAAAACGGAGAGTTTTTTCACACTTTTTACATTTTGAATATGAGCGTAGGTAGAGTGAGTGAGTGAGTGGGTGAGTGAGTGAGTGAGTGTTTAATTTGATGTGTTGTGTGCAAAATAGTAAAATTTTTTAAAACCGCAATTAAAACAATTTAAATTGCCAATGAAGACAACGAGGCATGTAAACATTTGTAATGACACTTAGCAGACACACCACTCGCTGCAATTCGAATAAGCTATGGGCCACTATCGGACAAATATTTCTTTGGCAATTTCCTTCTTCCATAGTCTCCTGGCAAAAATCTCTGGTAGTAATACAAACAATTGCCAGGAAAAGTTTCTCCTAAAAATCTATTGTTCAGAGTCAACTTTATATTGTAACGGAAAATGGAAAAATCTAGATACTGGTGTTTTGCTTTTACATCGTTTATTTGTAAAACTTGTTTACAAATAATCGTGCTGCGTAATATACGAACAACCACCAGTATAAAGAAAGTGATAAAGAAGTAAACAAAAATATACCAACAAACACCACAAGAATAAATGTAAACAAAATACACAAACAATAATTATGAAACAACGATGTTTACGTTTACAGAGATCTCGAGAAGTCGCAGCCACGAACCAGACTATGTACAAGACAAAGCTGGTAAATGGAACCAGTAAAAATTCAGTCAGTCTTGTGTAAAGAAGCGCGGTGTTTGAAGAGAATAATCTTCGTTATAAAGATGTGTCGAAGATTTGTTATTGTTTATGCAATAGAGTGTAAACAGGGGAATAACAAAGGAAAGCAATTGTTGTTGTTTACATCAAGTTGTGAACAGTGGCACACAGAAACTAAACAGTAATTATTATTTTTTTTTTATTTACAATTTACGGGCTGATATTTTAAACGCTTTTAAAAGGTTTAAACGTAACAATACTGTAGGTCCCGTCAATCATAGTTAATCCTTAGCGGCTATATTAATTTTATATACTGGTGTCATGTTGGTCAGAATAAAGCTTTGGTGGCTAAGAGCAGAGGGTTAAAATTAGCATACACAACAAGAGTGATATTAGAAAGTAGGTGGTTAACTTGGATAGTGGGTTATAATGACTAAATGAATTAAGTATGTCTTGGAATTAAAAAAATCGTAAAAGTTTTGAGTTCCTATTATGATCGACACTAGCTAATATAAGTCCCGCCACTAACGTATACAATTAACATACAAAATAGAAGTGAGGTTAGAAGGTAGGTTGTAATCTTGGCTAAATAATTGTAATGACTATTTAAGTTAAGTCAAGTGTTGTTTATTTACAGTAACTGCCTGTTATGGTGTACACCAGAGCCAGCCAAAGTTTATCTATGCTCTACCTTCACAGTATTTGTCATAGGCGGAATATGAATTCCAATGAAGTTAGCTGCAAAAGAAAAAAAACTTGTTTCTTTATAATTTTATTCAAATCACGTGGAGTGTTTATTTTATTTTTCAAATAATTTCTGTTTATCAACAATAACAATGACAATATTTGACTAATAAAATCCAACTAGATGGCCCGTACGAATATTTCGCATCGTTAGTTGTCATTTTTAAAACATATAACCATACTGACAACAGTATTATTATGCAGTTCTATATAAAATCTAATTTTTATCAATGAAAATATTAATTTTTCAATTTCTAATTATTTTTCGCCATTAGTGTTAGATATAAGCTTTAAAATGAGATATCATTCATTAAATTTGATGCGGTGATATGGGAGATATTTGCAACCGACAAAAAAGTGTTTTAGAAATAATATAAAATCCAATTCATTCATCCACTTCAGTCATTCATTCAGTCATTCATTGTTTTTGGTCTTTTAAACAGCAACACTTTTGCAACATATTGTAGCTCTGGTTGTTGTTGTTGTATTTTAATTTTATAAACATTGTTAAGAATACTGTTAATTACTTTAAATAACTGTTAATTAAAGGCCAACAGATTTGGTTTATAAACACAAAGTCACTCACAAACACACAAAAACAACTGCGATTACCATTACCAGTACCAGTGCCACTACAAGGAATGTTATCGACTGTCAGTGTTTACAAGCAAGGAAGGAAAGAAGAAAATCTCCGACTTAAGTCAACATATGGAAATAAGACACACACAGAATAACAACAACAACAAAAATAAGAAAAGAAAGAAGAAGACTCTACCGAAAACAAACAATTTCATGCGTTAAATGAAAAGAATTTTCAGTTATAAGGCAGCCAGGCAGTCAGGCAGGCAGGCAGGCACTCAGGCAGGCATGAGCATGAACATCTGACAACACAAACTCGATTGTTGAAAGGGGACCAAAGTCAAGCTGTCAAGTGAGTTCAATTAAAATGAAAAAAAAAGTGGGGAACAAAATTAAAATTTTAAAATAAAACGAAATGCCAACATTAAATGAAAAATAAACAGGAAGACAGACGAGAAGGAGAGACTGTCTTACGAATTTTTTTTTTTTAATAACAAAAAACAAGAAGAAGAAACATTAAAAATTAATATTCAAAAGGTTTGCCCTCAAAAAGCCTTAATAACAGTGGTGGCTGTAGGAATGAAGACATTGAAATTTATTTGTTTAACTTGAATTGAAAACTAAAATCTATGCCACGGTCCTTAAGTATAAGGAAACTGATACGAGGGAAGTTCTTTTGGAGAAACGAAACTGAAGAGTTCTTTCGCTAGCCACAGTCCCATTCGTCTGATTACAAATTGCACTACCAGGCTAGGCTTCCTAAGTTCTAGTCCGTGTAACAAAAAATTAGAAAGATTTTCTTACAGAGCCTGTGTAAAAAAAAGCTATTGAAGGCCAGGCAGTTTAGTACGTAATATACAAACATAATTGGCCATTACAACCCTTCAGTCAGGATTACGACCTAGCTTCTCACACCACTTATGTTGTGTGCGTTAATTTTATAGATGAGCGGTGGGACCTACAGTTTAAAGTCGACTCCGAACGACAGATATTTGAGAAGCTTTTCATGGCAATTTTTACTCTCAGAGTCTTTGCCAGAAATGTGCTGAGAGGAAGTCGCCGAAGAAATATTTTTCGTTTTGTTGTCTGACCTGGGATTCGAACCCGGGCCTTTTGCCTAATAAGCCAACACACTACCCACTAGACTACGGCGACTTCAAATTACTATTAAGCGACCCTGTATTACCACACTTTGCACAAAAACATATAATCATAATGATAAGAGTATTATCATGCAGTTCTATATTAAATATAATTTTTATCAATGAAAATATTAATTTTTCAATTTCTAATTATTTTTTGCCATTAGTGTTAGATATAAGCTTTAAAATGAGATATCATTCATTAAATTTGATGCGGTAGTATGGGAGATAATTGCAACCGACAAAAAAAAGTACTTTAGAAATATTATATTTGACGATCCTGCAGTCTTTAGAGTATTCGTGAGAAAAGTCCTACGTAAGATCTTCGGTCCAGTGTGAGTTGGCGATGATTTCCGCATCCAATGCAACAGTGGTCTGACATGAACGTTGTAAAGCTACCTTCTGGACTTTAGTTTTTTTATGATTTTTTTTATAACCGAAAGGGAGACCGTATTATCGATTCAAATAAAGATTTCATGGATTTTTCTAAATTTTCTGAATTTTGTGTCTCTTTTTTTTTTGAAAAATTTTCCTAAAGCTCTTAAAGAGTCACCCATTATAAGAAAAATGCTACGAGAAACGAATTTTTGGGTGAACTACACGAAGAACTCCTTTTCCAGTTGTAGCAGACTGTATAAAGGAGCCCAATTTTTTTGTTAGGAACTGTAAAACCATGCTCGGTCCCTTAAGAAAAATTTTATTACTGGGCCTGTATTAAAATAAACATTTCCTGGGCACTTATTGTTTCCGCTTTCGTAATTTCCTTTTCTGTACTTATATTTCTGGCTTCTACTGTATATTTTGAATATGCTTAAGTCCACATATTTAATGTGGTTTTTATTTTGTAACAACATTGAAATTGTTTGTCTTTTTTTGCTCTGCCCTCTGTAAAGTTCATCTTTATTATGGTAATGATAATGACAATGGTTCTGGCTATGGCTATGGCTATGTAGATGAAGATAGCTATGGCTATGGTAATGGCTATGCTTGATGGTGATGGTAATGTTTTACTGGTGATGATAATGACTATCATTTGTAAATTGTTTAGACTTCAAAATGAACGCAGATATTTGCATAATTATTAGGATTTCTATTGTGCGTGTCTCATGACTCGAGTGTAGTCATGACTGCATCTTTAAAAATATTTTTTTCGTTCTCTCTTTTTCTTAACTTTAGTATAGGCTCTCCCTCTCTCTCTCTTTCCCTCAATTGGCCCTGTTGTTATTAATAATAATTGCGTATAAATGTTGAGATAAAAGATGAAGAAAAATTCTTATTAAAATTTAAATTTCTTTTTTTGGGTCGCAGGTTTTTGAAACAAAATATCATGTGCCTTAATAAAGGGTGTGCACAATGTAATGTGGTTGTGGCAAAAAATTCTGTTTTTAATTATTTCTTACAACATTTTGGATAAGAAGATGATTTTGTGAATTTAAAGAAGAAAAATTTTAAAAGTTTTTACCTTGGCAAGCTATTATCACGCACAAGTCTGGCTATTATCACTAAGGACCCGAATTATATCGATATTTATATTAAGGAGAGACTGATTGGAACATTACCGCATACTGGGCATTAACGCCTCGAGGACTGCGCGCTCCAGTACATTTCGAAAGCTGGACGTTAGCGAGCTGCGATCACCACATAGGACATCTCAGGCGTTCTCCGCTTAACTCTCGGATAAGCTCCATCGATCTCCATTAAATATCAACGAATTTGGTGGACTGTGGGCGAACATCTCCCACTTCTTGCATACTACTGCGGAAACAGTCATTGGTTTCAAGCGCCCACCGCTACGAAATCTATGTTAAGATGGGGAGTGTCACGAGGCAGTTGCAGCGAAAAACTCCGCACACAAGAAAACGTTGCAGTCGGTTGCTACGCGAGCCATTATATAGAACTATAGAGATAGAGAAGAAGGGAAGAGTGACGTCTTTTCAGAGGCGAGAAAAGGGAGCAAGAAAGGGTGAGCGTGAGGAAGTCGAGATGCATAAGATGTAGGAATGACGCTAGAAAATTTGATCAAAAAGTCAAACGTCTAATCGAGGGTTAAAGGTTCGTTGCGTCTTCCTGCAAGGACGAGAATGGAAACTTGGTTACAGAGAACTACAGCGAGAGGAGAAGGGAAGAGTGAGGCCTCTTCGTACGCAAGAAAAGGGAGCAGGAAAAATCTGAGAGAGAGAAACTCGAGGTGCATAGATGGAAAAATGACGCTAGAAAATTGTATCAAATGGTTAAGCGTCTAATTCCTGCAAGGACGAGGATGGAAACCTGGTTACAGATCATCAAGGGTTACTGATGTTGCGAAGGACTCTGCTACTAGGCGATGATGATACCAATGCCGCCTCTAGAGATGTTGTTCCGAACCCAATTGATGATGACGACATGAAGCTTCCACCGCCAAGCCATGAAGAGGGCAAAGATGCTGTTATCCATCTTAAAAAAAAAAAAATAAAGCGGGAGGTCCTGATGGTTTACCGGTTGAATTGTTTTTGACCGGATGTAATGAGTTGGTAGGGCGCATGCACCAACTTATTTACAAAATATGACTAGAGGAAAGTATGTCCAACTATTGTAACCTCAGAGTCCTCTGTCCTATCTTTAAAAAATGAGATCCTGCGATATGTGCCAACTACAGGGGTATAAGCCTTCTCCCTACCGCATATAAGATTCCTGCAGGCGTATTGTGTAAACGATTGAAGCCACTTGTCAAAACACTGATTGGACCTTATCAGTGCGGCTTCAGGCCTGGCAAAACCACCATCGACCAGATCTTTACACTATGACAAATACTGGAAAAGGCCCACGAAACGAGAAACAAGTCGACACACACGATCTTTTTGTCGATAGCCTCATAAGAAATCGTATTTTTCCTGCAATGTCTGAGCTCGGTATAGCTTCGAAGCTGATAAGGCTACGCAGAGTGACGTTGAATAATTCCTACAGCTCCGTCAAGTTAGGAATGGACCTCTCCAGACCTTTTGATATCGTACGAGGTTTCAGACAAGGCGACGCCTTATCAGGCGACCTCTTCAACTTCGTCATGCAGAGTATTCTGCGAAAGGCAGGAGTGCATCGCAATGGTACTATTTTTTATAAAATTATCCAGTGGCTTGCGTATGCTGGCGACACCGACATCATAGGGCATACCAAACGAGATGTTACTGCTGCTTTTAATAGTATTGAACGAGAGTCTAAGAAACTGGGTCTGGCAGTAAATGAGGGCAAAACGAAGTACATGTTATCGATAAGTAGAGACGTGCGGTGTATTGATTCTCAGATTATGGACGATAACTATGCTTTTGATACAGTCAAGGAATTTATTTATCTTGGCTTCACCTTTACACTACCAAAAATGATGTCATTCTGGACGTCAAAGGCAGGTTTACACTTGCCAGCAGGTGCTACTATAATCTCAATAGGCAATTGAGTAGCAGAGACCTCTCTCATAGGACAAAACTAATACTCTACAAGACTCTCGTTCTCTGCGGGCTTTTTTGTGGCGCAGAAGCATGGACCCTATTAAGAACTGATACAGCAGCCTTGAGAGTATTCAAGAGAAAAGTTCTACGTAAGATCTTCGGTCCAGTGCGAGTTGGTGATGATTTCTGCATCCGATACAACAGTGAGCTGTATGAGCTTCTCAACGACATGGACGTTGTACAGCATATTAATATCCAGCGGCTGCGCTAGCTCGGCCATGTCGTTCGAATGGAGGTCGATGCTCCGGGGAGACGAGTGTTTGATGCGGGGATCTGAGGAAGTCGGCAAAGAGGACAACCTTGTATCCTTTGGAAGAACCAAATCGAAGAAACCTTGTTATCGATTGGTGTGATCAACTGGTGTAGGCGCGCAAGAAGCAGAGGCGCCTGGAAGGATGTGTTGCGACAGGCCGAAATCCGTTAATCGGATTATTATGGCCAATTTACTTACTTAATTGTAAGTATGTTTGAAACCGATCAACGGATAACCCTTTACATTAAATAGATACAAGATTATTAGATTTTTCAAACACAATTTATTTGAAAAATTTTTTCTTTTCATTTCTAGTATTAATTTGCGTTCAATTTAATTTACACACACTCTTTATTTACATCTGTATGCGTGTATGTATGTACGAGTATGTGTGTTTATGGAAATGCCAATGTAAATTTATAAATAGGCTTATTTTAATATCATATTTACTCTCTTTCGTTCTCTCTCTTGCTCTCTCGCACTCTATCTAATTTCCTGCACTCCTTACGTTTCCATGCCAGGCTTGCCTTTGTATGTGTTTACAAAATCTATAGAAAAACTAGGCCTTTAACAGCTCATACGCTAATATTTATTCATGTTTGTGTGTATGGCGTTTGCATGCGTTTGTTTATATTTGTTTAGCAGTATGAGTGTACATATGCATGTGTTTGCTTTGTAATGGTAATTGCTTATGTACTTGGAGTGTATAAATTTAAATTATTTTTTTTTCCTCATGCAGTCTCTCTTCTTACATACTTGTTATACTGTCACTAACACATATACACATACATATATGCATACTTGCTTTATTAATAGAAACCACTTGGAAAATTGCTCTCTCTCTCTCTCTCTCTCACACACATACGTACGTACATTAAACAATTGTTTATTATTGTTGAATTTTACCATAAAACATGTTTATGCATTAGAAATGCTGTGGATTGCTGTGGGTGTATGCGTATGCGTATGTGTATGTGTATTTAATTGGTTAAGTTAGTTATTTTTAACTGCTGTCGTTGTTGTTATTATTATGACTAGAAATATTCGTTTCATTCTCAATTTCAATTTCAATTTTATTTCATTTGAATTGTATGTTCGGTTGTGTTCGGTTGTGTTGTGTTTGATTGTATTTCCTTCTATACGCTTGTGTTCTGTTGTGTCGTATTGTTTTATGTTGTGAGTATATTTTAAGTGACAAAATATTTGTCGGTTTATGTTTTTGATATAAATTTCAAAAAATATCAAATAACTACACTATGCAACAAAATAAAATAAAAAAAATTAAATACATACTCGTAGTAGTGTAGGTTGTAAGTTTTGCTGAGTAGATCTTAAAAATATTTTTTTTATATTTCTCGAACCCTTTTAACTTGTTTTATTTGACAAAAACTGTTTATTTAGACTTTACGCATAAATTTCTGGATTATTCAAACAACTAGATGACCCGTGCGAATATTTCGCACCGTTAGTTGTCATTTTTGTAACATAAAAATAATTGCCAAAACCGCTTTTTACAACTTAATATGCATATTATATATAATTGACTTAGTAATAAACGGCATTATAGTAAATAGCGGTATTGCCAGAATGGATTTTAATACATACTATATTATGTAGAACTGCATTATTATTAAGCGAACCTGTATTACCACATTTGAACAAAAACATGTAATCACAATGACAACAGTATTATTGTGCAGTTCTATATAAAATATAATTTTTATCAATGAAAATATTAATTTTACAATTTCTTATTATTTTTCGCCATTAGTGTTAGATATAAGCTTTAAAATAAAATATCATTCATTAAATTTGATTTGGTGGTATGGGAGATATTTGCAACCGACAAAAAAAGTGCTTTAGAAATAATATATATGATTCTGATCCGATTTCCAAAATTTAAATCTTATTGGAAAGTAGAGAGATTCCTTCATAAGGTTTGCCAACAAGTTGTATAGGTTTTAAGCAAAGGAATTACTTGTCAATTGTTTCAATCTCTCAAGTTACCATTTTTTGGTAACTTTGGTAGTCTTTTTTCCTACCAAACTGATATTGTTGTGTTACCAAAGAAGTTGACCTGCGGCTTCTATGTCTACCCGTACAAATTCATCGATCATTGCCTGCTGCCACTTTGCGGTAACTCGATAGCCTTTCTTCCTTCCAAACTGTTGTTATATGGGGTTGTAGAAGATTTTTCTATGGCTTCTATGGCTATCCGTCGAATTTCGATTTTCACCTGCTTTCTTATTGTTTCTTAAGTTCCCAATGACCTTTTTTATCTCATTTTTACTGGGAGGATGGCATGATATTCGTAATATATTTTCTGTCGAATGTTTTCTTGATCTAAAATCGTTTGTTTGACCAGGACAGGCCCTTAATAGTAATATTTTATGTATTTTATTGCCGAATACTTGTTATTGTAAATGTTGTTTGCCATACTATAAGCACAGCATATTACATTCAGTCAAACCACAGCAATGAGTCAAAGAGAACACAACATTCAAACCTTCAAACCATAACAACAACAACAATAATGACAACAGTGAAAGTATACCCGAGTAACTAAAGGCAGGCTGCCGGCCAAATAGGAGTTACATAGAAGAATTTACGGACTATAGTAGAACAATCTCTTGAATGGAGTACTCCTCTGTTATTATTAGACGTGAGACCACTAGTCAGAAATCTCCAACAAAACGAACATTGAAGGAAATATTTCTCCGAAGATTTTGTCTCACCAGATTACTGGCAAAAACTCTGACAGTAAAAATAAAATTGCTATGAAAAGTTTCTCAAGAATCTGTCGTCCGGAGTCGACTTTAAACTGTAGGTCCCGACACTCTCGTATAAAATTAACGCACACAACATAAGTGGTGTTAGAAACTAGATTGTAATCCGTGATTGAAGGGTTGTAATAATCAATTAGCCAAGGGGCGTAATGAAAAAAATTTACATCTTAAAAATTTTTTTTTTTTATGAAAAAACTTTTTCTCCCACCCAACATTACTGCATTCATGTTCTAACAGATGCTGTTAAAAATATTTCTTTTTTTTTTTGTTTTGTTTTTTTGTATCGTAATTTCTTTTATTTTTGTGTCATCCATAAACAATATTAAATAATGACACATGCCAGTGACAACACAGACACAGACACACACATAGACACAACGTATACAGTCTTGTCCAAATGGCACATAATTTTAACCCAGTTTAAGAAGTTTATGTTTATGGCTTCAATAAAATGAATGCAAGCAACCTCATTTAACAAAGATGTGTGCACATACACACTCTAACATAACATATTTGTGAGTAAGGGTGTGTGACTGTGTGTGTGTGTTTAAAGTGTAACTGTATATGAAATATTAAATTAATGGCGGTCAATGGAATTTGCTTTGCTTTGGTTTGGTTTGTTCGTTTGCTTGTTTGGTATGGGCTTACAATACGACTCAAATGGCAGGAGTATCAACTATAAATACCAGCATAAATGTGAGTAAGTGTAGACACACATACTCTTGCATACACAACTGCATTTAAAGGGAGGATTTACTCTCTCTCTCTCTCTTTTTCTTGCTCTCTTTCTGCTATTATTTGTCTCGTGTGCTGTAAAAAAAAAATTCAAATGTTTTATGATTGCCTATACATATGCAGAGCCAATAATCCCTGTAGGAAATCAAACTAATTTTAAAGTAACGTGAACTGGTTTTTATTTAAGCACAACTAGTTGATTAAGTGACTTTTTCCTTGTTGCCGACTTATTATTTTAAACCTAAGGCATGTCCCTAGGCGGTAGTCATTGGTCATCTCTGATGACTGTTTTAAATTGACTACAAATTACTTATTTTTCAATCAATTTTTCAAACTCAAATATTAGTTTTACACTAAATTACTTAAAAACCACTTTTTTTTTTTAATAATATACATTTTTACAGAGCCGTTAGTTTAATTTCTAAATTACTAAGAAAAAGATATAATACAAAAAACTTAAAAGAAAATTCATGTACATTTCAGGACTTAAAATAAAAGTTGTAATAAAAAGAAGTTAAATGAAAAGAATACTTCTCTATACATTCGAAAGTTTGTACTGAAGGAAAATTCAAAAGTAAAATATTATTAAGCAATATTATTAAGTTTTTTTTCCAAAACAAACGTAATGAAAATGCCGTTTTTTAATAACAGCTAAGGCGTTGCGTAATTCTTTGTCTAGGCCATCACAGAGAGGCCAAAGTGCATCATCCATCAATGCATTAAAAACTTTTTTGTAATCCTTCAAGCTCTTTTTGCCGTGAGTGCCATCAATATTTATAGCAAGATTCAATTGCAGAGATAAAATTGTCGTTAAAGTTTTTGGCATTTCCCTTTCAGTGATAATTTCATGGCATTGGTCTGCAAAAATGCACAAAAATTTGGAAAATGATAAAAGTAGAGGCGAATAAAAACTCACGTGAGCGCCCTGGTAGTCTAGTGGGTAATAAAAACTCACGTAAATTTGCTGATTTTTATCGATTATGTTATCATTGCAAAAGTAGTTTTAATCGCCACATTGCGTTTTTCCTGTCGAACAAGGCTTTCGGTCACTACTTTTTGGGTAGACAATGCTGCCATTATAATCTCATTTTGAGCTCTGTTTGAGCTCCTTAATTTCGCCTTGAAATATAAATATTTATCAGAAAATCGTGAAATTTTGTTAGACAAAATATATTTTCATTTTACCTGTTATTTTTGATAATTTGGCATTCATTTCAGAAAATTTGACAACAAATTGGGGAACATTGGCATCATCATTTTCTGTACCTTTATCTGTTAAAATACAACATAAATAATAACGAATATTTTTACGATTGTACAAGGATACTTACCAGCAGTGCTCAGATAAATGCGCTTCATAATTGCTAGTACAAGTATAGATTTGGTATATACACACATTGTTTTATTTAGATTTTTAATGAACTATTTTATTTCACTATCACTTCAATATCACTTTCAAATTATTGCAATCATTTACTTGGGTTTTTTCCCATTTTTTTTTAATAAAATTGAGCACCACCTAAAATACCGTATTTGCTGTGATTGACATTTGATTTACCGAGACATGCTTCCTTTGTTTTATTATTGTTTTCTTACATTTTCTTATTTTGCTTTCCTCTTTTCATTCTTACTTTTGTTTCTATTCAATATGTTTGGTTGATATCTGCATGAGATTTAAACCAATTTGTAGTCCAATTGCAGAATAGTTAATTTATAATTTGCGTTTTTATCAATCGACTACTTTATTTACTACAGGGATGTCTACATGTGTGCATGTAAGTCTGTATGTGTGTGCGTGTGTTTAAGTACATGTAAAAGGTAACCCTGTGTGCATGTAAATGGTATTGTATACGATGGTGACTATGGCTATGACGACAACGACGAATATTTCTTGTATGTTGTACGTTTGTACGTACGAATATGAATTGTTTTCTACAAATTGGATTATTGTTGTTATTGTTGTAATTTCAGTTGTTGTTGTTATAGTTATTACTGCAACATTGTATTTTACTAACACATATAAATTGTTATTTTTTTTGTTATTGTAATTGTTGTTATATGTTGTAATATGTATTTGCAACAGCTGTTTATGCTCTTTGGCTGCATGCAACTAACTGTTGACTTTTATAGTACACTGTCCATACATGGCTGCATATGTATAAAATAGCAAAAGAAAGAGAAAGATAGAAAGATAGAAAGAGAGAGAGAGAGACAATGCTTTTCGTATTATTACAAGTACACGTAAGTGTATGCGTTTTACAACATTTTAACTACCAATACAATATATGCACACACACACACACTCGAGCGAGAGACAGTCGACTTTGACATTTAATATTTTATTGTTAATTGGAATTTAAATTCATCACAGACGCTCCTATCATTGTCAAAATATTGTTGCATGTTGCTGATGCTGCTGCTGATGTTGCTGCTGCTATTACTTTTTGTTGTTGTTATTGTTATTGTATTGCATATGCCAGCAATACGTTAAAATGATAAATTTTGTTGTAATGTATTGTGTAGTATTTGTTGCTGCTGTTGTCAGACATTGTAGATCTTTATAATGGCAATGGCAATGGCAATCGAATAAAATGATACACTGGTCAACGCACTATCAAGGGAAGACTCATACCGAGCATAGGCGTATGGACCAAAAGAAGACACGGTCAGGTGAACTTCCACCTGATACAATTGCTAACGTCTTATGAATATTATAAGGCATATCTCTTTAAGTTTGGTCATGTCCAGAATGCCATAATGAAACAGAGATGGCGCAGCTTGTTTTCTTTACTTGCCCACGATATATTGTTCAACGAAATTACCTGGAGAGAACAATAGAATTCCAGGTAACGCCCGAGAATATAGTTAATCTGATATTAATCCCAGGTCAGACATCAAAACGAAAAATATTTCTTCGGCGACTTCCTCTCAGCAGATTTCTGGCAAAGACTCTGAGAGTAAAAATTGCCATGAAAAGCTTCTCAAAAATCTGTCGTTCGGAGTCGACTTTAAACTGTAGGTCCCGCCACTCATGTATAAAATTAACGCACACAACATAAGTGGTGTGAGAAACTAGGTCGTAATCCTGACAGAAGGGTTGTAATGGCCAATTATGTATGTTATGTATGGATATTAACCTCATGTGACAATTGGAACGCAGTATGTGTTTTCGTAAGGAATGTATTAACGCAGCAAAGATTGCTTGAGCGAGCAAGATCAGCAGAATTTAAAGGCAGCACTTGCTGAATCTCCAACCCCCCTGAAGTAATACTTCATTATGGTCCCGGGGGGCAAATGATTGAAAGTGTGACAAACTAGAATGGGTTTAGTAAGTATGCATTTAGCAAGCCGAGAGTAAGTCTTGTGGCGAATCAGGCACATTCGTAAGCCGGGCTACTAATGTCTTTCGAAGATTCCCAACCTTTAGCTCTTAAAGCTATAAAAAAAAACTGGTCAACGTAATACTACATGTACAATGTGTCAACAAAGATGCCTTTGTCTAGTAGGGTTATACAGACAGAAAACTATGGTTCAAACCGCAGCTCAGACATTAAAATTATAAACAAAATCTACAAAAACAAAACAAAACAATGAACTTGTTTACAAATTATCGTACTAATTAGGTTAGAGGAGGTGCACCTGTCGGTCAAGACAAGTACAGTACCCGGAGGTCGAAATTGACCCATTGTACCAAATACTAATTAATATAACAATAAAAGACAGCATAAAAAATTGTAAACAAGTAAACAAAATTACAACAACAAACACTAGAATAAATAAAAACAATGATGTTTACATTTCTAGGAAGTGATGTCATGAACATTTACCTTCAAAAACATTCATTAGACTGTTTACTCGGTCATTTAAAAGCCAAGGCAAAGCAAGGGACTGCAGTTAGTAAAAATTCAGTTAGTCTTGTGTAAAGACGCGGTGCGTTTAAAGAAAGTAATCATGGTTTAAAGATCTCCGTTACAAAGATCTATTGTTTACTAATTGCAATTGTTTATGCAAATGCCATAAACAGTGAAATAACAAAAAAAAGCAATTGTTGTTGGTTACATAAAGTTGTAAACTGGGAGACACAGAGTTTTAGGAATAGTAAAGAATTTTAATTGAAACTATACACTAAATTTATGTTTATTTGCACCAGTTTTCAGCGAAATCGCCCACTGCTGATAATGTGAGAAACTAAATTGTAATCCTGACTGAAGAGGTGTAATGACCAATTAAATAGGAAGAAGAACGCTACACCATAACGTTACATGCGTTATTTTAGTTTACTCCCGTAAATTCAATCCCTCCAAAGGATGGTTTGAAGCGAAGAGAGTGAAACAGTTCGTCGATTACCCTGATGCGTTCTTGGACAATTCAGGCATGAGTTTGACATTCCTTCTATAAAGGAACTAGCAAATGTTGTGGACAAAGTATAATATGCACCAGAAATGCTGAGGACAAACATAAAATACAAGGTATTAAGAAAGAGTTCTGAAATCTATAGTCCGAGTAGAAAACACTGGAAATTTCTAGTACAGTTAGTTACAAAATGTAATGCCCATCTAGAAAAAAAACTTATTAAAGATCATATGGCACAGTGTTGCATTTTTTGTGCTCGCTACTGTATTTCCTATACTTTTAACTCATTCCTCTGTTTGGACATACAAGTACACGTAAGTGTACTTGCATTTTACAACATTTTAACTACCAATACACATATATATACGCACACACACACACACAAACACACACACACTCGAGCGAGAGACAGTCGACTTTGACATTTAATATTTTATTGTTAATTGGAATTTAAATTCATCACAGACTCTCCTATCATTGTCAAAATATTGTTGCATGTTGCTGATGCTGCTGCTGTTGTTGCTGTTGTTGTTGTTATTGTTATTGTATTGCATATGCCAGCAATACGTTAAAATGATAAATTTTGTTGTAATGTATTGTGTAGTATTTGTTGCTGCTATTGTCAGACATTGTAGATCTTTATAATGGCAATGGCCATCGAATAAAATAATACACTGGTCAACGCACTATCAAGGGAAGATGAACCCACAAACTCATACCGAGCATAGGCGTATGGACCAAAAGAAGACATGGTCAGATAAGCTTCCACCTGACACAGTTGTTAACGTCTTATGGATATTATAAGGCATATCTCTTTAAGTTTGGCCATGTCCAGAATGCCATAATGAAACAGAGATGGCGCAGCTTGTTTTCTTTACTTGCCCACGATATATTGTTCAACGAAATTACCTGGAGAGAACAATAGAATTCCAGGTAACGCCCGAGAATATAGTTAATCTTCTGTTAACCTCGTGTGGCAATTGGAACGCAGGAGGAATGTATTAACCCAGCAAAGATTGACTGAGCGAGCAAGGTCAGCAGAATTTAAAGGCAGCTCTCGTTGAATCTCCAACTCCCCTGAAGTAATACTTGATTATGGTCCCGCGGGGCAAATGGTTAAAAGTGTGACGAACAATGAACTTGTTTACAAATTATCGTACTAATTAATATAACAACAAATACCAGCATAAAAAAATTGTAAACAAGTAAACAAAAATACAACAACAGACACTACAAGAATAAACGTAAACAACGATAGAGATTTCAAGAAGGCCTTGAAAACATTCATCGGACTGTTTACTCGGTCATTTTAAAAGCCAAGAGAAAGCAAGGGACTGCAGTTAGTAAAAATTCAGTCAGTCTTGTGTGAAGACGCGGTGCGTTTCAAGAGAGTAATCTTGATGTGAAGATCTCCGTTACAAATAATTGTCGAATAGTTGTCTAGTAATTGTTATTTTTTATGCAAATGCCAAATTGTTGTTGTTTACATAAAGTTGTGAACATGTGGCACATAGAATCGTGGGAATTTGCCCATGAGGCATAAGAGCCATGCTCATATTATTATCAAGATTTCTTCTGATATCAGTTTACCTCCGTACAGTTTACGTGGCACATCCATATCGATTTTCTTTTTCATCCTTGTATCACTAGGGATTTGTCATTGATTATGGTCTCAAGGCTTGAAGTGTTGATGAGCTATGGAAACATCCTGGATACGACTCTGAGGGAGTTAGACTTACAAAAAACAAAATTCGTGCTCTTGATTAATTAATTCATGTTTCATAGAGAAGAGGCACAATCTTGTAAGAGAAGCGTGAACCAAGGACTTCTTAAATAAACAAAAAAAAAAAAATTTCGTTGCCTAGTGTAATTACAATTTTGTATGTAAATCTGTTCGTATGTTTGTATCATCATTTCTGTGATGAATATTTTATTCATATTGAAATAATAACAGCATGAAATATTACATTTTCTGGGTATTCATTCGTTCATTCGCTCGTCCATTCGTTCGTTGGTGTCAATTTTTCGAAAACTCTGGTTTCACCAGATTGAAGCAATGCCATGCAATATGGGAAAGGGCACAACAACAACAACAAAAACAAAAACATTCTTTTAAGGCTATTTTGTTGGCAGTAAATGATTGATGTTTTATTACAACAAAAAAACAACAAAAAAGTGTGTACAGAGTGTGTAATACTTCATTGGGAAACTAGTATAAAGAAATTAAAACAATCAAAACTAAATTGGCAGCGCCACTAAAACCGTCATTAAATTTTTTACATTAAAAAAAATTTTTAAAAACATTTAAGAATTTAAGAAAAATTCATATTTGGAAAAGCATTACTCGATGTACGAAGCAGAGATCAGCAATGAGTATTCAAAACGATGAGTAGAATCAAATCATACTCATAATTTCGGCTGCTTATTTTAATATCATGGAACCCTATGTATCTCATATTCAAAATATGAAGTACTCATCATACTTTCACACTTAACAACACGTATGATATTGTGGATTTCGACTCTTCATGACTCAACCTATACACGAATCACAAAATAAGTATGAATCGCGTACGAACACTAAAATACGTACTAAAGGGTCGTGTGTTTGATATGCTTGCTGCCCTGTCCTTTATGGCTAACAACTAAGACTGTAAATTCACTCGAATCATTTTTACGTCACGACAATATAAAAGGAAAGAGTCACAAAAATTCCAATTATTTGCAGCCAACATCGCGACCCAACATCACCGGGAATCATCGCTGCCACGAAGCTTATAATCCACTTGTAATTGGTTGTGCAACCACTCTCACCAACCTGCAACAATAGAAAAGACTGATTCCGTCAAGTGGACTGCTTTTATACGCTTTTCAATATGGGCTTTTCCTTATATTAATCACAGCAAGCGCTGCTATTTCAGATTCCGTTTCAAATTCAACGAAACAATACTTCTCTATTACAGTGTTGTATTTAACTAATGACAGTGTTGTATCCTTAAGAAAGTCTCACATGTTAGTGACGTACAATTCAATAGTAATCGGTATAATACAAAATAAAATATTGTTCAAATATAAATTCTAAAGTTATGAATCTAAATGGGTAAGGGTATGAATCAAACATATTTCAAATGGTATGAGTTTGATGTCAATGTTGCACGCATACTCATTGCAAATTGTACTTATAAATCAATGTTCTAGTGAGTAGGTTTCTATCAGACAGAGTACATAGTTAAAATTTAATATTGTTGACATACGAGTATATTCAAAATCTCATGAGTGCTTATGAGTAGCGAAAACAGCGATTGATTGTTGACCTCTGGTACGAACACGGCCCGATGGTAAGTAAGTGTTTTAACAGTAATTATGTTCATACATATAGCGGCTTAGTTGTTTGATTTACTGTAGGAAAGGCTGTATGGTTTTCAGGATACAGTATTCGTTGTGGCGATAGAAAAGTTTGAAAAAATACTTCTGACCACCCGCGAAGCCATAAACTAGTTACAAAGGTGCACAGAATATTCAACTGAAGTTTAATTAAAATCGTGACTGAATATGAATGCTAAAGACATACTTATACATATTGCTCTAGTCTTCACTGCTCACTAAGCCAAACCTAATGTTTTAGAGAATATTCAACGATAGATAAAGTTGTCAGCATATTCGGAAGATCGTTGGAATTATTAATTGAAATTTAGTGCTGGGATGGGGTGATCAAACTGGTATTGACAAAGAAAATTCGCAAGACTGGGTATACAAATGTGGTAGTAAATAAGGATGAGTAACATAAGAGTAGTCGAAAGTAGTCGAATCACTGTAACAGCGTAAATACAGTCGAACTTCTATAATTCGAACTTCTATTACTTGAAGTTTCTATAAGTTGAAACACATCTCATGGCAATATTAGATCTAGATTATTTGTAAATTTACTTCTTAAAATTGAAGTTTCTATAAATTGTAAAGTTTTTTTCTGGATAATGGTGATTCAATTTATAGAAGTTTGACTGTATATCGCACTTTTTATAACTGAGGGTAAACGTCAACAGTTTGTCAACTTCCAGAATATACTGTTTCATGATCTTTCTATGTAGTTATGCTACAATTACCATGTAAAAGGTTCTGACAAATCTGCCACTCATGTATAAAAATTAACACACACACCATAAGTTATGCGAGAAACTACGGCGTAATCCTGACTTAAGGGTTGTAATGATAAAATTTTGTATATACAGTAAGACCCCGCTTAATGCTGGGGATATGTTCCAATAAGTTCCAATGCTGTACAAAATAGCGTTAAACAAGGCTACTTAACACGTTATGTTATTACTTTAAGACTTCGGAAAGTACAGTTGGAAGTTTTATTTTGGTGAGAATAAGAAAAGAGCGTTCGAAAAGATACATAGTGTAGAGAGTTGCTATATAAAGCACCGCTTTTGATTGGTTCATGGCCGTTTCATTTGCATACATATACAACAAGTATAGAATACTGTGTGCGATTTAGGGGAATCCCAATACTACAGCGTAATACTGAAACAGTGTTAAGCGGTGCACATATGTATTGGAGCTTTAGCAAAACAACGCTAATGTCTTTACCTGATAGAACCTTAACAGTCCTTAACATGTTTCCTTTAAAACATTGATTTGACAACATCACGCGTTTTATTTTCCAAAAGGTACTTGAATTTATCTTGGATTGCTTCAGTTTAAGAAGAGATTTTTAGAATATTTTTATAAAAAAAAACGAATAAAGGGCTATTGATTTCATGGTTTCAAAAGTATGGAACTGGAATTCAACATCTATTAAACTAGGTTGTGAAACAAATTTTTTTCTTTTCAATTGAAGGTCTGACATTGACGAAAATGGATCGCGTAACCAACACAAAACACATAAAAATGGTTAAAACCTACTACCAAAAATGGTGCTGATTCTGCCACGCCCACTTATCGTGCTTTAAAAGGATATTATGGTTTACATAATCGTCCAACTAGACAAGCAATTGGCAAAATTGTGTAGAAATTTGAAAAGACTGGAGTGCTTACAAATATTGCAAGGCCCTTGTGCATCATTGTTTCGCTCGTTCCGCTGAAAATATCGCTATTGTAAGTGAAAGTGTTGCCAAAGACCCAAATGTGCCGATTCCGCGTCATTCTCAGGAATTAGGACTGTCTTAGGGCACATTATAAGGTATTTTGGATTTAGATCTACACCTACATCCATATAAAGTCCAGCTGACCATTCACAACTTCATGATATGTGAAATGGGTGCTTGAACAACAGGCGCTGTATGGCGAACAAAATCTTTCTTCAGCGATGAAGCACATTTCACACTCGGTGGTTATGTTAATAAACAAAATTGTCCTATTTGGCCTTAAGTAATTGAAGAGAGGCCATTACATCTAGAAAAAGTCACTGTTTGGTGCGTCTTTTTGGTAAGAAGGTGTGATTGGACCGTACTTCTTCGAAAACGACTATAGAACGACTGTCACCGTCAATTCGGAGCGTAATGGTCATATGATAACAGACTTTTTTGCCTGCTATTGAAGAATAGAATATTACTTGGAGAATATGTGGTTTCAACAAGACGGTGCCACATGCCACACACATACATAGATAGCTGGTCATTACAACCCTTCAGTTAGGATTATTGACCTAGTTTCTCATACTACTTATGTTGTGTGCGTTAATTTTATACATGAGTAGCGTGATCTACAGTTTAAAGTTGACTACGAACGACAGATTTTTGAGAAACTTTTCATAACAATTTTATTTACTCTCAGAGTTAAGGTCAGAAATACTTTTTGTAACTTATTTTAATATCTGGCCTGGGACTCGAACCCTGGCTTTACGTCTAATAAGCTAGCACACAACCTATTAGACCACGGCGACTTCAACATGCCACACAACTCGAGCGAATATGGCTTTATTGCAAGAGACATTGCCTGGTCGCGTAATTTCTCGTCGTGGCGATAGCAACTGGCCAACAAGATCATGCGATTTGTCACCATTAGACCTTTTTTTAAGGGGGCTACTTGAAAGACCGTGTTTATGCAGATAAACCTTCAACTCTTGAGCACTTAAAAACCAACATTCGTCAAGTTATGGTTGAGTTACGTACATACATACATAACTGGCCATTACAACCCTTCAGTCAGGAGGATTACGACCTAGCTTCTCACACCACTAATGTTGTGTGTGTTAATTTTATATATGAGTAGCGGGACCTACAGTTTAAAGTCAACTCCGAACGACAGATTTTTGAGAAACTTTTCATGGCAATTTTTACTCTCAGAGTTTTTGCCAGAAATCTGCTGAGAGGAAGTCGCCGAAGAAATATTTTTCGTTTTGATGTCTAACCTGGCTGAGTTACCGCCCAATACTTGTATGTGTCAAAAAGTGGTCGAAAATTACCTCAAAAGAATCAATGCTGGCAACACTTCGCGTGCGGGGAGATCATTTAAATGATGTCGTATTTCATAAATAATGTCAACAACGGTCAAACTTTACAATAAAAATAAAAATTATCCTGAAAAAATATTTTTTTATGTGTTTTACTGACGTTTACTTTTGAAACCATGCAATGGATAACCCGTTACAACACGTACTAAGATTGTAAATTAATTATTCGATATTGAACATTTATTTTCATGGAAAGTTTTCTTTTTTCAGAAAAAAATTTTTTCTTTTCAATATTAAATACACGGACGTACTATTTAATCTGTTTTTGTAATTTGAAATCTCACATTAAATTCATTAAATAATTGAGAGTTTTTTTTTTAATTTTTTTTTTTCAATTAAAAAAAATTAAACATTTTAATACCCGGCTATTGTCTACACTTTCAATTCAATAGAAAATTACGATAAAAAAAAAATTGATTTTTTTTATTGAAAAAAATAGAGAAAAAATGGAGTGAAAAAATCTATTATTTAATGAAATCGTTTGGTGAATCAAAGCTTTTAATATCATCATTCATGATATTATTATTTTTATTATTATTTAGTTAAACAAATTAAAATAATTAATAATTATTTTCATTCATTCACACATTTTTTTCCGCCATTCATTCAGGGAGAATGAATGAAAGAAAAAAGAACTTATGCGGCATCCATTTAATGGCCGCTTTGTGAAAAAAAAGAATTTTGCTTAGCTTTCATCACATATTAAATGAAATGGAATCGTTCGTCGACTGTATTTAAATATTTAATATTTCATTTATAATTAAAACGCCATAATTAAATATAAATTATGCCATTCGCTCACTAATACGCGCACGTATTATAAAACAAAAGAAATGAAAAAACGAAAAAACACAAATGCCATGTCACATGATATAGACAGTGTGTTAAAAAAATTTACACACACACACACAATTACAATAATTTATATACGATATTGTATAATTAAATTAAATGAAATTAATTCACATTAAATGTTTATAAAAATAACAAATAAAAAAAAAAATTAAATTAATTATGAATAGGCCACGTGACGAGATAACAATGACGATTTCATAAAAAAAAAAAAAATGGCAATTTTTTTTGGTTAATAAATAAGGGCATGGATACTAGAAGGTGATAGGGCAGAAGCAGGATTCAGGCAAAAACTCTGGAAATAAAATAAAATTGCCCTGAAAAAGTTTCTCAATTTTTCTGTCGTTCAGTGCTGATTTTAAACTGTAGAGCCCGCTAGTCATAAATAAAATTAACGCACACAACATTAGTGGTGTGAGAAGCTAGGTTGTAATCCTGACTAACGGCTTGTAATGATCAATTAAATAAGTATTGTGTACTGACAGCCGAGTCTCTTTTGCTATGCATGAAAGCAATGAATAGTTTTTTCACTACTCATAAACACTCATGAAATTTTGAAGTCAAAGGTTTGAAAGTCGCCGTGGCCTAGTAGGTAGTGTGCTGGCTTATTAGGTCCCAGGCCAGACAAATATTGTGCTTTAAAGCGTCAATTGTCTCTGGCTTATCGGCATAACACTTATCTTTGACGGCATCCCACAAATAATCTTCTAACGGTGTGAAATCGCAGCTGCGAGGTGGCCAAATGACATCAATTCTGCGGCTGATAATGCGATCTTCAAAAACAGGCCGCAAAACATCGAGTATAGCTTCAGCTGTGTGGCACATAGCGCCGTCCTGTTGAAACCAAATGTTGCCAGTATCCTCCTATTCAATTTTTGGGAACAAAAATTCGTTCAACATTCTGGGGGTCGTCGTGGTCTAGTAGGTAGTGTGCTGGCTTATTAGACGTAAAGCCAGACGGTTCTAGTCCCAGGAATCGAAAAGTATTTTTTCGGCGATTTCTTCTCCTTCTCTTATTGTTTCTCAAAAATCTGCCGTTCCGAATCGACTTTAAACTGTAGGTCCCGCCACTTCTGTATAAAATTAACACACACAATATAAGTGGTATGAGAAACTGCGGGCTTCTTGGGAACGATTGCTGTAGACTGTCTAATGGTGAAGGTATAGCACTGGCCATTTTATAGTCATCAGCAGCAACTCGTTTCCTTGCCGTTCGCATCTTCCCTCTCTCTTTCCACCTTCCCTAAAAAACCTGCACAATGCACTGCATGAGTAGGGTGCTGGTTTTATAAAAAAAAAGATCTGTTGCAGTTGCATTTACATACTTATTTAAATGGACATTTACAACTTGATGTAAACAACAACAAATGCTTTCCTTTGTTATTCCTCTGTTTATACCCGTTACACAAACAATAATAATTACTAGGCAATTAGTCGACAAAATTTTGTAACGGTGCTCTTTAAATCACAATTACTCTCTTCAAAAACACGGTGTCTTTACACAAGATTGACTGAACTTTTACTACTATGGTCGCCTGCTTTGCCTTGCCTTTTATATGGCAGGGTAAACTGTTTGATGACTGTTCATGATGACATAAGGAGCTGCTTGAGTTGTGGTTCTACTGGCACTTGTGGCCAATCCTAGTTTTTAATACATTCCGCCATACCGTATATCCTTAGGTTAGAACATATCTTACATATCTTATCTTAAGTCCAGTTTAATATACTCAGAGCAAAGCGCTACATGTAGTAGGAGAGCGTAGTGCTTAAATCATTTGCCAATGCCTGTCTCTGGGACGAGAGAAACTTCACTCATTGATTTTACTCTGTGTAGATAGGTGCAGGTAATTATCGTTATGGCTGATAACAGATCCATAGCTTGATTTATTAAATTTTTCGAATTGTTTTTAAATGGATTCTTAAGCAGTCACAATATTTTCTTTAATTCAATCTTGCCTCTATCTTTCCACCTTCCCTAAAAAACCTGCACAATGCACTGCATGAGAAGTGGTCATTCCCTAAGTGCTGGCTTTATATAAAATAAAAAACATATGGACTCTGTCTCTCTACAGGGTGGCTGATATATAATGCAACAAAGTAAAGCGCTATATTTTTCTAATTCTTTTGTTTTTAATTTTATTGTTCAAAACCAAAAAAAAAAATGTTGGAAATAACATCAAATTTTAGAATCAGTTTAGATTTGTTCGAATTGGCCACCTTTGGTACGAATAATGGCCTTTAAACGGCCGACAAAGCCATAACAGGTTGCACGAAAGTGGCTCTGCGGTATTTTGGCCCATTCCTGGCGAAGCGCAGTCTTGAGATGATCGACACTTTAGTATTCTTTAATGAGAAACTTACTCTCCAAAATGCCCTAGGCGCAAAAGTCCAACGGATAGAGATCCGGAGATTTTGGTGGCCATTGCGCGGTAAAAATGAAGCGAGGAACCTCCTTTTTAAGCCATTCTTAGCTGAAGCGTGCTAGGTGCGGTGGCGTTGAAACCTATTGGCATGTCCATGATCTGCGGCCGAAATGTTTGTCTGCCCAAGGCTTCAATACTGTCTTTAAGACATTTTCCCGATAATATTCGGCATTTATTTTAACCCCACGGTCGATGAATACGAGCGGAGAGCGACCATCATAACCACACCATTACCAACGACTTCGCTTGAATTCTGCTGGCCAATCGCAGGTGTAAATTTTTAGCCTCTTTGGCAAGTAAACCCGATCATTTTGTTTGTTCACACAAACAGCTCAATTTGGAATGGCTTCTCATAGGAGAAAACCAAATTTGGTAACTGGCCACTTTCGTACAAGAGAACTAACTCCTTGGCTCTTTCCAGTCTAATTTTTTTTTGTCCCTGGGTGAGCTCTTGCATTTTTTGGAACTTCAATGGCTTTAGTCCAAACTCATTTTTCAATATTTGTTACATTCATTCTCGCGATATGTTCAGCTCACGAGCAATTTTTCTACCACTGCGGCATGGATTTCGATCAAATCTGGCCTTCACTTTTCGTATCATTTCTGGTGTTGTTCCCGGTTTTTTGGACGCAATGCAATACTGCCAGTATCACGGTAACGAGTAATAATACGAGAAACAAAAGATTTATTTATTCTAACGACAGCTTATTAGACGAAAGGCCCGAGTTCGAATCCCAGGTCAGACATCAAAACGAAAATTTGAAAAATAATTTTTCGGTGACTTCCTCTCAGCAGATTTCTGGCAAAAACTCTGAGAGTAAAAAAATTGCCATGGAATGCTTCTCAAAAAAATGTGTCGTTCGGAGTCGACTTTAAACTGTAGGTCCCGCCACTCATGTTTAAAATTAACGCACACAACATAAGTGGTGTGAGAAGCTAGGACGTTGTACAATGGATCAATTCGACCACCGAGTACTGTACTTGTCAGAATTGACAAGTACACGTCCTCTAACCTAACTTAACCTAACGACAGCCACCTGAGGTTTTCCAGTGTGATTGCTTTATGTTTGGCTGGAAAACCACAGGTGGCTGTCGTTAGAATAAATAAAACTTTTGTTTCTCGTGCCATTACTCGTTACCGTGATACTGGCAGTGTTTGCACAAGCTTGAATTCCATTCACGAACAATTTTTTTTCTGAATGCAATCGATTAAAATGCTTTTGTAAGCTTGGAAATAATAATATGAACTGTCACTGGAATTAATCTGTGAGCTGTCAGACGAGCGGTTTACAAATGATAACAACCTGAAGTTGGTTGCAATACATATCAGCCATCTTGTATGTATCAGGATCTCTTATCTGAGGAAAACATTTTAGTGGCCAAAACATGAAAATTATTATTCGGAAAAGTTCTCAAAGCCAAACAGCATCGATGTTGTGTGTACTGTGACGCTATTTTGTTGAAACTATGGTATTCACGGCTTCGAATTATTACAATAATTTAGTGTCAGTTTTATCAATGATCGCCAGAGCCTACTATTTAAAATCGGCTAAGAATGGCAGGTTTTTAAGAAACTTTACACGACAATTTTATTTGCTTTCGGAGATTTTGCTAGAAATCTGTTGACAGTCGGTTGCCGAATAAATATTTTTGAAAATTTCGTTTTTATTCGAGATGCCTGAGGATCCAAGGTCTCAAAACTTAGTCTGTTGGGTTATACCTAGACTACGGAGCCTTTATATTAAGCGATTTTCGATATAAGTCCTCTAAATAGTAAGAAGATCAATGGAGTATAAAGTACCTTTACTTCTTAGATCATTTATGGCCACAACTAATGGAAGACAGCTATCACATACGGCCAAAGAACATATTATTGAGAATAGAACGTGAAAGTCTATTCATTCACTGGAATAAGCCAAAAAAGTATTTATTTTTCACTTTCAAGCAATCAAAATATGAGAAAATAAATTCATTTTGTTTGAACAATCATCATCAAACGTTTATAGATACTCATGTGAGTTTTAAGGCCTCTAGTATCCTATGTCCTCAATGCTAATTATTGTCTGGCCATGAGTTGCGTATACGAAAAATAATTTTCCATTAGCAAATGGCAGTAAATTTAAATAATTTTTAAACAAGAAAGTTCTTAAGTTCTGCATTACCTTTTGATCAAAGTGAACATAAACAGAATATCACAAAAAAAAATTGTTTTTTTAAATTAACATCGGTTTTTTTTTTTATTAGAAAAACCTTTTTTTATCTGTAATTTTAATAAATTTGAACACAAGGCTCTATAATGCTCCATAAATCTTATGGAACGTTTTTTTAATACTCGTACATACGGGTATGGTTTTAAATATTCAAAGTTCAAACACGTTTGCAGAAATCCTTTTTCTTTTTCCCTTTGTTTTTAAGCATATTTTTGTATACAAAAAAAGGAAAAACAATTTTAATATTCATAATAATAAAAGCAACAACAACAACAATAATAATAACAACAATGGAAATCATAAAACATTAATAAAACACTTGAAATACGAAAACTTATGCTTTATTTTCCATGTAATAAACTCATATTAATAATGATAATGCAGTGGAATGAATAAATGAGCAAACGAATGAACAAACTAATGCACCCACCAGCACCAACACTATCTATGGCGGCTATGAATACACCCACCACTATCAGGACTTTAATGATAACACAATGCGACAAAATAATAAAAAAAAAATTAAATACACCCGGCTAATGACGTAGTAAAGGTTGCAGGTTTTATTGAGTAGATCTTAAAAATATTTTTTTTGTATTTCTCGAACTTTCCAAACTTGTTTTATTTGACAAAAACGGTTTTTATTTTGACTTTACGCACAAATTTCTGGATTATACAAACATTTCTGACCCGATTTCTAAAATTTAAATTTTGTTGAAAAGGGGAGAGATGGACCTTTAAAACGGTATACACAAATCTATTATTTGATGTAATATGCTATGAATTATGATGACCCTACAAACTTGTTTTATTTGACAAAAACTAGTTATTTTGAACTTTATCTACAAACTTCTGGATTACTTAAATATTTCTGACCCAATTTCAAAAATTTACATCTTGTTGGAAATGGAAGAGTTGGACCTTTAAAACGATATACACAAACCTATTATTTGATGTAATATGCAATGAGATTTGATGAGTTAAAGTAGGAAAATTCGAATTTTTTTCATATTTTTTCAAGTTTGTTCATTCATAGCAGCAAACTTTAATAACAAAATTTACCCTAAAGGTGAAATTGACACATTTTCTGATAAATAATCAAAATCCATCAAAAATTCTCAAAAATTTTTGAGCTAAAAGTTTATATAATGAGATGACATCGAATATAACACGACTGTTATCCTCTTTTAATAATAACTACGCTAATTTTTAGCCAATTTTATCAAATGATAACTCAATCTCTTCATAAGAGAACAGACTTTAAGAATATTATCACATATCCTATATGTTTTTATTAAAGTTTGCTCCTACGAATGGACAAACTTGAAAAATTATGAAAAAATTCAAATTTTCCAACTTTACCTCATCAAATCTAATAACATATTATGTCTAATAAGAGATTTGTGTATACCGTTTTAAAGGTTCATATCTTCCATTTTCAAGATGATTTAAATTTTTGAAATCGGATCAGAAATGTTTGAGTAATCCAGAAATTTGTGTGTAAAGTCAAAAAGAAAAAACAGCTTTTATTCGATTTGATCAAACAAAGTGTAAATCTCTTCACAAGAGGACACACTTTAAGAATATTATCACTTATCCTATATTGTAGTACAAAAGTTTGCTACTCTGAATGGACAAATTTGAAAAAATATGAAAAAAATCTAATTTCTCAAGTTTAACTCATCAAATCTCTTTGCATATTACATCAAATAATTGATTTATAGATACCGTTTTAAAGGTCCATATCTTCCCTTTCCATCACAATTTAAATTTTGAAAATCGGGTCAGAAATGTTTGAGTAATTCAGAAATTTCTGCGTATGATAAAAAGAAACATTTTTTGTCAAATAAAACAAGTTTGAAGGGTGCGGGAAATACAAAAAAAAAATTTAATTTTTAAATTCTACTCAAGTAACTGAACATCGTGATCTATGTAGTTATTCAAGTGTTTTTTCACTGTTGCACCGTGTAATTTGAAAAGCTAACAGACAGGGCAACAAACAAAGGAACAGAGGCTGATATTAATTATTTTGTATTCATATTTATGCATTAAGCTAACAACAAACAAACAAACTTACGAAAACAACAAAATAGAGGGCAGAAGAGAGTGAAAAAATATTGAAAACAACAGCAACAAAATATAGAAACAGATGGAGAGAGTTGAGGTTTTATAAACCCCAACAAACAATTACGCATACTTAAGCACACTTATATAGGCATACACATGCACTCATATACTTACACAACCTAAGCATAGATAGCCCCGTTATTATCCATGTTTTTCTCTTTTTAGTTTCGTTAAATATATGCCAACAATATTAATTTTATTCGTATTCATACGACGTATCCATATATTCATGTTCGTGTTCCTTTTGCTCTCCTCTCTTTCTCTTGGTTTTTTGTGTTTGTTTCATTATTGCTTGTGTGTTTGTGTTATTTATGATCTTAAAACCATATTTCCATAACCATACGGTACATACATACGTACGTACACACGTCCATAATAGATAAACTTTAGAAAACATAAACAGAAACCGAATAAAAATAAAAACCCGAGCGACCAAACGAAAAAACCGAAAAACATTTTTCCATTTTAACCAATATGCACATAGCATGGCATAGCATAGCCCATGCATGCTATGATGCATTTGAAAAAGCAAGAGAGAAAAAAATATTTTTTTTTGTTTATTTTTTTGTTGGTTTTTAAACCTCATATCCCAAGCAGCGTTAGGCATACAACAATCCATGGAATTTTTAGTGTACGACCAACCGCTGAGTGTATGTATGGCCAGGGCATAATAAAAACCATTAAAACGGCTTCATTTACAGGCGCACGATTGTTGCTTCGGCAATCTAACAAAATCTAGACATTAGATGCACACAGAAAAAAAACAAAACAAAACGGAACACCAACAGCAATAATAATAGTGTTACCACAAAGCAATAATAACAACAACAACAGCAACAACAACAATGTTTTTTTGTTTTAGTATTTTATAGAGTCGTCATGCACTCACACAGACACGCATTCTTTTATGTTCATTTATAACGTTTTGCGAAAATATGGCATTTTATTTGACCAAGAAATTGTGCAACACAGGCAAACACTATGCGCTATAATAATAGGGATACAGACACATACATGCATAAATTGCTGTTCCAACTTTTCAGTCAGGATTATTGCGCTAGTTCCTTACACCACGTATGTTGTGTGTGTTAATTTTATAGATAAGTGGTGTCGGAATGGAAGGTCAACCAGGTGATAATAAGAACAAAGTCATGGCTCGAGGACAGAGGACTCAGACTCGCAACGGAAGAAACAAAGTTGATACTTCTTATGAAGAAATGTATACCGCGTCACCACTTTGACGATTCGGAAAGTGGTCAACTACCTTGGCATTCGACTAGACCCTAGGCAGACATTCTGGGCTCATGTGCAACACCCTGCAATGAAGGCAGCTAAGGTTAGTTGCTTGTTTAGCAGGCTTATGGTCAATATTGGTGGTCCTACACATAGCGGACGCAGATTGATGATGGCAATAACGGACTCTAATTTACAATACGGCAGTGAGGTTTGGGCAGAGGCATTGAAGGCCGACTGTAGAAGGAAAATTTTATCATCGGTACAACGAACCGCTGCATTTAGAGTGGCATCGGCTTATAGGACCGTAGCTAAGTCAGCAATACTGGTAATTAAGCGAGCGGAAAAGAGTGTGGGAGGCTAAAAACTTGAACGGAGACACAGTAAAAGTCGATGATGCCAGAAAACGAACCATACAACAATGGCAAGAGGAATGGAACACTGAGACGAGTGGTAGATGGATGGGAAAACTTCTCACGGAGATTACCCGTTGGATGGATAGGAAATTTGTTGAGGTTAAATACACAACTGGACACGATTATTTCTGTAAGTTCGTGTTTAAAATGGGGAAGATAACACGACCAAATTGCATCTATGATGAAACGTCGATTGATAGTGCGGAACACACTTTCTTTCACTATGAAAGATGGAGATTGGAAGGAAAAAATCTTGAAGCTAAAATCGATGACTGTACTGTCGGGAACTTCTACGATGCGATCCCGAAAAGGGAAGGAAATTGGCAAAAAATAGCGTGCTACGCTGAAGTCCTACTGAAATCGAAGAAAATTGACTTGAAAGAGAGAAGTAGAGTCGATGTTTAAATATCTTCTCGGATTTTATTGCACAATCCGGACACGGATATGAATGTAAAGGGGCCAAATGGCCAAACGGAATCCACTTCGAAGTAATACCACAATAGTTCCGGATTGAAATAAAGGAGTCCAAAAGAGGGGGTAATAGCGACTACTCCTATGTTGCGATTAAGGACATTTACTCCTTCTCAGCATAGAAAAAAACATAACTGGTGGGGCCTATAGTTTAAAGTCGACTCTGAACGACAGATTTTTTGAGAAACTTTACATGGCAGTTTTATTTTACTCTCAGAGTATTTGCCAGATATGTGCTGAGAGGAAGTCGCCGAAAAAAATATTTGTTTATACTTTCTTTTGTTTAAGATGTCTGAGCTGGAGTTTGACCTGTGGTCTCACGCCTAATATGACTGTAAATTATATTTGCATTAAATCACATTGCAGACCATGTTTGAGAACTAATTTGAAAATAAGTTTGGGCTAGATATATTGTCGGCTGGATCATCTATTGATTTAAATTAGAATCATTGGTTTTTTCGAATCTGGCAATACTTATGTCATTCCATTCTGTCACAAAATTCAGAATTGATTTATGCTTGAGCAACGTTGAGATTTATTTGAAATTCATTTCCAATGCAAAGACAAAATTGTTCGAATATTGCGCTAAAATGTCGAACAAAATTTTGTCGTAGAGAAGGACCAACAGTACTCGGTATATGCAAGTTTATTAATTAACCAATTCGTGAAACTGATTTCATTCTTGATGCTCCAAGACGTAAGCATGACCGTACAGTGCGTACACCTAAAAATATCGCAACTATGGCTGAGAGAGTGCATGAGAATCCATTAACATCGACGATGACGAGCCGTCCTCAAGAAATTAACATTTCATGCACCAATTTATGTTGAATTTTGCAAAGAAATTTCGGTATGGCGTCTTAGAAAGCTCAATTGGTTTAAGAGTTGAAGCTGCATGACTATCTGTTGCGTATTTGAAACTGCACGATGATGTCAATTTTGTCAAACAAAAAATCATTTTTTCCGATGAACTTCATTTTCATCGTGATGGGTATGTTAATAACCAAAATCATCGTATTTAGGGCTGCGAAAACCCAAACCTGGTTTTACAGAAGCCTATGCATTCATTTAGAGTGACAGTTTTGTGCGGCTTGTGGAGTGGAGGCATCATGATGCAACCATTATGACCAATGGAATTATCTATCGATTCATGATTACTGATTTTTTTTGTGCCCGCTCTTCACAAAACAGGCTATCCCGCACTGGACGAATATACTCGTCTTTGACAGGGTATCCCACACTTCCAAGACGAGTATACTCGTCCTACTTTAAATATATTATAACATGCAGGCTTTTGAATTAGCAAATTTTTTTTTTTTTTTGCCAATCGACAATAGTTAATTTCTACAAGCCAAGTACTCGAAAGCATGACAGTACAGCATTTTCTTTTAATCTACATAGTAAAACTCTTTAATATTCCAACTAATCTTGTTGCCTTAACAACTTTAGAGGTCACTGTAGCCCAGTAGCAAAGCGAAATTTATTTCACCATAGGCTAATTAGACATGAAGCCATGGTTCAAACCCCATAACAGATATCGCTAGCATATATTTCACTAGCGATTCTCGCTAATTAATCATAGATGCACGTTTCATTATTGACTCACGACTCACAATGGCTAACTGAAAGTATTGTTTTTCGTTCTGTTTTTATTGCCTTATTTAATATCTTCTATTGCTGTTTTGATCTTTATTTTGTTGCCTACTTTTAGTTTTCTGTGCAGTTGTTTAATTCTATGTACCGTATGATATGTGTAGTTTGTTGTTGTCTGTTTTGACTTGTTAACTCATTTTCATTTGATTTATTTTTAATTGTCGTAACAATATAATGAATAAATGCGGATAAAATCACCCTCTTAGCTTCCAGTGTAGTTGTTTAATTCTATGTACCGTACGATATGTGTATTTTGTTGTTGCCTCTTTATGTCGTTAATTTGTTCTCATTTGGTTTATTTTTAATTGTCGTAATAATATAATGAGAAGTCGCCGTGGTCTAGTGGGTAACTTATGTTAACTGTGTTAACTTATTAGACAAAAGGCCCGCGTTCGAAGCCCAGGTCAGACATCAAAACGAAAAATATTTCTTCGGCGACTTCCTCTTAGCACATATCTGGCAAATACTCTGAGAGTAAAAAATTGCCATGAAAAGCTTCTCAAAAATCTGTCGTTCGGAGTCGACTTTAAACTGTAGGTCCCGCCACTTATATGGATAAAATTAAGGCACACAACATAAGTGGTGTGAGAAGCTAGGTCGTAATCCTGACTGAAGGGTTGTAATGGCCAATTGTGTATGTATGTCTCGTTTAATTCGATTTTCTTCATTTGTTTTTCTACTAAAACGATAACCTGTTAAAGACGAGTATACTCGTCCTTGGCAGCGAATGTGTTAAATTACCCGTCCTTTACATCTTTTAGAGACTGGGGATCTTCAAATTGAATAGAGGAGAATCTAGGGCTAATAATCAACAGGTATGATGGAGCATTTGTTGCATATAATCTGGCTATTAATCTTGATGGCTATACAACGTAAACAAATTGTTTTTTTTTATCTATGAATTCTTACTATCTGTCCTCTTTGACCCTTGATTTGTTCTCTAAGTTCCTTTATGATAGTTTAGTGGGCTGAATTGACTACTTCTAAGTGAATTCGTTTTTTTTTTAAATTTATTTTTTCTTACCCTATTTAAATTACGTGGGGTATTCATCACTTAGTTAAGCTGGGCAAACAGTTTAAAAAGCATGTTTTCCGGCCAGTAACCCTTTCCATACACAGGCTTCTTTATTGTCACTTGAAACGATAGTCGTCAGTCAGTCAGTCAGTTTAATTTCCTGATCATTTTTCAATTCAAAAATCACAACAGAAATTAAAAAACCAACAAAAAATATCGCAATGAACACATACACACACTCTCTCTCTCTCTCTCGCACGTTTATGCACATAAGTGGCATGGAAATGTGGTTTCATTTTAAAGAATCCATTGGCAATGGCAACAGGAAAGCTGCTGTAAAGCCTTGGCAATAAGACGGGATTTGCTGATAACAATTTCAGCCCGCCGCGCTGTGTAAAATAAAAATTAAAAGAAAGAAGAAAATTTTTATGCCGTTTATGAAATGGAAAGACTCAATCAATCTGGCTAACGAAAAATTAAATGATGAGGCTATTGTGTTGGCAACACTCATACACTCGTTTACTCTCTCACTCACTCATTCTGTATGCCGTAAAGGCAAATGATGACAGCAGGTATGTACACTCACATATCAAATGCAACAGTAGCAGACCGGCAGACAAGTCATACAAGTGGCAGCCATAGTAGCCGTATGGCAACAAATACAATAAAAACCGGCAGCACTCTGTTCTGGTAAGTGATAAAGTTAAATATTGTGCCACTTGTTGTTGTCATTGTTATTGTTGTTGTTCTATTTCTAAAAAAAATCTCAAAATGACAACAATTTTACGGTTTTAGTGCCTACCGTATGCAGAGCTAGACAACAAGAGGCTTGTAAAATTGTATAACAACGTGTCCAATGACAATCATATGATGCCTGGATGCTTGGATGGCTAGATGGATGGATGGATGGATGGCTGAATGAATAACTGGCTGTCTAACTAGCTGGCTGGTTGATTGGCTAGCTATGGTTTGCCTGATTTAGAAGGATTTTCTTTTCGTTTTTTTTGTATTTCTCTAGTGTTTTGTTTTGTTGTTTTGTAGAATTTTTTTGAACACCAGCACTTGAATTGTTTAAAATAACCTGGGCATCCATGCATCATCATCATCATCATCTCTCTCTCTCTCTCTCTTAGTGTTTATGGCATATGTTAGTGACAGTTCGATATGGATGGCCAACAAATCCAGCAGAAACAATATATTCATGTGTCCGTAATACTCATACACTCGAACACATACTTACACACACACACTCAATCACAAATACATGCAAACATAGCTGGAGAGACAAACTATAGATGACAGCAGCTGTAGCTGCAACAAATCCTTAATATTTTAGACACTCTCTTTAATATTCTATTGTATGTGTAAGTACGTTTGTGTGTGTGTGTGAAAAATTTTTCTTTTTTTCCTTGTATTAGTATTAGTGCTTGAGTGTATAATTTTTGTTGTTTTTATTGTTATTGTAATTCTAAATAGAGATATCAAAAATATTTTAGAGGCTATTTTTTTTGATACATCGGGAGAAATAGTTTTCGGAAATCGATTTTGAAAGAGAAGAATTTTTTTTTTTAGCAATTTTCCTTAGACAAATACCTTAAGATATACTTTTTATGGGCCTGAAGACTTTGCTCGAAATAGCTGCAAATGTGTTAGAATATCTATGACTTTAAGGCATGAATAAATATTTTTTTTACTTCCGATAAGGAGAATTAGAAGTTACCAAAAAAGATTAAAAGTTCAGCAGCTTATTTGGGAGTAGCCGACATCTAGGGCCTAGTGACATCAAAGATATCAGAAAAACAGCACTTGTTCTTTCACTATGAAGCATACTGTTACGAAAGTGGAAATGGTGTTGTTGAAATAATAAAAAAAGCTCCAAAAACAACAGAATGCAGTTGTTCACGTGATCAAAGAATAAACAAAAATATTGCAACAACATCAGCATAAAAAAATACAAGACATAAAAGATGTAAACAACCAACAACAAAGTGCAGCATTTAAAAAATTAAATAGCGGATAGACAAATACACAAACAATAACTACCCTGCCTGGAGGAATATAAACAGGATAGGGTCGCCGTGGTCTAGTAGGTAGTGTGCTGGCTTATTAGACGTAAAGCCAGGGTTCGAGTCCCAGGCCAGACATCAAAAATAAAAAAAATACAAAAAAAGTATTTTTTCGGCGATTTCTTCTCTTTCTCTTCTTGAAAAATTTCTCAAAAATCTGTCGTTCGGAGTCGACTTTAAACTGTAGGTCCCGCCACTTTTGTATAAAATTAATACACACAACATAAGTGGTGTGAGAAACTGCGGGCTTCTTGGGGACGATTGCTGTAGACTGTCTAATGGTGAAGGTATAGCACTGGCCATTTTATAGTCACCAGCAGCAACTCGTTTCCTTACCGCTCGCATCTTCCCTCTTTCCTAAATCTGCACAATGCACTGCATGAGTAGGGGTCATCCCCTGAATGTAGGTTTAATAAAAAAAAAATGGAAACAAGTTGTTTACATTTGTGTATTGTTCCCGAAGGCAGTCGTCCTGCTTTGAGAGCATTCATCACACTAATGATGCACCGAAATAAAAGACAAGACAAAGGAAGCAATGATGGAATTCGAATTAAGTTAGTCGTGTGAGACGACATGATGTTGGCTGCAATGAGAATTCAAACAGTTGTGTGTGAAGACACGAGATCGAGCAATAATCCAGTCACACTTGTATGCAGACAAGTTGCGTGTGAAGAAGTTGTTGTGTTGTGCCTCCAAAAAGGATGTAAGCCAAGAAGAATAATTAACAAGTGTTGTTGCCTACAAAAAGGTTGTAAGCAGAGAAATATAACGAACAAGCACTTATTGTGATAGTTATCGTTGTACTATACGTGAAATAAGTTCGAACAGGGGCACAAAATTTGTGCAGATAATAAAGAATTGTTTTAAAATTAAATACCAAATTTATTTTTATTTTATTTGCGATCTACAAACTCATATTTTTAACATTTTTAAAAAGGTAAAAACGTAATAATACATACGTACTTGGTCATTACAACCCTTCACAGTCAGAGCGGTATTACCTGGCTTCTCACTTATCATTTATGTTGTGTGTTAATTTTGAGGGACCGACGAATTTCTCAGGGTTTTTGCCAGAAAACTGCTATTCCACACGTCTGGCCTTGAGTCTGTACCGAGGCAATACATCTAATAAGCCAACACATTACATACTAGGCTACGGCGGCTTCCATATCATACATAATTGGCCATTACAACCCTTCAGTCAGGATTATGGACTTAGTTTCTCACACCACTAATGTTGTGTGCGTTAATTTTATATTATGAGTGGCGGGACCTACAGTTTTAAAGTCGACTCCGAACGACAGATTTTTGAGAAGCTTTTCATGGCAATTTTTACTTTCAGAGTCTTTGCCAGAAATCTCCTGAGAGGAAGTCGCCGAAAAAATATTTTTCGTTTTGATGTCTGACCTGGGATTCGAACCCGGGCCTTTTGTCTAATAAACCAACACACTACCCACTAGACCACGGCGACATACGGCTTCCATATCTTATACAGAAAAAAAAAGGTAGTCGAACAGCATTTATTGGATAGAAGAGTAGAACATAATGGAATTACAGTAGGATTAAGTGGAGTTGAGAAGATTATAAAAGAATAAAGTAAAATGAAGATGACAAGAGAGACATCTAGTTAGATGACCGGAATGCCTTCTTATTATTTAATTTCTTAAGAGGACAGAGATTACGTTACATAAGTCAAGTCGGATGAAAAACTGACATGAAAAGGTCACCTCTTGTAATCAACAATCATTAATCAAGAGTTTTTCCTTAAATTCCATCTTAATTATGATCAAGACGACTATATATTACATTTAAAATGGGTAACACATTGTAATTTCTGTATCCTCAACACAGTTTTCGAAACCCTAGAATAATTCTGTATTACCCGGAGATATATGACATATTTGTGGTCTAGGTTGGAAGTTAACTCCAAGCTTATTAGTAAAGGAATACTTTGTTGCTCACTTACTGAACTTAATTAATTGATTGTTATCATCGCTTAGTCAGGATTACAACCAACCTAACTTCTCGTACAATCTTTGTTGTGTTTGTAATAAGTTTTGCCATAAGTTGGGGGACCTACAGTTTAAAGTCTACTCCAAACAACCGGTTTTTTTTGGAATATTTTGGAGAAAATCTTGGAGATAATTTGTTGTCTAGACTCGACTTTAAGCTAGAGGTCTTGCTACTTATGGACAAACATAAAGTAACACACATAAAAATGGTGGTAGAAGCTATGTTGTAATTCTGTCACGAGAGTTATAAGGACTAATTATGTATTGTTATGTGGTTACCTTTTTAAAAACATTAAAAATTCGAGTTCGTAGATTGAAAATAAAATAAAAATAAATTTGGTGTTTAATTTTAGATTAATCCTTTATTGTTCTTACAATTCCGTGTGCCACCTTTAGAAATTGATTTACAGAATAGCAATTTTACTTTAATTGCTATTCTTCTTTCACACTCTTCCTGCTTACAAACTTTTTTTTGTAAACAACACTACAATATTCTCTTCACACACAACGTGTCTTATCACAAGACTGACTGAATTCTTTCTCAATTTCACTGAGTTCTATCTGAATTCCATTGCCTATTCTGTCTTGCCTTTTATATTACTAGGGTCATCAGTCTGATGAATGCTCTGGAAGTAGAAAGTCTTCAAGAAACATTTGAAAATGTAAACAAGTTGTTTTCATTATTGTTGTTTGTGTATCTTGTTTACATTCATCCAGGCAGAGTTGTTGTTGCTTGTGTATTATATAATGCACTTTGTTGCTGATTGTTTACTTCTTTGTCCACTGCACTTTGTTGTTAACTGTTTACGTTTTTATCCTTTATATTTTTTTTATACAGATGTTGTTGCTATATAAACAAAAAGTTTATCTATCGATCTTGTAAACAAGTCCATTGTTTTTGTTGCTATTTTGTTTTTACTTATTCGTTGATCACGTAAACAAGTCCATTGGAGGTTTTGTTTATTATTTTAACAACACCATTTCCATATACGTAACAGTATGTCCGTATGTATGTTTTCAAAACTTTGTATAGATTTTGCTTATTTCTTAGCGTGTAAAATATTTGCATTAAAAAAATGTTGCATTTTAAGCGAGAAAAAAAAAATGAAAATCGCAATGACAAACGCCAATTCAAAATGCCATGTTTTGGAAAAATTAAACGAAAAAAAAAAGGAAATAAAAATTTGGAAAGAAAAATTCGTTCAGGAAACAAAATATTTGAAACGTGAAACTGAATCGCTATTATTAATGCTCAGCAGCAGCATATAACGCGATGATTTTGAGGCTGATATCAGCTGAGACGAGATGACGATGATGATGATGAGATGGTGTCATCCCTCTAACTCTCTCTCTCTCGCTCTCACTCTCTCTCACTTTCGTAGATTGAATTGAAACATTATTTTTGATTATATTTCTATAACACCTACACATTCGCATACAAAATCCAAAGTATTTTATTTATGGGCATACATTTGGGTGTGTGTGTGTATGCACTTGTACACAAATATTTATACATAGACAGGCAAACACAGGCAAATCTATGTTTGTTATTCAATCACAATCATTATATTTCATTGGGCATCAGTATGTTTTTGTGTATGGGTGCTGTGTGTGTGTGTGCATGTGTATGGGGGGTGTATTGAATGATTGAAAAATTAATGGTACGAACGAAATGTTCAAAATATATGCTTCATATGACAGTTTTTTGACAGTTTTATTAGTGCAAATGAAATGAAATGATAACAAAAACAACAAAAAGAATTCTACCCACATACATACACACACACATACATACATACATATACAGTGTGTTGAAATGTATTGTTTCTGTTATTTATTGCTGTTGTTACAGGATATTTGGAATTTTCTCTCTTCTACGAGTATAGTTGCATTGAAAATGTTTAAAATTGTGATATAAATTACCCAAAAAACAACAACAAAACAGAAAAAAACAGAAAAAAACAAGAAAATATCGAACAAGAACAAGAAAATTTATTCAATTTCAATGTTTTGGTGAATTCGTAAAAGCTGTGTGTGCTTCAATGAAATAATGAATGCGTGTGTGCGGTCAATCCAAATTATGGTGGGTATCCTATACCCCAGTATTATGATTGAAAACATAAAAATCCTGATTAACTGTT